>CM064533.1:26501876-26544091 GCA_032716605.1 Paralithodes platypus
GATGGGTTGCCGACCAAGGCTAACGAGTCCCATCCACCCATTTGACGGATGTAACAGTTTATATATGAGTAATAAAGTCTATCGAATGGAGACAATGAATAGAATAAAATAAAAAGAATAAAGCAAGGTAGCACATGATAAATAAATTTTACTTATAGCCACTCTCTCTCTCTCTTTTTGTATATGTGTATATATATATATATACAGTATATATATATATATATATATATATATATATATATATATATATATAAATATATAAATATATATATATATATATATATATATATACCGTATATATATATATATATATATATATATATATATTGTTACGAATCTGGACCTCAGTTGCTTAGAGACAGTATAAGAAAATAATTACTAAAGCAAATGCACCTTGTCTCTCTACCAAGCAACGCCACGACGCAACAGGTAAGAGCACAATAAACGATTCCAGGCTCTTCTCAGGGCTTAAGGTGGTCACCGTATCTGACTCAAGTTTCCCCACTGACCTGTTTTGAGCGGATACAGTTGTTGTTGTTGTTGTTGTTTCCTAAGCTGCCTGGCCGAACAGCCCCGAGTCCCTGAGGAAGGCCATGGCCACGATCGGGCTTTCCCACAGAGCTCTCATTGAGTGTAGATTGTGTTGTTGGCGTAAGTGGTTGTGTGAAATGCAGTCTTCTATGATGTGTTTGATGGTATGGGGTGCTGTGTTACATCCCGGGCAGGTGTCGACGACAGAGTCATCCAGTCTCTTCTGATAGCTGAGAAGAGCTGGATGGTGTCCGCATCTCAGCCTGGCTAGGTGGACTCTGTCCTCGCGAGGAAGGGAGGATTCGGAAGGATGGATTTCGGGAGGTCGTGCTTGCAGCTGTGTGTTGTCTATGAGTGAGTGGATGGATCGGCGAGAGATATGCATATGGATGTGTTTCTGGAAGTTGGTTTGGGTGGGCATGGAGGGAGAGAGGACAGTATTTGTGTGTGATACCGTGTGCTGGGAGTTGTTTTGATGTTTCTTGGTGTCTGTGGGTGTGTTGCCATGTAGTGTAGTGGGTGGTTTTGGTTCGTAAAGGCTGCTACCAGAAATTGGGTGCCTCTCATGTCCAGATGGTCTTTGACTTTGAGGATTTTGGTTTCTTGATGTACTGTAGGTGATCTGTGGGTGTAGTAGCTGTGCAGCCAGTAATTATTTTTAGGCTTTGTTTTGAATAGTCTGTAAGGTCTTGTGATGTGTTTCAGCTAGAAGCCCAGGCTGTGCTTGCATATTCCATCACTGATCTTATGTATTGTTTATAAACTGTGGTGGTGGTTTCTTTGTTGTGTCCAAATTTTGTGTGACCAAGTGACCTGAGGGCGTAAAGTCTGGGTGTCAGTTTCTTTTTTCGTGTTTGTGGTGTGCTGTTTGAATGTCATATGCGTATCATATGTTACTCCTAGGATTTTGGGTGTGTGTGTATGTGTTAGGGGCATGTTGTTTATGGTGAGTCGAGGGATGTATTCGTGTTCTGTCCAGCTTGTGAGCAGGGTTGCGGTGGATTTGGCTGGGGCTAGATTAAGTCTGTTTGTAGGGCACCAGCCATGTAGTGTGTTGAGATAGGGTTGAAGGAGATCTGTTGCTGTGTTTGGGTCATGGTGTGTGCATGTGAGTGTTATGTCCTCTGCATAGGAGGCTAAGTTTATTTGGGGTGTATTGGGTATATTTGTGTCATGCATGTACAGATTGAAGAGTGCGGGCAATAGGACGGATCCTTGTGGGACTCCGTTTGGAAAGTTTCTGATTCTAGATGACTGACCGGCAAAAGATACAGTAGCACAAACTGCCTCAGACAACTCCCCGTTACCACCAGCAGGTGACTTATCGGCGTCCAGTCCACTCTCTCGGCTAGCCCCATGAGGTGACATAGCATGTGTGCCCGACGCACGATAGTACCTCTTCAACATGTTAATATGGCAGAGCTGATGGGTCTTACGTCTGTCTGGAGTACTTATGAGATAGTCAAGAGGCCCAACTCTCTTGCTAACTTGGTACGGACCACTAAACCTGGCAGCCAGAGGTTGCCCTTGAACAGAAAGTAACACTAATACTTCATCACCTACTGCAAACTCCCTGGGTTGTGCTTTGGAATCATACTGCAATTACGTTTTCGCATGAGCTACCTTAAGATGTTCCTTGGCAACTTTCAGGGCGGCATGTAATCTTTCTATGGTGCGTGTTACATAGTCAAGCAAACCCTCACAAGACTGGGTTTTTCCGCTCTCCCATGCTTCTCTGACAACCGCCAGGGGGCCCCGCACCCTATGTCCGAATACTAGTTCGTTTGGCGAGAACCCAAAAGACTCCGTTGGTACTTCTCGTACTGCAAACATGACAAATGGAATTGCCACATCCCATTCCTTAGCATTCTCCAAACAAAACTTGCGAAGCATGACTTATGGGTCTGGTGGTGCCGCTCAAGCGCACCCTGTGTCTGCGGATTGTAAGCACTAGACACAATATGCTGAATGCCTAATTCTTGCAATGTTGTACCAAACAAATTTGAAGTGAAATTTACACCTCGATCGGATTGTAGTTCTTGGGGCAACCCGAATCGTGTAAAGAATTCCAAAAGTTTCCGAAGCACAACCTTAGAGTGCAGACTAGATACTGGTATAGCCTCTGGATAGAAAGTGGTCACGTCCATAATCGTCAGTAAGTACTTATTTCCCGCACTGGTGGGAGGCAAAGGGCCAACCATGTCTATCATAACTCTGGTGAAAGGCGGAGCCACAGCCGGAATAGGTATCAGAGGGGCCACAGGAATGCTCTGATTAGGCTTGCCCACTATCTGGCAGGTGTGACAGCTCTTAATAAATGCAGTATCATCCTTGGTCATACTCGGCCACCATAACTAATATTGCACCCTCTCCGTAGTCTTGCGAATCCCCAGGTGCCCAGCCAGGGGAGCTTCATGAGCCAGCCTAGTCAGTGCCTCCCTATATCTCTGGGGCACTACAAGCTGCTCTACAACCCCTACAGACTCCATACTAGAATCTGGCACCCACCGCCTGTACAACATCTGATGAGACATATAAAAACTAACCCTCCCACCAGCGACAAAAATGTTCTCTCTGACCTTAGAAAACAAGTGTGTCAATGAAGCATCACTCTGCTGCGCCTCACCAATCTCCCCCGGAGCCACGGTGGTAAGATTAGGTATAGCCTCCAAGTCGGTCTGATTCGATGATACAGGATCAACCGGTCCTCCCATAGGGACCCGATTGCTCCCTTCAGTATCACCTCTGGCACCGGGCGAAACGAGTGAGGAGCTTTCCGCTGAGCCTTCCTCCTCGTCCTGCACACCCTCGGCATCCTGCAGATCAGTCGAATCTATGGGTGATGCAGATTCATTACTGTACATCCCCTTGATCAGATCTATCTCCTCCCCAAACAATTCCTCCGGCTTTGCAACCTGGGCCATCGATCGTGCAACCTGGGCCATAGATCTCGTGACCGCACACACCGGAAACAAATCGGGAGGCAGCTTGTTAGCCTCCTTGTTCCTCTCCTCTGGCTGTACCTGCTCCGACACCACTACCGGAGGTGGACAGATTCTACTCCCTGCCATATCTGCTCCAAGTAGAAAATCAATCCCCTCCACAGGTAATGTGTCCACGACCGCTACCTTCGCCGTCGCCGTGACTACAGGACACCTAAGATGAACAGGGACGAGGCTATAACAGGCCTCAGTGTTTACACCTCGACATCTCGTCAGATTTTATCGGCTTCCCCGTCAAGTTCAAACACATGGACTGCTTCACGCCCGAATCCCTAAGAGCGTTGACTGGATACACCTTCCCACACAGCTCTACTTCACCCTCATGAACGAAATCCTGGCACCAGGCGAGCGAGGCTTCTGGACCTGCATTGGTACTTAGTTGAGACACTTTGTCAGGGGCAGGCTGTGCCATGGCCGTTGGCAGCCCATGCTTCACCCTTCGGTGCCTCCATCCTCGGTAACAAGGATTCATCCCCTCCTCCCTGGATACCAACAACTAACGACACAGGCTTAGCAGGCGCTGCAGAAGACTTTGCTTGGGACAGTTTGGCTTAATATGTCCGGTCTGCTTACACCTATAACACCTAACAACACTGGAATCAGGCCGGGCTGAATTTTGTGATTTCTGTTTGTCTCCACCGTTATTGTTACGTGTGGGACCAGGGCCATTAATACTGTACCCTCCACTTCCACCTGCTCCGTACTTCTTGTCACGTGTAGTCGTGGGGGGAGGGGGATATCTGGCACGATCAGTAAAACCCTTGGTTGCCAACACTCGATTGTCAGCCCACACGGTAGCATCAGACAGCTTGCCGGGGCGCTTCTCACGGATCTTTTGGCAAATCTCCTTGTCGACATTGCTGGTAAAGTGTTCTAGCAGGAAAAGATCAACTGCCTCATTTAAATTGGTAACATTTACACTCAAAAGCCAACGAGACAAACAATCACGGAGGTACTTAGCAAACTCAACATGAGTATGATTAGGCTTCTTCCTTGCATTATGAAATTTAAGGCGATAGGCTTCTGGTCTGAGTTCATACGCCTTAAGGATAGCCTGCTTTAAATTATCGTACCCTGCTAAGTCCTCCACTGACATCCTATCATATGCCTCGAGCGAGCGCTTTTCCCTTGAGAACATTTGCCACCAATGCCGCCCAGCGTTCCCGTGGCCACTCGAACTCTCGTGCTTTCTTTTCGAATCGCTGGAACCATTCAGTGACCTTTTCCTTGTCAAAAGCGGGAACGAGCTTCAGGCTATGAGACAACTTTAACTCGCTAGATTCCTCCCTGTGCACCATGCCGACTAGTCCCCTTTTGTACCTACCCCCGTCTACCTCAACTTGGGTTCTTTGTAACTCCATTGTCATTCTCTGAGTTTCTAACCTCTCCTGCATCTCTCTCTCTTTTCTCTTGCATTTCTCTCTCTTTCTCTTCTCTTTTCTCCTGCATTTCCAATTTCTTCTACTCTAGGTGTACTAGAGCATCACTCGATAGCCCTACCAGGGCAAAAGTAGGGGGTGGTGTAGGAACATAAGCGGAACGGTAACGTGGCTGAATCGTAGAAAGTCCGGCTGGGATAAATGGGTGGGGGGGGGGGGGGGGGGAGGTGTAACCTGGTTCTGTGCCGCCCAGCCAGTGGCAGGAGTAGAGTGTAAAAGATAAAAATGGGGTTGAGTAAGTTGGGGCACACCAGGGGGCACGTCAGGCAACAATGGGGGAATAACAGTAGGACATGTCAACTGGGAAGACGCAATGCTAACATTAAGAGGACTGGATGTGCGCGGCAGAGAGCGTGCAGGTGAGATATAGCCTCCTAATATAATATAATCATAATAATACTGCCACATATACTGCTGACATGCTTCCCTCGTGGTAAGAAGAGACCCCTTTACTTCCAACACTGATGCAATCAACCTCAACTCCTCCACCCGTCTCAACTGCATCTGTTCCCATTCTGGAGAACTCCGAAGGAACACTCTCGCATCCTCCTCACTGGTGATGTGCAGCGGCACGACACTCACCCCCTCCTCCTCTCTTGCTTCTTGTTCAGATATAGTAAAATATAAAATGCTAGACACCTATTCTAAAAAAAATCCTCTGATCAAAATAAATCTTACTAATACTGCTGGTACCATTCTGATTATCCTGGGCAAGGTCGCCACTGTTACGAATCTGGACCTCAGTTGCTTAGAGACTGTATACGAAAATAATTACTAAAGCAAATGCACCTTGTCTCTCTACCAAGCAACGCCACAACGCAACAGGCAAGAGCACAATAAACGCTTCCAGGCTCTTCTCAGGGCTTAAGGTGCACACTGCCCTGCTCCTATTCTGAATAATATGTAGAACAGAAATACTCATGTAACTTATTAGCTACGAGAACTCGAAACCAACACCGGGATTAGCAATGCTGGGTTGGATAATCAAAACAGTTAAATACATAGGCTACCAGCAGACATCAAAGAAAGAAGAAAGTGCAGGTGTACTTCGAGCATAACAGGCTATGCGTGCCCTCGACAGTACTAAACCGTGTGCAAACCAGCCAACGGTAATCCACTCTCAACCCAAGAGAGTTGCACATAATAATATTGTATACATATAATGAACTAACAATACAAGGCAGTGTCCTAATATGACTACTAACCTCGGGGTGATATTAGTGGAAGCAGGTTGCCCTGACCACACCTAGATCACACCAATATATCGTACTTCAACCTGAGCCCCCCCAGTGAGATACCGCCCAAAAACAATGAACTCTAGAGAGTCCACCTCCCACACTCACTTAACTATGGGGGGGGGGGGGGTCCAGACTGAAGCTGGATTTCTAATTAATATTAAACACTCCGTTGCCTCAGTTCGAAACCCGAGACAGGGAACAAACACAATCGCTGGGGCAGAACCGTCAAGGTTATTACCGGATCCTAAGCACAAACACTGGGAAAAATATGTAAGGGTATGGATGTGTGTGTGTGTGGATTGTCTATGGGATTAACAGTGCTATTAGTAAGGACCCCGGCAAGCCTCCCAGCTCTCCCTATCACGGATCCCGAAGTAAGCCACCGGAGGTACAGGACATATGATAAAAATGGAAATATAATAAATGCTGATCAGAGGAAAAATATAATCAAAAGAATAAATGAATGTCTAGGATTCTCTGTTTATTACGTTACGTTAATATCTGTGCAAGGAAGGACAACACAAGGGGCAGACTGATGGGCAACGAGAGAGAGAGAGAGACCACCACCTATGCGTCTGACCGCCTAGCAGAGAATGGCGAGGCCTCGCGTAGTCGCGTCACTAGCGGCAGCCGGCCTCAAAACTAAATGGTTGCAATATATCACCACCCGATATGATAACACTAGGACACTTCACAAGAATAACTTATAATAACGTATTCCTGTGTTAACATATTGACTAAAACAGTGTGGCAGATAAAATAAAGTATATCTCGATATTGTAACACAACTAAACTTGTAATGGTCACGTAATTAAACAAAAACTCCTGGTGCCAGCAAAATCACCTCCCCCCCCCCCCCCTCGCGAGACAGGAGCACCATTCCTTCCTCCCATCGCTTGCACCCTGACGTTGCCACTATCAATTTCATACCCGAAACTGATAACACTCTATTGGCTCATTCTACACAAAAGTTTATTGAGACAAAAATGATTAGAGGTACGGCAAAACTAGACCTGTACAACTAGAAGGATATCGGAGTGAAACTCACAATACCAGATCTTTCTTGGCACTTGGCACAGCTGCCTACAGAAGACAGGCGCCTACTAAAGTCTGGCTACCCCTAAAAGACCCTGGTCATTGTGACAATATATATATATATATATTACTGAAGGATATCATTGCATATAAGGCCTCCCCATAGACGCCCTTTAAGCCAGGGAACACATCCTCTGTCCTCCTTCAAAGCTAAGAAAACGTTCCACAAACCTCCTTTCGAAGTAAAATTGTATATTTTTGGTCAACAAATGTCAGGCTTAAGTGCAGTCTCACAATCATTCGCCAAAAATCTTTCGATATTTGAATGTAGTGAAGCGTCTACTTATGGCCAAACAAATTGTAACGAATAATCTCTAAATCGCCAAAATCAAGGTACGCAACAAGTGTGGCTAAGGCATTACCAATCTCTGATATGGCACAGTTAACCCTCTCACGACTATATGACGCAGAGGTTGCCAGATTAGCAATAATAAATAGAGTTCTCTCACTCTTATAATTACCTCTCCAAAATTAGTTTTCTGCCCACAGCTAACTCAAAGATAACTGCAGAGCTTAAAGTAACTAAACTAAAGGTTTCTAAATACCCCTGATGGTAACAAAGGCTTTAAAGTGTCACTAATAGGCTCAACATTGCGTCAAGAACGTGAAAGGGTTAAAAGCCCACTTAATATCCTAAACTCTAGAATTACGATATTTAATGTTTTCCTTTGCAAATATTTAATACATATATAGGCTACATATTCTACTAAAAAATCTCTATTCGCGAAGCTGCTTCAGGAATATGTTACTCCTATAATAATGTGATAGTCAGTAGATGCATAATACACATATTTATTATAATAATGTATACATGTAGGCCTACATAGCTGATAATATAGAATAATCAGGAGAAATAATAATAATCGTAATAATTTACAAAAATACATCAATGGCAACATAAGGAATGGCTTAATTTAAAAACAAATTAGGATAACAAAAATTTAGTGTGTGTGGCAAGTGTCCCAATGTAACTCCATGGTATTATACACAGCCTATTGCAACCTAACCATAAATTGTGAAATATCCCAACCAAGCAACTGGATAGAGTGCACACGACCTTTGTAGTGCGTGGTAATACACTAACTGGCATCGACACTGGTTATAATCCTCAGCCACACTCAGTCACTCGTCTCCACTCACTGACAACAGACACAACCAAACAGTCCACGGTGCCTCACAGTCACAAGGTAAGGTAACAACAGTGTACTCGGATATAATATACATTTTTAGTCATTAATAATGGTTTAGTTAATTCTCCATATGTTCATTATAATTGGTTAGACCGCCCGGACCCGCAGGTCCCGGCCCGCAGGCTGGTCCAACTACAGGCCCGCGGACCACAGGTGGCCCGCGGGTCGATTATTTGTGGCCCACAAGCACTCAACTCTCATTTAAAATATAACACTAAAATGGTATGGTACATGATGTCTTCATACATTAGTGAAGTCTCTCTCTCTCTCTCTCTCTCCTGGTCCGAACGTGATACGTTACTTACTAAGTGTTCATTTCCTGTTAATTCTCTCTCGTTCTCACTCTTGGACCGCCCAGTGTTGCAGATTATCAATTTCTTGCTAGATCTTGAGAAATGTGACTTCGCATTAATTTCTGTTACCGTATCTAACGACGGAAATCTTAAATATATTCTGGATTCTGAATATTGGATATTTGTGTATCTACGTATTGTATTAGTTTCCCAGCAACATTAACGAACATAATATACACATTAACCTTGAATCTTTGAAAGAAAAACCGCAAATAATGGCAACCCGGACAGTAGGCCCAGTCTGAGTCACCAGACTCACCACCAGTCAGTTTGCCTCCGTTTTGCAACCTAGTAGTGCCGCACATACCATATTTACAACCACCTCTCAAAATGAGTTTAGTTCTTTTAGTTATAGCTATACCAGGTACTAGCCTAGTACTGGTGTCGGTGTAGCTTGAAACATGCAGTTTGTTTTGTGTGTTTGTGTTTGTGAAATTGTGTGTGTGTGTGGCCCACGGCATTAAAGGTATATGCTGAAGTGGCCCATAGTTTTCTAGAAGTTGGACCAGCCTGGTCTACCGTTAGAGGATTGACCCGCAGAGTACCACCCTCGGGTAGCATGATGGGTGTGAGTAATACAGGAATAGCGAGATTGGGAAGTTAGAGTGAATGTATTAGTCCTTTAGTATGGTGCTTCCTTTTTCAATATTATTCTGGCTTTTAATAGAAAATCATGTTGATGTGATTCATGATTATGTTGCTCGGAGGCAAATTACTTAAAACGTTATAATATTATACGGGACAACAATATTTTACAATGTCAATATTTTGGTGTCTTACTCATAATACTATTATTGGAAGTGTGTTGTTATAGTATGTTGATATAGTGTGTTATAGTGTGTTGTTATAGTGTGTTGTTATAGTGTGTTGTTATAGTGTGTTGCTATAGTGTGTTGCTATAGTGTGTTGTTATAGTGTGTTGTTATAGTGTGTTGTTATAGTGTGTTGTTATAGTGTGTTGTTATAGTGTGTTGTTATAGTGTGTTGTTATAGTGTGTTGTTATAGTGTGTTGTTATAGTGTGTTGTTATAGTGTGTTGTTATAATGTGTTGTTATAGTGTGTTGTTATAGTGTGTTGTTATAGTGTATTGTTGCTATAGTGTGTGTTACTGATGTGCTTTTGTGTGTTGTGCTTTTGTTTGTTGTATGTTGTTGTTGTTTTGTTCTGTTTTAGTGTGATGCTTAAGTGTGTATTTATTGCAACAAGTTTTATTATGGTCTGTTGTATGTTGCATGTGTTGTTCTTGTGAGGTAATGATGGTTGTTGTGGTGGTATTGTGTTATTGTTGTTGTTGTTGTTGTGGTATTCTGTGGTGTTGCTTTTGTTGTGTTATTGTTGGTTGTGGCGGTTACAGGTTTTGTTATTGTTGTTGTTGTTGTGTGTTGTTATTGTGTGTTGTTGTTTGTTGGTTGTGGCAGTATTGGTGTGTTTGTATATATTTATTGTTCTGTGTTGTTAATGTTGGTCAAGGTGGCATTGGTTGTTGTTGTTGTGTGTTGTTGTGTGTTGTTATTGTGTGTTGTTGTTTGTTGGTTGTGGCAGTATTGGTGTGTTTGTATATTTTTTTTTTTTTTTTTTGTTCCATGTGATTGAGGGAGGCAAAAGGCATAACTGCCTATAGCGAGTGCCTCCCCCATAGTTGAAAGAGTGACAGGGCCAAAATCAAGGGACGTTCGAGCCAAAATGCCTGGACACACGGAGTTTGAAGCAATTTAAGTCATAGGAAGAGGGAAAGACTGATTCTGGGAGAGAGTTCCAGAGCTCAGCTGTTGAGTAGAAGAAAGTTTGAGAGTAACGTTTCACTCTTGGGTTGGAGAGTTGCACAGAGTAGGGGTGGGATTGAGTTGCAAGACGGGTACCACGTGCCCTACGTAAAGGAGGTGGTATGCACTGGGATAGCTCTGAGGAACACTGATTATTATAGTAGCGATAGAATAGCGAGAGAGATGCAACATTGCGGCGGAGAGAGAGAGATTGCAGAGAGTTGGTGAGTGGACGGGAGTTAATGATACGAAAGGCCTTCCTTTCAACTTTGTCTAGGAGAGCAGTGTGAGAGGAACCTCCCCACACATGTGAACAATACTCAATACAAGGGCGCACTATGCCCCTGTACAGAGCAAGAAGCTGTGCAGGGGAAAAGAACCCCCTAAGGCGGTTGAGCACACCCAGCTTCTGGGAGGCTGCCTTAGCAAGACTGGTAATATGGTCCTTCCAAATGAGAGCAGAAGAAAAAGAGACACCAAGAATATTGAGAGAAGATGAAGGGTTGATTTTTGTATTGTTGAAGAATAAGGGATAGTCCGCTGGGAGATCCTGACGGGTAGATAGATGGAGAAATTGGGTTTTGGATGCATTAAAGTTAACAAGGTTTTCTCTGCCCCAATTGGAAATAGTATTTAGATCAGAATTTAAGAGTTCTATGGCTTCATTACGTTTGTCGTTGAGGGATTGCTGGCTGGGGCGTTCTGAAAAACTAATGGAGCAGTGCAAGGTTGAGTCGTCTGCGTATGAATGGATGGGAATTAAGGTACAGTTAAGGAGATCATTTATAAAAATTAGAAAGAGAATAGGAGATAGGACAGAGCCCTGAGGAACACCGGAGTTTATAGAGTGAGGAAGTGAACAATGGCCGTCCACAACCGCGGCTATGGAACGGCCGGAAAGGAAATTAGAGACAAAGGCACAGATGGAGGGATAGAAACCGAAGGAGGGTAGTTTAGAAATTAAAGATTTATGCCAGACTCTATCGAAGGCTTTCGATATGTCTAGTGCAATAGAAAAAGTCTCACCGAAGTCCCGAAAGGAGGATGACCAAGAGTTAGTAAGATATGAAAGAAGATCACCAGTAGAGCGACCCTTAAGGAAGCCATAATGGCGATCTGAGAGCAGATTATGAGAAGAGAAATGCTTAAGAAATTTGGAAGCAAGAATAGTTTCAAAAACTTTAGAAAGACAAGAGATAAGAGCAATTGGACGATAGTTGGAGGGTTGAGAGCGGTCACCCTTCTTTGGGACAGGTTGAATGTGAGCAAACTTCCAGCATGAAGGGAAGACGTTAGAGGATAGACAGAGACGAAAGAGTTTGCCTAGGCAGGGAGTCAGCACGGAAGCACAGTTTTTGAGAACAACAGGAGGAACACCGTCCGGACCGTACGCCTTATTAGTGTTAAGCCCAGAGAGGGTAGAAAGTACATCTTTAGAAGAGATTAGGATATTAGGCATAAGTAAGGGAGAGGGAGGAATAGCACCGGAATCATCCAAGGTGGATGTTTATATATTTATTGTTCTGTGTTGTTGATGTTGGTCAAGGTGGCATTGGTTGTTGTTATGCCCTGATTTTATTCAGGATTAACAATTAGTTCAGGTGAGTTCTTTCAAGACTGGGATTTCTAAGTTCATACAAATACATATATAGAAGACAACAGGGATACATATAATATCATAATATAGTTTGTAGTACAGTTTATTCACTTATTTCCTAAATACATAAAACTGAGTGTAAAGATGCTAACATAAGAAATGCATAGGGTACAACTTAATTCCTTATTCTCCTAGCACGATCGCGGATGTAGATGGAGCTCAGGCATGATCAGCTTAGTTATAATATCAAACACTTTATCTAGCATTCAAATAATATGCCACTTGGACATAGGATAACTTTATAGTCGGATACTTAACGTTCACTTTATAACTAAGTGTGGAGGATTTAGTTGCTGTTATTGACGAGGGCCAGCTAGAGTATTCAGGTTGATCTTCAATTATGGTCACCCACGCACTGGTGTACTCATAAGATCAATTTAAGATGTTGCGGACTCTGACTTATTTATCACTTGGGCGGAATTATGGCAGTCAATATGTCCGAAAATCGGCTTATTTGGATTTAATTCTTTATATAATTATATCAGAGATTTGTATTAATACGGATTTTGAACACTGGTACACTCATAGAGAGAATCTGTTACTATAGATTCAAGTTCGTTAACACTGTCGTTGATTAATTTCGAAATATGGAACCTTTGGACTCTGCAAAATTTATCACTTGGGCGGAATTATGGTAGAGTCAATATGTGCGAAAATCGGGTTATTTGGATTTAATTCCTTGTATATATCAGAGAGGTCTCCTAATAAGGATTTTGAACACTGGTACACTCATAGAGAGAATATGTTTCTATAGATTCAAATCAACTAATACTTTTGATGATTAATTTCGAAATAAGGAATTTCTGGACTCTAACTTATTTGGCCTCGTCACTGGCATCGAATTGGGTAGGTTTTCCAATATTTGTTTCTGTAAATGTGTAGAACACTAGCTGCTTGTAGTCTTCTGAGTCTCCGTAGGCCGTCTAGGTTGGCCGGTCGTGTGAAGTAGGTTACAGATGGGTTAATGGGCTTGAGGTATTAAATGTGGCTCTGTAACTTAAAATTAAACGTTAGGCACCACATCGGACTAACGCAAGTATCCAGAGCCTGTAGCTGTACTGTTGATATTCGTCTATCCTGACCGTTATATAAACAGTTGATGCAATTCCGTTAGGGTGCTCTTGGAGTAGGGTCTTAAATATAGTGCCTCAGCTATGACGAAATAGCACTATATTGGACTAACGCAAAAAGACTTTAGTAATTGTCTTCTTGTCTGTCTCTGACCGTTATAAGAGGTTCAAGGAATCAAAGGCGGTGTTTAAACCATTTAGTTGCAAAGTCTAATGGTGTGCCACAGACCAAATGGACTTGTGTCTGCAGAGTCCTTGTGAAGGTGTCTCACCAAGCCCTTCTAACACAAGTGACCGTGGTATGCCAAGATCACTTGCGAGAAGTGGGAGTGTTTACTCTTAATAATAGACTGTTGAGGTGCTATGGTATGCCTGTGTACCTCAACTTCTAATATCAAAAGTAGAACCTATGAAAAGGCGTCTATGTTAGCCACTGGTATGCCAGTGGTAACAAGGATCCTTTGTATAGGACACTTGTGAGCTCTCAATAGTAAAACACTGAGGGCTATGGTATGCCTGTGCACTTCAGTCTTCCACTATGGAAAGAGCAACCTAGAAGAAGGCTACAATGTTAGTTACTGGTATGCCATTAGTAACAAAGTTCCTTTTCACAGGACACTTGTGAACTCTCTATAGTAAAACAATTTGAGACTTAGGTATGCCTGTTACCTCAATTTTTCACTATGGAAAGTGTAACCTAAGAGAAGGCGTCAATGTTAGTTACTGGTATGCCAGTAGTAACAAAGTTCCTTTTATAGGACACAGTTACCGTAACTACAATAATAAATGTTGAAGGGCTATGGTATGCCTGTGTCCTTTAACTTGTAATACTGTCGATACAGCCTACTAGAGGCCTCGATGTTAACTGATGGTATGCCACAATTAACAACGATCCCTTAATAGTATTTTTACTCGCAGACACTATGGACTTCGGTATGTCGTTTATCCAACTGAATGGGAGGGTAATCTTGAGGTTTCTCAACGTGGTATGCCAGTGATCGAGAAGCCTCAAAATTGCTTACTTCCTTCAGATTTCCCTGGCATAGTATTCACAACTACTAAGGGGAACCCGTCCACCCTTTGAGGAGAGCAAGGACAGGAAATCCTTCTTGTCCTAGGAGGAGGTCGACTTCCTTTACTTTAACTAATAACTCTACTATACTTGAGGATATTACAAAAGTGGTATTTTATGTAGACAGGACTCAAGCCAAGGCTTATTTGGATTTATAGATCAACAGGCAAGGTCATGAGGTTGTGGAGATAATTAACTTTTGTTCAAGGTTTTAAGGTTCTTGGGTTTCAAACTTTGAGTGGGAAAATTCAGGGTAAAGGGGTCAAAATAAAAGTGAGGTTTGCTATGCGCATCAAGGTATTTCATCTGCAAGAGTAGTTAGTTATACTTAGGATTGATATCAGGGGTAGATTAATAGTTTAGTTATCTTATTATCTGAAAACTGGTAAGTGAGGGGTTTCTTTATATATGAGATGTGTATCTATACGTGCGCTCTGATTCGGGAAGGTTGGTAGGCAGGCGAGTTCATGTTGGTACTCCCGGGAGCTTGGGGAATTAGCTGAGAGACATGAAGGAGAGGGTGCGCACGATAGACTCGAGCATAAGGCCTTGTCTAAGTGAAAATAATAAAAAGGTATGAAAGAAGGGAATGTGGTTTGTTTACTAGAAGAATAGCTTAGCGATGAGAAGGCATGTGCATATGTGTGTTGGAGAAAAATAAGTAAAAGAGCTTAGCTAGGTGGTATGAGAGAGTTTTTGCATAAGTAAAAAGCCTGGCAAAACGTCATATTATAGTTGGTTGTATTATTCGTTTTGCAGGATTCGTGAAAAGGGGTTTGACATATTTGGAAAACAGGAATTCGTTATAAGGCATCCTTTGCATATATTAACATCGTAATGGTAGGTATAGTAACCTTCTTAATATTAACAATCTGGTGACCTACTAGGGTTGATGCTAAGGCCCGAATTCAGAACAGTGGTTTAAACCTCGGCGCTGGTTTAAACCCGAGATTGAAACTCAATCCAGGACTATCGGTATTCAGAATGAAATCCTGAGCCGCTTATCCAGTCAATCCGCGGATTCCTCGATCCGAGGTTTAAACCTGCGGGAGGGTAGGTTTGACTCTAGATCGAAGTTATAAAAACTTTAAATTCCTCATGATAGCTTACACTAATCCATAAGGATCCCATCATATAAAATAACCAAGACTGGCACTGATTATTTGCAGTCTTTGGAGGCATTTTAAGCAAGTATTATATACATAAGTAATGACAAATATAAGAATGCAGCTCAGACAGTCAATCCGAGGTTTAAACCAGCGGGAGGATTGACAGACGATCGATCGAAGGCTTCTACTCGTCAATAAAATATCATATTATTATTTCCAACTAACACAAACTGATATTAAACCGATTCCATTATATTGTAAAAAACGGCAACAGCTTTTACATTACTTTGGAAATGGTCGAAGCATAGCCTACTAATAATTATACAATAGGTGCCAAACGAACGAAGCACTGCCGTAGCCTAACCACTGATGTAGTTATTCGATAATAGTTGTTAATGTCTTGATAACCTGAGATGCTTTCTAAGCTGAATAATACAAATATTATATTTAAATGTCCGGGAATATTTATTAGATACGATACACATGTATTAAGTTACCATAGAACCAATATTATTAGTCCATTACATGTTGCGCAGAAAATATAAATATTTACTATATCCATGCACAATGTTAATCCTTTGAACGAATACAAATACATAGCTTATAATATATAAGGAATTACAAGTGAAACATTATTTTCAAATGCATTTAATAAGTAGGAGGAGAGTTATTTGAGACATGAGTTGTCTTTTTAATAGCCTAGTAGGTTGTAATGATGCTTAGTTTATATAACGAGTCACATTGGTTAGGCTAGTGTTTTCGCCTACATAGTTAATGGTTACAACGTATTTCAGTTGAGCTATTTATTCTATATATATTTGTCCATTTGACTGAGTATTAAAACCACTGAACATGCGGTAGATGTAGTAACAAAGTATAAGTTTGGTATAAGGGGTGGTAAGAGTTGCCCGTAGGCACTATCTCACGTAGCCTATACTTCGTTCTCACTTCGAAATTGATTGGTCTTAATTCGGCCGCTTTAGCTTTCCGTCATGCTATTAATATATCACAATCCTTATGAAAAAGTTGAACATATATAAAAACCATGGTAAGTATGACTATATTGCTCGCTATTACTTAAAACAAGCGACATGAATCCACGTAGCCTATGTCGGTAAAAGTGAAAGTCAGTGGAAGCAGCAGCATGCTCGGGATTGGCGAGTTTTTCAGTACCCTGATAATTGAATTATTATCTGTATTATTCCTTATTTATTCATTAAACTAGATATGTTAAAGCAATTTGAAGGATTACTTAATAAATTACAGTGCTATCCGAATCTAAAGAGCTATTAAATATCACAGGAAACACAACAATAATGTATATATCATAAAGTAAATACAAGCGAACTATAGAAAGGATAAACCCAAGAAGTAAGCGAGACTGAAGGCTGACTGACCCGGGCTCACGCGGCTTAGCCAATTACAGGCCGTGCTTTACGTATTACACATTTAAAATAGGCAGTGGCAGCATTAATACATATCATATAGAAAAATAGGCAGTGGCAGCATTAATACATATCATATAGATAAATACATATCATATAGATAAATAGGCAGTGGCAGCATTAATACATATCATATAGATAAATAGGCAGTGGCAGCATTAATACATATCATATAGATAAATACATATCATATAGATAAATACATATCATATAGATAAATAGGCAGTGGCAGCATTAATACATATCATATAGATAAATAGGCAGTGGCAGCATTAATACATATCATATAGATAAATACATATCATATAGATAAATAGGCAGTGGCAGCATTAATACATATCATATAGATAAATACATATCATATAGATAAATAGGCAGTGGCAGCATTAATACATATCATATAGATACATACATATCATATAGATAAATAGGCAGTGGCAGCATTAATACATATCATATAGATAAATACATATCATATAGATAAATAGGCAGTGGCAGCATTAATACATATCATATAGATAAATACATATCATATAGATAAATAGGCAGTGGCAGCATTAATACATATCATATAGATAAATACATATCATATAGATAAATAGGCAGTGGCAGCATTAATACATATCATATAGATAAATACATATCATATAGATAAATAGGCAGTGGCAGCATTAATACATATCATATAGATAAATACATATCATATAGATAAATAGGCAGTGGCAGCATTAATACATATCATATAGATAAAATGGCTCATTCATGTGCGTATTGGCTAACTGCATTCCGTACGGCACTGTGATTGGCTGTTGCAAACCTTCGACTTAAACAGAGCTTTAAGTCGTGGATTACTCGATCTCGATCTCAGTCCCGTGTTCTGAATACGGATAAACCTTTGTGTTCGATCCAGGATCAAGTAATCTCAATCCCGGGTTTAAACCTGCCCCGAAATCCGAGGTTTAAACCACTTTTCTGAATTCGGGCCTAAGGGTTTATATAAAGACACGAAGGAAGGTAATGTGATTTGTTTACTAGGAGGATAGCTTAGGAATGAGAAGACGTGTAAATATGTGTGTTGGAGATAAGTGTATAAAAGAGTTAATCTGTGTGTATGTGATGGTCAGGGTTTTGACATAATTATTATCTATAATAATAATACGTTATGGATTATATTTTGCTTATTTTAATAATATACAACATAGATAGGTAACTTATCGTACAAAAACATGGGTAATGATACCGAATTAGAGAACTTTGTTTATGTGATTCTTTCTCTGATTGATTAAAAGACTACTGCTCCTCTAGGTGGGGATGTCGTAGTCCTCGTAGTGGGGTGAATCGTCTTCCCTGGGGTTGGGGAACAGTCTACTGTCACTTCAACCTCTGCAGTTGTCTTTGAGTTAGCTGTGGGCAGAAAACTAATTTTGGAGAGGTAATTATAAGAGTGAGAGAACTCTATTTCTTATTGTTAATCTGGCAACCTCTGCGTCATATGAGTCTGAAGGGGTTAAGTGTCCGATGTTGGTTTCTCGATCTTGCTCAGTCCTCTTCTCCATTCGTTTTCTCTTCCGCTCCTCCTTCGTTTTCTTTGTTTCTTTTGTTTCAGTTCGTGCTCTTTCTTGCACCGTTTTCCTTTTCTCTCTTTGGGTGCTTGTTCGTTTCCTCGGTATTTTAGTTGTTGTTGATCATATATGTTTTTGTTATGTGGTTTAGTGTTTTTGAAGTGTATTATTATCATTGGTTTTACAATGTCCTATGGACGTGCATAATTGTGTTGTTCATTGGTAATGGCAAGTGTTGTGTTAGTGCTTTTTGCAGTGTCTTGGTGACAAGCTTTTGTCTGTGCTTGTGTGTTGATGTTGTTGTTGTTGTTGTTGTTGTTGTCCAATAATGGTGTTGTGTTATGTAGATGGTTATTACAAACACAAAGAGGTATGTATATATATTTTCTATGTGAGTGAGGGAGACAAAAGGCAGAACTGCCTGTAGCAAGTGCCTCCCCCAGAGTTGAAAGAGTGACAGGGCCAAAATCAAGGGACGTTCGAGCTAAAATGCCTGGACACACAGAGTTTGAAGCAATTTAGGACATAGGAAGAGGGACAGACTGATTCTGGGATATAGTTCCAGAGCTCAGCTATTGAATAGAAAACAGACTGAAAATAACGTTTCACTCTTGGGTTGGAAAGTTGCACATAATAGGGATGGGATTGTGTTGCAAGACGGGTGCTACGTGCTCTACAAAGAGGGGGTGGTATACAATGAGAGAGATCTGAGGAACACTGATTATTGTAATAACAGTAGAATCGTAGGAGAGATGCATCATTGCAGCAAAGAGAGCCTGCATCTAATTGGTGAGTGGATGTGAGTTAATGAGACGGAAGTCTTTCTTTTCTACTTTGTTTAGAAGTGCAATGTGTGAGGATCCTTCCCACACGTGTGAACAATGCTCACTACATGGATGCACTGTGCCCATGTACAGAGCAATAAGCTGCATAGGGGTAATGAACCCCTGGAGGCGGTTGAGCACACCCAGCTTCTGTGAGTGTGTTTTTCTTTTCTTTCTATGTGAGTGAGGGAGACAAAAGGCAGAACTGCCTGTATCGAGTGCCTCCCCCAGAGTTGAAAGAGTGACAGGGCGAAAAACAAGGGACGTTCGAGCTAAAATGCCTGGACACACAGAGTTTGAAGCAATTTAAGTCATAGGAAGAGGGAAAGACTAATTCTGAGAGAGTTCCAGAGCTCAACAGTTCAATAAAAGCAAGTCTGAGAATAACGTTTCACTCTGGGGTTGGAGAGTTGCACAGGGTAAGGGTGGGATTGTGTTGCAAGAAGGGGACTATGTACCCAACGTAGAAGAAGTGGTATATACTGGGAAAGCTCTGAGGAACATTGATTATTAAAGCAGCGATAGAACAGTGAGAGAGATGCAACATTGCGGCAAAGAGAGAGAGAGATTGCAGAGAGTTGGTGAGTGGGTGGGAGTTAATGATACGAAAAGCTTTCCTTTCTACTTTGTCTAGGAGTGCGGTGTGAGAGGATCCTCCCCACACACGTGAACAATACTCAATACAAGGATGCACAGTGCCCTTGTACAGAGCAAGAAGCTGTGCAGGGGTAAAGAACCCCTTGAGGCAGTTGAGCACACCCAACTTCTGGGAGACTTCCTTAGCAAGACTGGTAATATGGTCCTTCCAAGTGAGAGCAGAAGAAAAAGAGACACCGAGAATATTGAGAGAAGATGAAGGATTGATTTTTGTATTGTTGAAGTGTAAGGGATTGTCCTCTGGGAGTTGTAAACGGGTAGTAAGATGAAGAAATTGGGTTTTGGAAGCATTAAAGGTAACAAGGTTTTCTCTGCCCTAATTGGAAATAGTAGTTTGATCAGAAGATAAGTGTTGCATGGCTTCATTACATTTGTCTTTGAGTGATTGCTGGCTGGGGCATTCAGGAAAACTAATTGAGTAGTGTAAGGTAGAGTCGTCTGGCGTATGAATGGACGGGACTGGAGGTACAGTTGAGAAGATCATTTATGAAAATTAGAAAGAGAATGGGAGAAAGGAAAGAGCCCTGAGGAACACCGGAGTTGGTAGGATGAGGAAGTGAATGGTAGCTGTCCACAACAGCAGCTATGGAACGGCCAGATTTTTTTTTAGAGACAAAGACTCAGATGGAGGGATAGAAACCGAAGGAGGGTAGTTGAGAAATGAAAGATTTGTGCCAGACTCTGTCGAAGGCCTTCGATATGTCTAGTGCAATAGAAAAGTTGTTTTAGCTAGAGTGGTAGTATGATCTTTACAAGGGAGTTCAGAAGGAAAAGAGACACCAAGAATGATAAGAGAAGATGAAGGGTTAATTTGTATGTTGTTGAAGAGTAGGTCATAGTTTTCTGGAAGGGGGCGACGAGTAGACAGATGGAAAAATTGAGTTTTGGAAGCATTGAAAGTAACAAGGTTTTCTCTGCTCCAATTATAGATAGTAGAGAGATCAGAATATAGGTGTGTTATGGCCTCCTTACGTGAGTTTTGGAGTTCTTGCTGTGAATAATTGTTTGGAAGGCTAGTTGAATAGTGTATTGTAGAGTCGTCAGCATATGAGTGAATGGGGCTGGAGGTGTATTTAAGAAGGTCATTAACGAATAATAGGAAGATAGTCGAAGGACAGAACCCTGAGGAACACCGGAGTTGCTAAGTTGAGAAAATGAACGGTGGCCTTGCACAACCGCACAATTATGGAACGGCCGGAAAGGAATTCAGAGACAAAGGCACACATGGAGGGAAAGAAGCCGTAGGAGGGTAGTTTGGAAATAAGGGATTTGCGCCAGACTCTATCGAAAGTCTTCAATATGTCTAGCTCAACAGAAAAAGTCTCCTTGAAGTCCTGAATGGAGGATGACCAAGAGTTAGTAAGATATGAAAGAAGATCACCAGTAGAGTGGCCATTAAGGAAGCGATACTGGCGGTCTGTGAGTAGGTTATAGGGAGATAAATGCTTAAGAAATTTTGAGGCAAGAATAGTTTAAAAAACTATAGATATGCAAGAGATGAGAGCAATTGGACGATAGTTGGAGGGTTGAGAGCGGTCACCCTTCTTTGGGACATGATAAATGAGAGCAAACTTCCAACAAGAAGTAAAGACATTAGAGGAGGGACAACACAGAAGCATAGATTTTTAGTACAATACAAAGAACACTGTCCGGTCCGTATGCCTTCTTAGTATTTAGCCCAGAGAGGGTGGAAAGTACATTTTTGGAAGAGATAATGATGTTAGGCATAAGTAGGAGAGAAGGGGGTGGAGAGGGAGGAATAGCACTGGAATCATCCAAAGTGGAGTTTTTAGCGAAAGTGTTACCCAAGAGTTCAGCTTTGTCTGAGGAAGAAGTGACGGTGGTGCAGTCAGAGTGGAAAAGAGAAGAACAAACGAGAAGAACAATTATTGGAGAGGTTTTTGGCTAGATGCCAGAAGGCTTGGGAAGAGCTAAAGTTTGATAGTTAAGTGCATTTATTATTGATGAAAGAATGTTTGGCGAGGCGAAGAACAGATTTGGTTTGATTCCGGGCAGAAACTTAGGAAGTATGAGATTCATGAGTTTGAAGGTGACGGTACCGCTTGAATACTTCGTTCTTATTACGGAGAGCACTAGAGCAAGCATCAGTAAACCAAATTTTGTTTGCATTAGACTGAGAAAAAGAAAATGGAATGTATATATGCTTTCATGCGAAAGTATTAGCAAAGAGTTAAGTTTTGTCAAAGGAGGAAGTGACGGTGGTGCCGTCAGAGTGGAAAAGAGGAGGGAAAGATGAAGAGGACAAATTGTTGGAGAGGTTTTTGGCTAGATGTCAGAAGGCTTGGAAAGAGCTAGAGTTGGATAGTTAAGTGCATTTATTATTAATGAAAGAATATTTGGCGAGGCGAAGAACAGATTTGGTTTGATTCCGGGCAGAAACTTAGGAAGTATGAGATTCATTAGTTTGAAGGCGACGGTACCGTTTGAATACATCCTTCTTATTGTGGACAGCACTAGAGCAAGTGTCAGTAAACCAAGATTTTTTGCATTAGACTGAGAAAATTAAAATGGAATGTATGCTTCCATGTCATAAAGGATTACCTCGGTAATGCGTTCAGCACTCTCTGAGGGTCCCTGGCCACGGAAGCAAATGTCATTCCATGGGAAATCAAAGAAGTACTGCCAAAGAGCATTCCAGTCGGCAGTGCCAAAGTGCCACAAGCGCCGCCTGCTGGAAGGATCTGGTGGCCGTACCGGAGATATAGGAGAGGTGACAGAGATAAGTTTCTGGTAGGAGGAGCCCAAAGGAGAGCAAATATTTACAGTAGAAGCAGAAGGGTCAGAGGTTAGAAATAAGTCAAGAATATTGGGCCAATCTCCGAAGTGATCCGGGATATGGGTTGGATGCTGGAATAACTGCTCTAGGTAATTTAGGATAGAAAAGATGTTGGCTTATTTACCAGGTTGGTCAGTGGAAACAGAGGAGAGCCATTGACGGCGGTGAACGTTGAAATCTCCTAAGATGGAGATTTCTGAGAAAGGAGAGATGGATAGAATGTGTTCCACTTTAGAAGTTAGATAGTCAAAGCATTTTGGATAATAAGTAGAATTAGGGGAGAGACACAGTGCAGAAATATTTAGTTTATGAGTGACAAGAAAGCTTTAGCCAGAAAGTTGAGAATTCAGAAGAATCAAAGTTGGGAACACAAGAGTAAGCAAGATTCTTGCGTACATAAAGGCAAGTTATCTGCTCAACAGGTGGCGTTGTGTGTGTGTAAGTGTGAGAGTCCGAGTGTAGGGAGTGAGACAGTGAAGCACGGGAACGAGGTGGCTTCAGAGATGGGGTCGTTTCGGGACATGAGTGAGCACCGTGCCTCATGTGAAGGCAAGATGGCAGGTGCTCGTTGTACTCTACGTGCTTCACATGTCTCACTCCCTAGACTGGAACAAGACCTCACGGGCTTCACTGTTCATTGTAAAGCGGTGAATGTTAAGGCTCTCAGCCTATGCCCGAGAGGAAGTAAGTTGGAATATAGAAAAAAAAAAAAAAAAAAAAAGATCCAGGAGGTTAGGAGGATACAGAAAAGGGTTTCCCGTCAGTAGTCTCAGATAACTGCGTTTCAGTGAGAAAGAGAAAATCAGGGTTGGCAGAGGAGAAGTGGTGTTGCACAGAGTGTAAGTTAGAGGAAAGGCCACGAATGTTGGTGAAATTAATAATGAGAGTAGAAGGAAGTGATCCAGAGCACTTTGGCGAGTCACTGCCAGGGATCAGACAAGTGGGGGTATTTCTAGTCCCCCCCCCCCCCCTGCGATGGGTCGTGGTTTTGTCATCTTTGTATTTTGATAAAAGGTAGTGTAGAATGCAAGGTGTTTGTAATATAATATACTGATAGGAGGAGAAGGTGTTTTGGAGGGCAGGCTAGGGTTGCCCTCAATATTGATGAGACACAGGAAGGATTAGCTAGGGTAGCTAGATGGTGAAACAGGAGTTCCAGCTTTCCTTATCAACCACCTAGCACTCCCCGGGAGTACCACCCGAGTATATTTGACTTTGTTGGTATGTCTGATTGTGTTTGTGGATGTTGGTATGTGTATATGTGTTAGTGTGTGCGTATGTGTTGCTGGATGTGAATATATTTTGGTATATGTTGGTGGTTGTTGGTATTTATTGTGTTATTATGTGGCTGAGTGTGGACGTCTGTTAGTGTGTGTTGAAGTGGGTGGATGGGTGTGGGTATGTATGGGGATGTGGGTGGGTGGGTGGCTGTAGGTATGTAGGGGGGTGTGAGGTTGGTGTGTATGGGTGTGGGTGTGGGTATTTATGTTGGCATGAGTGTTGATGTATGGAAGTATTGATACAAGTTTGTTAGTACAGTATTCGTCTGTGAATGTGGGTGTGTTGCACGGTCGAGGATTTGGCGGATTGGAGTGTGTTGGTCTATGTTTGTGTTTGTGGATGTGTTGGAGTGTGTGTGTGTGTGTGTGTGTGTGTGTGTGTGTGTGTGTGTGTGTGTGTATTTATATGTCGGTGACTTTGTGGGCGTTAGTTGGCGTGTGGATGTGTTTTGAGTGTGCTTGTTTTGGTTTGTGTATTGGTGTGTGTTAGTATGTATGTATGAGTGCGTATTTGTATATGTGTTTTGTGAATGTGCGTTAGTACGTGTCCGCGTACGCACGTGTACGTGTGTTTGTCTTTGAGTGTGTGCGTGTGTGTGCGTGCGCGTGTGTGTGCGTGCGCATGTGTGTGTGTTGGTGAGCGTGTGTTGGTGTGGCAAGTTCCAATATGTCTCGTTCCTCCCCCAGTCAAGTGCAAGAGTTCTTAACATCTTATCAACTTTTTTTTTTCTCTCTCTCTCTCTCTCTCTCTCTCTCTCTCTCTCTCTCTCTCTCTCTCTCTCTCTCTCTCTCTCTCTCTCATGAATAATGTTTAACCCATGATGTTTTCATTAACATTGACTTATAATAACTTATTTGTTTGCCTTGTTACATGTATAATTGTCCTAACGTTCAACTGTTATACATCTACTTGTGTATGGTAATTTAGGTATTCATAACTGTATAATGATAAACAATGTTTTCACACTTAGAAATATTTGTCATATTAATAGTGTTGTTTCTTTACTCTTCTTTCTATTTTCTGCAGATATATTGCTAAAGCAACATAAATACAAATAGCTTTGAAACTGATGTACGTGTGGGCAACTGTTCGTCTGGAAATATATTACATTTGTTAAATGTTTTCCTTGTTAACAACATAATATTAATCGATCACACGTGTCTTTATAATAATGTGCATTAAATGTTTATGACATTTATGTGACCGATATGACACTCACTTCTTAAGAAGCGTGCACTTCTTAGATCGTTCACTATGTAAATATTTGTCTTCATAATATTGATCTATTATGATTGCACTGGTAATGATGGTAATAAAGTATATTCACTATTTTCCCATTAGGAGGTGGACATTTCTGTTTCTATCCCTCCATATCTCACCATCACAATCATAATTGAGGAATAAGTATTATTATCCTTAACTTATCTCAGTTACTTCTCACCCAGTAGTTATGTTGTGTATGTGTATGAAGGAGACAACATGCAAAGGTGCCTGTAACAGGTGTCTCTCATAAGTCAAAAGAGGGAGTATAATTCAGGGTAATTTAGAGTCAAAATGTTTGGACACTCGGAGCTTGAAGCATAGGATGAGGGAAACACAAATTGAGGGAGAGAGTTCCAAAACTCACTTGTCGAGTAGAAGAATGACTGGCAAAATCGGTTCACTCTTGGGTTAGAGAGTTGGACAGAATGGGGGTGGGAGTGTGTTGAAAGACAGTGTCTCCCCCTCTCCGTAGAGGAGAAGGCATGTACTGAGACAGCTCTCAAGACCACTGCTTAGTATAATTGTAGAAGAGTGAGAAATGCAACATTGTGCCGTGTAGAGAGAGATTGGAGGAAATTAGAAAGAGAACATGAGTTGATGAGACAAAATCCTATTGACTCTGTCCTTTCCATAATTGAGGTATAGGTGGAACCTACCCACACATTCGAACAATACTTGTTACATGGGTGAACTGTGCCCATGTACAGATAACAAAAACTGCGGGGGTGAGAACCCACAGAAACAGTTGAGCACACATAACTTCTGGGAAGCTATCTGAGCAAGAGTGGTAATATGAGCTTTCCAATAAAGGTCAGGGGAAAAAGAAACACCAAGATTACTGAGAGAAGATTAAAGGTTGATTTGTGTATTGTTGAAGTGTGAAGATTGTTAAGAGGAGGCTGTAGGCACCAGCCGAACAGGGCGGTACTCCCGGGGAGTGCTAGGTGGCTGATAAGGACAGCTGGAACTCCTGTTTCACCACCTGACCTCCCTAGCTGATCTGTTGTACCTCATCAATATTGAGGGCAACCCCAGCCTGCCCTTCTAGCAAAACATTATACTACAAACAGAATACATAGTTCATTATCTATAACAAATAATAAACACGACCCACCTCGGAGTCCCCATGGGAGGAGGGGGGGAGGGGGGGGGGGGAGTACAAATACCCCATTGGTTTGATCCCTGGCAACGACTCCCCTAAATGCTCTGGACCACTACCTTCTACTCATACTATGAATTTGTGCAACATTCGTGGCCTTTTCTCTAACTTCCACTCTGTGGAACACCACCTCTCCTCTGCCAACCCTGGTCTTCTCTTTCTCATCAAAACTCAGGTGTCTGGGACTACTGACAGCAAACCCTTCCCTGAATCCTCCTATTATCTTTATTTTCAATTTCAAGCCAAAGGTGGTTGTTGCGTATATGTGCGCCATAATCTCGCTTTCTCTAGTGTTCCCAACTTTGACTCTACTGAATTCTCAACTCTCTGGCTAAAGCTTTCTTATCACTCTCAACCTAAATATTTCTGTGCTGTTTATCTCTCCCCTAATTCTACTGACTATCTAAAATGCTTTGACTATCTAACTTTTAAATTGGAAAACATTCTATTTTTTTCTCCTTTCGCAGAAATCTCCATCCTAGGAGATTTCAACGGTCACCACCGCCAATGGCTCTCCTCCGTTTCCTCTGACCAACTTGGCGAACAAGCTTATATTTTTTCTATCCTTAGTGATCTAAAACAGTTATTCCAGCAACCAACCCATATCCCAGATCGATTCGGAGATTGGCCCAATATTACTGACTTATTTCTAACTTCTAACCCTTCTGCTTATACTGTAAATATTTTTTCTCCTTCGGGCTCCTCCGACCATAAACTTATCTCTGTCACCTCTCCTATCTCTCTGGTACAGCCAACCAATCCTCCCAGCCGGCGGCAATTGTGCTACTTTGACCCGGCCACTGGGAGTCAGTACTTCTTTGATTTCCCAAGGAATGACTTTTGCTTCTGTGGCCGGGGACCCTCGGAGAGTGCTGAACACATTACCGAGGAAATCCTCTCGGGCATGGAAGCATACATTCCATTTTCTTTCTCCCAATCTAATGCAAAGATATCTTGGTTTACTCATGCTTGCTATCCTGCTGCCATCTATAAGAAGGAAGCATTCAAATGGTATTGTTGCCTTCAAACTCAAGAATTTCATACTTCCTATGTTTCTGCAAAATCTGTTCTTCACCTCGTCAAACATTCTTTCATCAATAATATATGCACTGAACTATCCAAATCCAGCTCTTGCCAAGCCTGCTGGCATCTAGCCAAAAATATCTCCAACAATTGTTCTTCTTCGTCTTTCCCTCCTCTTTTCCACTCTGACGGCACCACCATCACTTCTTCCTCTGACAAAGATGAACTCTTCGCTACCTCCACTTTGGATGATTCCGGTGCTACTCCTCCCTCTCCAACCCCCTCTCTACTATTTATGCCTAACATCGTAATCTCTTCCAAGGATGTACTTTCCAAGCTCTCTGGGCTCAATAGTAACAAGGCGTAGAGACCGAATGGTGTTCCTCCTATTGTACTAAAAAACTGTTCTTCCATGCTGACTCCCTGTCTCTTCCATTTCTGTCTATCTATTAACCCTCTCCGATATATAACACAATTCTTAGCCTATTAGAGATACTTTAAAACCTTTGTTACCATCAGGGGTATTTAGAAACCTTTAGTTTAGTTACTTCAACCTCTGCAGTTGTCTTTGAGTTAGCTGTGGGCAGAAAACTAATTTTGGAGAGGCAATTATAAGAGTGAGAGAACTCTATTTCTTATTGCTAATCTGGAAACCTCTGCATCATATGAGTGTGAAAGGGTTAATGTCATCCATATTTGCTTAAATTTTGCTCTCATTCAACCTGCCCCAAAGAAGGGTGACCACTCTTAACCCTCCAACTATAGTCTAATTGCTCTAATTTCTTGCATTTCTAAAGTTTTTAAAACTATTCTTACCGCAAAATTTCTTAAGCATTTATCTTCCCATAACTACTCTCAGATCGCCAGTATGGCTTCCTTAAGGGCAGCTCTACTAGTGATTTTCTGCTAGACATATGGAAGGCCTTCGATAGAGTCTGGCACAAATCTCTTTTTTCCAAACAACCCTCCTACGGTTTCTCTCCCTCCATCTTTGCCTTTATCTCTAATTTCCTTTACGGCCGTTCCATATCTGCGGTTGTGGACAGCCATCGTTCATCTCAACCTATCAACTCTGCTGTTCCTCAGGGTTCTGTCCTATCTCCAATTCTCTTCCTATTAATCATTAACGACCTTCTCAATTGCACCTCCAGCCACATTAACTCATATGCTGACGACTCTATATTACACTAATCAACTAGCCTTCCACAACACCATTAACAGCAGGTACTCCAAAACTCACGTAAGGACACCTATCTTCTGATCTCCCTACTATCTCTAAATGGGGCAGAGAAGATCTTGTTACTTTCAATGGTTCCAAAACTAAATTTCTCCATCTGTCTACTTGTCGCCTCCTTTCAGAAGACTAGTAAATACTCTTCAACAATATACAAATTAACCCTTAATTTTCTCTTACTATTCTTGGTGTCTCTTTTTCTTCTGATCTCTCTTGGAAAGATCATATACCACTGTTGCTAAAACAGCTTCCCAGACGCTGGGTGTGCTCAATCGCCTCCAAGTTTTTTTTACCCCTGCACAGCTTCTTGCTCTGGACAGTGGCACAGTGCATCCATGTATTAGGTATTGTTCACACATGTGGGGAGGATCCTCTCACACCTCACTCCTAGATAAAGTAGAAAGGAAAGCCTTTCGCATCATTAACTCCCGTTCACTCACCATCTCTCTGAAATCTCTCTCTCTTCGCCGCAATGTTGCATCTCTCTCGCTATTCTATTGCTACTACAATATTCAGTGTTCCTCGGAGCTTTCCCAGTGTATTGAGTATTGTTTACATGTGTGGGGAGGATCCTCTTACACCGCACTCCTAGACAAAGTAGAAAGAAAACCTTTTCGTATCATTAACTCCTGTCCACTCACCAACTCTCTGCAATCTCTCTCTCTTCGCCGCAATGTTGCATCTCTCTCGCTAGTCTATCAATACTACAATAATCAGTGTTCCTCGGAGCTTTCTCAGTGTATACCACCTCCTCCCGCCTTGCAACACAATCCAACCCCTACTCTGTGCAACTCTCCAACCCAAGAGTGAAATGCTGTTCTCAGACTTTCTTCTATTCAACTGCTGAGCTACGGAACTCTCTCCCAGAATCAGTCTCTCCCTCATCCTATGACTTAAATTGCTTCAAACTCTGTGTGTCCCGGCATTTTAGCTCGAACGTCCCTTGATGTTGGCCTTGTCACTCTTTCAAATCTGGGGGAGGCACTCGCTTTAGGCAGTTATGCCTTTTGTCTCCCCTCATTCACATAGGAAAACAAAAATATGCCACCTCCTCTATGTAGGGTACGTAGTACCCGCCTTGCAACACAATCTCACCCCTACTCTGTGCAACTCTCCAACCCATGAGTGAAACGCTATTCTCAGACTTTCTTCTATTCAACTGCTGAGCTCTGGAACTCTCTCCCAGAATCAGTCTTTTCTCTTCCTATGACTTAAACTGCTTCAAACTCCGTGTGTCCAGGCATTTTAGCTCGAACGTCTCTTAATTTTGGCCCTGTCACTCTTTCAAATCTGGGGGAGGCATTCGCTGCAGGCAGTTATGCCTTTTGTCTCCCTCATTTACATAGGAACAAAAAAAGGTGAGTGGATGTAAGTTAATGAGACGGAAGCCTTTATTTTCTACTTTACAAAGGAGTACAAAGGAAATCAAGCAACAACAGATCTAGTGACCCTTCTAGGTTGCTTGTCCTCCAAAACACTGAGGATCAAGTGTCCAAACAGTGGTTTAGAGTGGGTAAGGGAACATTGGAAAGGGAATTACAGCCCTGGAACTAATGTCCGTGGCAGGATTAGGAAGTTAGTAGGGGACAGATGGGTTAGTAACTGAGGGGGGGATAAAATAAAGTTATTCATTTACAAACGCAGTCAGTCGCGGGTTTGATGCGAGATATTTGTCTAGGTGGAGTTTAAATGAATCAACGGTGATGCAGTCTATAACGTTTCGGGGAAGCCCATTCCACAAGTTGACAACTCGATTGAAGAAGAAATTCTTAGATTCGTGTGAGTTAAAAGATTTACCAATAATTTTGCAACCGTTTCCCCGCGTGTAATTAGATTGGTCGATAGTGAAGTACTTACTACAGTCCATATTGTCGATGCCATTGATGATTTTGAACACTTGAATTAAGTCACCTCTTAATCTGCGCTGGGTTAAAGGAAATAGATTTAACTCTCTAAGACGCTCTTCGTATGGTTTGTTCTTTAGGCTAGGTATCATTTTGGTAACTCTACGTTGAACTCGTTCTAGCTTGTTTATATCTTTTTGGTAATAAAGGCACCAGGATTGAACGCAGTATTCCAGAAGAGGGCGGACAAAGGAATTCTAAAGGGTTAGGATAACTTCTTGGATTTATGCTCAAATGACCTGCCTATAAAGCCAATTATTTTGTTTGCCTTCTTAACAACTTCTGAACATTGTTGACTCGGTTTTAGGTTACTCGATATTGTTACTCCCAGATCGGTTTCTCTGTTTACATTCTTAAGCTGAGTGCCATTCATCGAATAGTTTGCTTTCTCATTTAGGTATCCGATATGTAGTACTTTACATTTATCCGCATTGAAACTCATTTGCCAAATTAGGGCCCAACATGACAATTTATCTAGATTGTGTTGCATATCGTCAACTTGTACTTTTGAGAGTACGCTATTTGCAATTTTTGTATCGTCAGCAAATTTTGAGATTGTACAGGTGAGACCCTCATCTATGTCGTTGATGTAAATTAGAAAGAGAATTGGACCTAGTACCGATCCCTGGGGTACCCCGCTACTTACATTGGTCCATTTAGATGCCTTACCGTTTATGACTACTCTTTGCTTTCTTTCGCTGAGCCAATTTTCTATCCATTTCAACACACCGTCTTGTATTCCATGCGCTTTTAGTTGTAGCAGTATACGTTTGTGGGGAACTTTGTCAAAGGCCTTTTGAAAATCAAGGTATATAATATCTACAGCTTTACTCTCATCGTGAGGATATCGTGGAAGAAGTCTAAGAGGTTTGTTAAACAGGAACGTTTTTTACGAAAGCCGTGTTGAGTATCTTTAAGTATGTTATTTTCCTCTAAGTGATTTACGAGTCTGTCTCGTATGACCGTTTCTAGCATTTTACATACAACTTAGGTTAAGCTAATTGGACGATAGTTACTGGGTAGGGATTTGCTGCCTTTTTTGAATATCGGTGTTTGTTACGTTGGCTAGCTTCCACTGATCAGGCATAGTTCCAGACTGCAAAGATTTATTGAATAGTAATGTCAGTGGTTTGGAGAGCTCATCCTTAGCTTCCTTTAGAACTCTAGGCGAGATTGTATCAGGTCCAGGCATTTTATTTACCTTGAGTTTATCTAAACAATTCAATACTTCTCTCTCTGTAACGGTGATATTGCTTAGAATATCTGAATTATCAATCTGAATCGGCGATGGTGTAGGGATATCACTGAGGTCTTCTGTTGTAAAAACTGATGCAAAGGAGGTATTGAAGGCATTACTCATTTGTACTTCGTCTTTGGTGTATTCTCCATTTTCATCGACTAACGGTCCAACAGTTGAAGTAACTACTTTTTTCTTTCTGATATAACTATAGAATTCTTTCGGGTTTGTTTTACTTTGATTCGCAATATGTAACTCTAAGGTCTTTTTACTTTGCTTAATTAACTTTTTGGCTTTGCGTCGTAGCTCTACAAATTTCACCCGTTCTTCGTCATTTTGTGAGTATTTTAATCTATCATTAGCAAATTTTTTAGCAAGCAGGCAGTTTGAAATATCTTTATTCCACCATTTGGGCTTATTATTATGGCCTGGACGCCGTATTTTCGATGGTATGCAGTCTTGCACTGCTTTTAGGTAAGTGGTTTCGAATAACTTCCAAGATGTATTTATGTCGTGTTACGAGTGAGGTTCAAATATATCAGGGCTCTTATTGATTGGACATAATGGCATCAAATGGCATTGATGGCATAAATGCTACAACGGAAAGCGCTAGATCCAACCTCTGATGTATATTCCCAGTGAACAAAGAACACAAATACTCTCAAGAGTTCTATATGCAATAATAGGTTATCAAACTCTCAATAAATGTGCGTCTACAAACCCGCGACTGACTGCGTTTGTAAATAAATAACTTTATTTTATCCCCCCCTCAGTTACTAACCCATCTGTCCCCTACTAACTTCCTAATCCTGCCACGGACATTAGTTCCAGGGCAGTAATTCCCTTTCCAATGTTCCCTTACCCACTCTAAACCACTGTTTGGACACTTGATCCTCAGTGTTTTGGAGGACAAGCAACCTAGAAGGGTCACTAGATCTGTTGTTGCTTGATTTCCTTTGTACTCCTTTGTAGTCTAGGCTTAATGTTATGTGAAAACAGCCTATTACTACCTATAACCGAAGGTGCTTGGTTATGGTATGCAAAGTAAGGTGGTAAGAGAAGTTACAGCTTACGTTACTTTAATCAATAAATGTCAGGCACTCCTGCATGAAAGAAAGTGCACTAAAGTCCTTCAACACCAACAAGGAATCTTCTTTAAATGTTAGATGTTATCAAGATGCTCGAATCGGAAATGGAACCCAAAAAGGCAGGCAGCGGAACAATGCTCGTGCAGGCTATGCACACAAAAAGGCAGGAGATATAATGCCGTCGGAGCCAAGAATATCCTAAACGCCACAACAATAATAATAATCGCCACGACAATGCAGTATTCCTATCAACAAAAAGAGCCTAAGTCGTTTGTGTCTCAATACATCAAACTAGGCTGCGAAATGCTTGTGTAATCATAAACGGGTATGCATAAAAAGAGTAATTGGTTTAATATACTTAATGTCTACTGTGACTGATAAAGTCTAGCTAGAGTCAATGATACAAGATACTGGTGCGCATGGCATGCCGCATAGCCTAGTGCAAATCTCAAGTCTGTGCGTCAAATATTACGTTATAGGGAAGGGTAGCTCTCTTGAGAAACCTTAATACCGAAGTATTAAGCGTTCTCCTGGCGTACCTCAAAGACAAACAACCGAGCCTAGAACAGTGCAGAATGGTATAGGCAAAAAGCCCTCATTCGTGCATGCTCTACTCTCAATGGCACACAGACTAGAATTTACCCAATCAACTCCAGTTCTCAGGTATGTCGTGCAGCTTTTAACTAAAGCCAGCACTCATCGGAAACAATACCTTATAGTATCAGACTCCTAGTCTAGCATTATCTAATCCAGCAGAACACTAATAATTACAGGAAGCAGTACTGAACAATATGAATGCCAACCAATGCTTCGTGATCAACTTATCTTAACAACTAAACATACATGGGTTATATAAGACCTTAATGCACAATTCAACTGGCCAGCATAAAGCTGATTATGCAGAGTTTACCAGAGGGGGTATAATATTAATAAAAGGTGGTTAAAGATATGGAAAATGAGAGAGATAGGCAGAGGAAAAGGTTCTCAGGTGCAGTGAGGAGGACAGGTATCGAAGGGATAAGAGGGATGCGTTCTAGAAACCAGATCTGAGGGAGAGAGTGGCCAGAGAGCAGTATATATACTAGCACAAGTTCGAACCGCGTGGGAAAGCGGTAACAAGTCCTCTAGCCAATGCTAAAGAAGCTAGCTAAACATGACGTCACCAAGCATGGTAAAAAACTCCTTCAACGAATCCCCACGAGGCCAGCCAGCTATGACGTCATCGAGTATAGCAAAACACTGCGCGCCTCCCCACACTCTGTTCTACTCTCTCTCTCTCTCTTTCTCAAATCCTATCATTACTACTTAATGATAAAACATATACTTTGCAATTAAATATATAAAGCCTTGACATGGGTGAAAACAAAGAGCCTTTCTGGACTGCCCATGACACAAGCTTTCATATGAAATAAAGCACACAACAATACATCAACTGTAGCGACATCCACTGCCCTGGCGATCCTAGCGAGTCACTGTAGGACAAGCCATGCGGTTCTAACGGAGTGGTTAACGTCACAGTCGTTATTGTTAATTAAAAAGCTCCAGTCAGTGTCTTTAAACATAGCTCTAAGTTTATGGAAGTTTGCTTTCTTGAAATTAGGGACTTTTTCGATGCTACTATTTGGTTCGTTACTAGTAAACTTTAAAGTGAAAGTTATCATACGATGGTCGCTGTTACTGAATTCATCACCAACATTCAAATTCTCTATTAATTCTTCTTTGTCTAGAAGTCCTGTGTGAGAGGATCCTCCCAACATGTATGAACAATACTCCAAGACATGGATGCACTGTATGCGTGCCCCTGTACAGAGCAAGAAGCTGTATTGGGGTAAAGAACCCCTGAAGGTGGTTGAGCAACCCTGCTTCTGGGAAGCTGTTTTAGCTAGAGTGGTACTATGATCTTTCCAAGAGAAATCAGAAGAAATAGAAAGACCAAGAATATTTAGAGAAGATGAAGGGTTACAGTGTACGCTGTTGAAGAGTAAGTCATAGTTTTCAGGGGGTGACGAGTAGACAGATGGAGAAATTGAGTTTCGGAAGCATTGAAAGTAACAAGGTTTTCTCTACCCCAATTAGATAGAGTAGAGAGATCAGAAGATAGGTGTTTTATGGCATCCTTACGTGAGTTTTGGAATTCCTGCTGTGAATGGTGTTGTGGAAGGCTTGTTGGATAGTGAAATGTAGAGTCGTTAGCATCTGAGTGAATGGGGCTGGAGTTGCAGTTGAGAATGTTGTTAATAAATAATAAGAAGAGAATTGGAGATAGGACAGAACCCTGAGGAACACTGGAGTTGATATATTAAGGAAGTGAATGGTGGCCATCCACAATCGCAGCTATGGAACAGCCGGAAAGAAAACCAGAGACAAAGGCACAGATTGAGGGATAGAAACTGTAGGAGGGTATTTTGGAAATAAGGGATTTATGCCAGACTTTATTGAAGGCCTTTGATATGACTAGCGCAACATAACAAACCTCAACGAAGTCCCAAATGGAGGATGACCAAGAGCTAGTAAGATAAGAAAGAAGATCACCAGCAGAGCGGCCCATAAGGAAGCCATACTGGCGGTCTGAGAGTAGGTTATGGGAAGATAGATACTTAAGAAATGTTGAGGTAATTATAGTTTAAAAAACTTTAGAGATACAAGGAATGAGAGCAATTGGATGATAGTTGGAGGGTGGAGAGCGGTCACACTTCTTTGGGACAGGTTGAATGAGAGCAAATTTCCAGCAGGGAGGGAAGACGTTAGAGGAGAGACAGAGACGGAAGAGTTTGCCTAGTCATCACAGAAGCATGTTTCTTTAGTACAATATAAGGAAGACTGTCCGGTCTGTTCGTCTTCTTAGTATTAAGCCCAGAGAGGATGGAAAGTAAATACTTGGAAGAGATTATGATGTTAGGTATAAAGGGGAGAGAGAGGGGTGGAGAGGTAGGAATAACACCGGAGTCATCCAAATTGGATTTTTTAGCGAAAGTGTTAGCGAAGAGTTCAGCTTTGTCAGAGGATGAAGTGACAGTGCAGACGTGCGCACGTCTGAGTGGAAAAGAAGAGGGAAAGACGAAGAAGAAAAAACTATTGGATTTTTTTTTGTCTAGATGCTAGAAGGCTCGGGAATTGCTAGAGTTGGATAGTTCAGTGCATTTATTATTGATGACAGAATGTTTGGCAAGTCGAAGAACAGATTTGGCTTGATTCCAGGCAGAAACAAAGGAAGTATGAGATTCTTGAGTTTGGAGGCGATGGTCCCTTTTGAATGCTTCCTCAATATTGCGGACAGCAATAGAGCAAGCGTGAGTAAACCAAGATTTTTTGGCATTAGACTGAGAGAAAGAAAATGGAATGTATGCTTCCATGTCCGGAAGGATTACCTCGGTATTACGTTCAGCACTCTCAGAGGGTTCCCGGCCACGGAAGCAAACCTCATTCGATGGGAAATCAAAGAAGTACTGCTGAAAAGCCTCCCAATCGGCAGCGCTAAAGTGCCACAAGCGCCGCCGGCTGGGAGGATCGGGTGACAGAGATAAGTTTATGGTTGGAGGAGCCCAATGGAGAGACAAGATTAACAGTATAAGCAGAAGGGTTAGAGGTTAGAAATAAGTCAAGAATGTTGGGCCGATCACCGAAGCGATCCTGGATTAGGGTGATTTGCTGGACTAGCTGCTCTAGTCATTTAGGATAGAACAGATGTTTAAGCTTCTTCTCCAAGTTGGTCAGTGGAAACAGAGGGGAGCCATTGGCGGTGGTGATCGTTGAAATCTCCCAAGATGGGGATTTCTGTGAAATGAGAGATGGATAGAATGTGTTCCACTTTAGAAGTTAGATGGTCAAAGCATTTTGGATAGTCAATAGAATTAGGGGAGAGATAAACAGCGCAGAAATATTTAGTTTGTGAGTGACAAAAAAAGCTTTGACCAGAGAGTTGAGAATTAAGAAGAATCAAAGTTGGAAATACGAAAGAAAGAAAGATTGTTGCGTACATAGACGCAACATCTACCTTTGGCTTGAAATTTAGGATAGAGATAGTAGGAGGATACAGAAAAGGGTTTGCTGTCAGTAGTCCCAGACAACTGCGTTTCAGTAAGAAAAAGAAGATCAGGGTTGGCAGAGGAGAGGTGGTGTTCCACAGAGTGGAAGTTAGAGGAAAGACCACGAATGTTGCCAGATTTAATAGAAAGTAGAAGGAAGTGGTCCAGAGCACTTTGGCAAGTCGCTGCCAGGGGTCAGACAAATGGGGGCATTTGTGGGGACTCCGAGGCAGGTCGTGGTTTTGTCATCTTTTCTATTTTTGAAGAGAAGCTAGTGAATCATGTAAGTAGTTTGTAGTATAATGTATCGATAGGAGAAGGTGTGTTGGAGAGCAGGCTGGGGTTGCCCTCAATACTGACGAGGCACAGAAAGGATCAGCTAAGGAGGCCAGATGGTGAAACAGGAGTTCCAGCTGTCCCTATCAATCACCTAGCACTGTTGATGTTGTTGTTGTTGTTGTTGTTATTGTTGTTGTTGTGGGTTGTTTTTGCTGTTGTTGTTGTTGTGTTCTATTGTAGTGTTATGGTTTAGTGTGTTGTTATTGCTATGTGTTATATTGTAGTGTTTTGTATGTTGTGGTTGTGTGGTATCGTTGTTAGTTGCAGTGGTTTGTGTGTTATTGTTGTTGTTGTTTTGTGTTATTGTTGTTGGTTATGTTGGTATTGTGTGTTGTTGTTTGTTGTTCTTCTTATACAGTATGTTACTATGTGTTGTTGCATCGTTTTTTGTAGTGTGTTATTGTAATTGTATATAAAATGTCCTGTGTTGTAAGTCTTGTACGTCTTACAGTGACCTGTTGTAGTCTGTAATTGTGCTCTGTTGTTGCTGTATGTTGCCAAATAATGTTGTGGTTTGTAGATTGTTACTAGTATCACAAAGTGGTTTATAAATATGTTGCACTTTGTTGGTATATTGGATTGTGTCTGTGGATGTTGGTGTGTGTTTATGTGTTGCTAATTGTGGATATGTGTATGTATGTGTTAGTGGTTGTTGGCATGTTTTTTTTTTTTTTTTTTTTTTAAGAGACAATGAACGGAGGAAGGAAAAACACAGATAAAACAAAAAGGTCCATGTGCCTAAAGGCATCCTCCATTCATAAAATGTTTGTAACAACTGGATTGTGCTATCAAGTAGCTTAGTGTGGGTGTTGGTGTGTGTTGTTGTGGGTGGGTTGGTGTGGGTAAGTATGGGGGTGTGGGTGTTGGTGTATGTTGTTGTGGGTGGGTGGGTGTGGGTATGTCTGGGTGTGTGGGTGTTGGTGTGTATTGTTGTGGGTGGGTGGGTGTGGGTATGTATGGGGGTGTGGGTGTTGGTGTGTATTGTTGTAGGTGGGTGGGTGTGGGTATGTATGGGGGTGTGGGTGTTGGTGTGTGTTGTGGGTGGGTGGGTGTGGGTATGTATGGGTGTGTGGGTGTTGTTGTGGGTGGGTAGGTATGGGTGGGTGTTGGTGTGTGTTGTTGTGGGGGGGTGAGTGTGGGTATGTTTGGGTGTGTGGGTATGGGTGTGTGCTGTTGTGGGTGGGTGGGTATGTATGGGGTGTGGGGGTTGGTGTGTATTGTTGTGGGTGTTTATGGGGGTTGGTGTGTGTTGTTGTGGGTGTGTGGGTGTTAGTGGGTGTTGTCGTGGGTATGTATGGGGGTGTTGGTGTTGGTGTGTATTTTTGTAGGTGGGTGGGTGTGGGTATGTATGGGGGTGTGGGTGTTGGTGTGTGCTGTCGTGGATGTGGGTATGTATGGGGGTGTGGGTGTTGGTGTGTATTGTCGTGGGTGGGTGGGTGTGGGTATGTATGGGGGTGTGGGTGTTGGTGTGTGTTGTCGTGGGTGGGTGGGTGTGGGTATTTATGGGTGTGGGTGTGTGTTATTGTGGGTGGGTGGGTGTGGGTATGTATCGGGGTGTGGGTATTGGTGTATGGATCTGTTAATCCAAGTTTGTTAGTACAGTATGTGTTTGTGAATGTGGCTGTGTTGCACGGTCGAGGATATGGTGGATTTGAGTGTGTTGGTTTATGTTTGTGCTTGTGGATGTGTTGGAGTGTATTTGTGTGTGTGTATGTGTCTGCTGGTGATTGTATGGGTTTTTGTTGGTGTGTGAATGTGCTATGAGTGTGCTTGTTTAGGTTTGTGTAATAGTGTGTGTTATTATGTGTGTACGAGTGAGTGTTTTTGTATGTGCATAATTATGTCAATGTATTTTTGTTGATATGTGTTAGTAGGTGTGTGTGTGTGTGGGTGTGTGTGTGTAATACTAATAAGTATCGGTTTATTGTTCACTGCTGCCCTGAGGCTGAAAATCTACAGAGTTTTTCTTAAACCTAGGTAAAGTACAATACTTATTCTACCTTAACTACGAGGTCTCATGCTACCTTTGTCGACCGTGAGGTGCCTGGCTTTTCACCAAGTACATACATAGATGCACTTTATATTGGTGAGAAGATGTGTTGGCTAACACAGGCTGATAGCAGCTTGGTTAGGGAGGAACCATGATACAATTCTCTCCGTCGTTATGGCCGAAAAATCCTTTAGGACTCTGTTGGATTCGACCACAGGACAATAGTGACCCGTATGTATGTATGTGTGTGTGTAAATGTGTATGTTTGTGTGTGTGTGTAAGTGTGTGTGATCGTGTGAGTGGGCACTCATTAGCTTGTGAGACAAGTTGGTGGAATAGGCAGGGCCGGGGCCGGCTGCCGCCTGAGAAGCGCCTGTGTGTGTGTGGAGATGTACAGAATGAACAACATGTGGTACAAAACTGTCCGCTCACCAATCACCTCAGGCAGACCATCATTTTGAAAATTTACAACAGTTAATTATTTCAGATCAGTTCACATTAGATATCTTGTATAAAATAATTCATGGTATTTTGGCTGCTTATTGATAGTTATTCGGACGATCAAATGCGCGGAGGATATTCAGTGTTTACATTTTTTTTTTTTTTTTTTTTTAAGAGACAATGCACGGAGGAAGGAAAAACACAGATAAAACAAAAAGGTCCATGTGCCTAAAGGCATCCTCCATTCATAAAATGTTTGTAACAACTGGATTTAAACTTTTGTAGATTGTAAGTTTGTGGAAAGCAACTCGAGGTAAGTGAATTCCAAAGAGTAGTAGTTCTAGGGATAAATGAATTTTGATAAGCAGAAGTTCTGCATTGTGGAGGAGAAAGTGTAAATTCCTGGGCGCTCTCAGCTGCCCTAGTTCTACGGGGAGAGATGTGGAGAGGCGGCACAATTGAAGCAAGTTCCTCGGAACAATTGCTGTGAAAATATCTGTAGAATAATGCAAGGGATGCAATGTTTCTTCGTATGGATAATGTAGGAAGGTCCTGTGTGATTGCAGGGTTATTGATTAATCTAATAGCTTTATTTTGAATTTTGTCCAACTGCCTCAATGCAACCACTCCACTTCCACTCCACAGAGGTGAACAGTAATCCATCTGAGAACGCACATGACTTTTATATATTATGGCCAACTGCTCGTCAGTGAAGAATTCTCGAATTCTGTACAGGAGTCCCAGTTTTTTAGAGGCATTCTTAGCAATGCTTCTAACATAATGTGTCCAGCTCAAGTTAGTAGTTAATGTTACACCAAGAATGTCAATACTAGGGAAGTGGGAATATTTACATCATTACAAAATATATGGGAGTCAGTGAGATTCTGTCTGTTAGAAAATTGAATGTACTTGGTTTTCTGTGCATTAAAGGACACTAGATTCTTTTGTCCCCATTCATTAATTCTAGAAAGGTCCTGGTTCAGAGAAATTGCAGTGTTTATTTTTGAATTTATAAGATCGGGTTGGGTGAAAGAATTGGTAAATGTGAAGGAACTGTGGAGTGTTGAGTCATCTGCGTAGGAATGTATTGGATTATGAGTGGTAGATATGAGATCATTGATATGAATGAGGAACAGAGTTGGGGCCAAAACTAATCCCTGGGGAACACCAGCATTTATTGAGTGAAATTGAGAATAAAGGCCATCTACCATTACACATATTTTTCTGTTATGAAGATAAGAAGAAAATTAGTGGAACTAATGATGCAAGGCCGTAGTGTGACATCTTCGACAATAAGGATTGATACCAGACTCTATCAAATGCCTTTGATATATCCAGTGCTATTGTATGTGTTTCACCATGTTGGTCTGTAGCTTGGTTGATTTGATGCGTAAGAAGGCAAAGAATGTCTGCAGTTGATCTACATCGTCTAAAACCATATTGCCTATCACTGATTAATTTATTATTCTCAAGATGCTTAATTATGTGATTATTTAAAATAATTTCAAAGACTTTACCAAGAGTGGAAGTTATAGCTATTGGTCTGTAGTTTGATGGATCTGAAGAGGCACCTTTTTTAGGAACTGGATGGATGTTTGGTTCTTTCCAGGGTACTGGGAAGCATGAGGTATGAGTACACAGACGGAAAAAATGTGCCAATACAGGAGCGAGCACCAAGGAGCAATTCTTAATTAAGTACTATTGGAGGAATTTCATCTGGACCAGGAGCCTTATCTACTGAGAGATTCTGCAAAACAGTTTTGACATGTCTGGTGTGGATCTTAAGTGAGGGAATTTCAGGCGAATTAAAATTAAATACAGGGACATCTTGATTTATTTCATCTAAGGTTGAGTTGGTGGAGAAAATATCCGCAAAAAGGTTAGCTTTACCTCGTGGGTAACTTACAAGATTGCCAGTCGGAGATTTTAATGGTGGAATGGATAAAGCAGTAGTGAAGTTAGATTTGAATGAGTTAAGAGTAGACCAAAATATGTTGTTATCATTTGGATTATTTAGAAGTTTATTTGCCTGCTTGTGGAGAAAGTTTGATTTAGTTAGGTTAAATACAGTTTTGGCATGATTTCTGATGTTTCTAAAGTAATTAAAGGCTTCATGTATTTTTGATCTTGTGTATGCATTGTAGGCTATTGCTTTTTGTTCAGTTACTCTAGCACAATTATGGTCAAACCATTTAGGTGAATTAGATCTTTGACTGTACTTTTGATGAGGAATAAAAGTTTCCATTCCAATGTTTACAAAATCTTGTATGCGGCTCAAGGTGGAGTGTGTAAGGGTTTTGTTTTTGGACTACAGTTTTCACTTATGTTGTAAGATTAGACAGTGAGATATGCATTGCTTGTTGGGAAACTATAATTGCACAATGTATACATTTTACGATGTACTCTGTGGTCAATAAAGTATCTAT
>CM064533.1:26544191-26826691 GCA_032716605.1 Paralithodes platypus
AGGATTGGCGGGTTGGAGTGTGTTGGTCTCTATGTTTGTGTTTGTTGATGTGTTGTAGTGTCGTGGTGTGTGTGTATTTTTATGTCGGTGACTTTGTGGGTGTTAGTTGGCCGTGTGGGTGTGTTTTGGATGTGCTTGGTTTGGTTTTCTGCTATTTGTGTGTGTTAGTCTTTCGGTATGAGTGCGTCTTTTGTCTATGTGTTGTTTGTGCATGTGTGTTATTACGTGTCCTCGTACGCACGTGTACGTGTGTGTGTGTCTTTTGAGCTACGTGTGTGTGTGTGTTGTCTTTGTGTGTGTGTGTTGTAGTTGATGTGTTGTGTGTGTGTGTGTAGTGTGTGTGTGTGTGTGTGTGTTGGTGAGCGTGTGTCTCAATATCTCTTCGTTCTCTCCCCCAGTCAAGTGCAAGAGTTCTTAACAATCTATCAACTATCTCTATCTCTCTCCCATGGATAATATTTAATCCATGATGTTTTCATTAACAGTGCCACTTAGAATAACTTATTTGTGTGCCTTGGTTACATGTATAATTGTCCCTAACGCTTCAACTGTTATACCATCTACTTGTTTATGAGTAATTTATGTATTCATAACTGTATAATGATAAACAATGTTTTCACACTTAGAAATATTTGTCATATTAATAGTGTTGTTTCTTTACTCTTCTTTCTATTTTCTGCAGATATATTGCTAAAGCAACATAAATACAAATAGCTTTGAAACTGATGTACGTGTGGGCAACTGTTCGTCTGGAAATATATTACATTTGTTAAATGTTTTCCTTGTTAACAACATAATATTAATCGATCACACGTGTCTTTATAATAATGTGCATTAAATGTTTATGACATTTATGTGACCGATAGGACACTCACTTCTTAAGAAGCGTGCACTTCTTAGATCGTTCACTATGTAAATATTTGTCTTCATAATATTGATCTATTATGATTGCACTGGTAATGATGGTAATAAAGTATATTACTATTTTCCCATTAGGAGGTGGACATTTCTGTTTCTATCCCTCCATATCTCACCATCACAATCATAATTGAGGAATAAGTATTATTATCCTTAACTTATCTCAGTTACTTCTCACCCAGTAGTTATGTTGTGTATGTGTATGAAGGAGACAACATGCAAAGGTGTCTGTAACAGGTGTCTCTCATAAGTCAAAAGAGGGAGTATAATTTCAGGGTAATTTAGAGTCAAAATGTTTGGACACTCGGAGCTTGAAGCATAGGATGAGGGAAACACAAATTGAGGGAGAGAGTTCCAAAACTCACTTGTCGAGTAGAAGAATGACTGGCAAAATCGGTTCACTCTTGGGTTAGAGAGTTGGACAGATATGGTGGGTGGGAGTGTGTTGAAAGACAGGTGTCTCCCCCTCTCCGTAGAGGAGAAGGCATGTACTGAGACAGCTCTCAAGACCACTGCTTAGTATAATTGTAGAAGAGTGAGAACAATGCAACATTGTGCCATGTAGAGATTGGAGGAAATTAGAAAGAGAACATGAGTTGATGAGACAAAATCCTATTGACTCTGTCCTTTCCATAATTGAGGTATAGGTGGAACCTACCCACACATTCGAACAATACTTGTTACATGGTGTGAACTGTGCTCATGTACAGATAATAACAACTGCGGGTGGTGAGAACCCACAGAAACAGTTGAGCACACATACATTATTGGAAGCTGTGTTAGCAAGAGTGCTAATATGGACTTTCATAAAAAGGTCAGGGGAAAAAGAAACACCAAGATTACTGAGAGAAGATTAAAGGTTGATTTGTGTATTGTTGAAGTGTGAAGATTGTTAAGAGGAGGCTGTAGGCACCAGCCTAACAGGGCGGTACTCCCGGGGAGTGCTAGGTGGCTGATAAGGACAGCTGGAACTCCTGTTTCACCACCTGACCTCCCTAGCTGATCTGTTGTGCCTCATCAATATTGAGGGCAACCCCAGCCTGCCCTTCTAGCAAAACATTATACTACAAACAGAATACATAGTTCATTATCTATAACAAATAATAAACACGACCCACCTCGGAGTCCCTATGGGAGGAGGGGGGGAGGGGGGGGGGGGGGGGGAGTTCAAATGCCCCCATTGGTTTGATCCCTGGCAACGACTCCCCTAAATGCTCTGGACCACTACCTTCTACTCATACTATGAATTTGTGCAATATTCGTGGCCTTTTCTCTAACTTCCACTCTGTGGAACACCACCTCTCCTCTGCCAACCCTGGTCTTCTCTTTCTCATCAAAACTCAGGTGTCTGGGACTACTGACAGCAAACCCTTCCCTGAATCCTCCTATTATCTTTATTTTCAATTTCAAGCCAAAGGTGGTTGTTGCGTATATGTGCGCCATAATCTCGCTTTCTCTAGTGTTCCCAACTTTGACTCTACTGAATTCTCAACTCTCTGGCTAAAGCTTTCTTATCACTCTCAACCTAAATATTTCTGTGCTGTTTATCTCTCCCCTAATTCTACTGACTATCTAAAATGCTTTGACTATCTAACTTTTAAATTGGAAAACATTCTATTTTTTTCTCCTTTCGCAGAAATCTCCATCCTAGGAGATTTCAACGGTCACCACCGCCAATGGCTCTCCTCCGTTTCCTCTGACCAACTTGGCGAACAAGCTTATATTTTTTCTATCCTTAGTGATCTAAAACAGTTATTCCAGCAACCAACCCATATCCCAGATCGATTCGGAGATTGGCCCAATATTACTGACTTATTTCTAACTTCTAACCCTTCTGCTTATACTGTAAATATTTTTTCTCCTTCGGGCTCCTCCGACCATAAACTTATCTCTGTCACCTCTCCTATCTCTCTGGTACAGCCAACCAATCCTCCCAGCCGGCGGCAATTGTGCTACTTTGACCCGGCCACTGGAAGTCAGTACTTCTTTGATTTCCCAAGGAATGACTTTTGCTTCTGTGGCCGGGGACCCTCGGAGAGTGCTGAACACATTACCGAGGAAATCCTCTCGGGCATGGAAGCATACATTCCATTTTCTTTCTCCCAATCTAATGCAAAGATATCTTGGTTTACTCATGCTTGCTATCCTGCTGCCATCTATAAGAAGGAAGCATTCAATGGTATTGTTGCCTTCAAACTCAAGAATTTCATACTTCCTATTTTTCTGCAAAATCTGTTCTTCACCTCGTCAAACATTCTTTCATCAATAATATATGCACTGAACTATCCAAATCCAGCTCTTGCCAAGCCTGCTGGCATCTAGCCAAAAATATCTCCAACAATTGTTCTTCTTCGTCTTTCCCTCCTCTTTTCCACTCTGACGGCACCACCATCACTTCTTCCTCTGACAAAGATGAACTCTTCGCTACCTCCACTTTGGATGATTCCGGTGCTACTCCTCCCTCTCCAACCCCCTCTCTACTATTTATGCCTAACATCGTAATCTCTTCCAAGGATGTACTTTCCAAGCTCTCTGGGCTCAATAGTAACAAGGCGTAGAGACCGAATGGTGTTCCTCCTATTGTACTAAAAAACTGTTCTTCCATGCTGACTCCCTGCCTCTTCCATTTCTGTCTATCTTTTAACCCTCTCCGATATATAACACGATTTTTAGCCTATTAGAGATACTTTAAAACCTTTGTTACCATCAGGGGTATTTAGAAACCTTTAGTTTTGTTACTTCAACCTCTGCAGTTGTCTTTGAGTTAGCTGTGGGCAGAAAACTAATTTTGGAGAGGCAATTATAAGAGTGAGAGAACTCTATTTCTTATTGCTAATCTGGAAACCTCTGCGTCATATGAGTGTGAAAGGGTTAATGTCATCCATATTTGCTTAAATTTTGCTCTCATTCAACCTGCCCCAAAGAAGGGTGACCACTCTTAACCCTCCAACTATAGTCTAATTGCTCTAATTTCTTGCATTTCTAAAGTTTTTAAAACTATTCTTACCGCAAAATTTCTTAAGCATTTATCTTCCCATAACTACTCTCAGATCGCCAGTATGGCTTCCTTAAGGGCAGCTCTACTAGTGATTTTCTGCTAGACATATGGAAGGCCTTCGATAGAGTCTGGCACAAATCTCTTATTTCCAAACAACCCTCCTACGGATTCTCTCCCTCCATCTTTGCCTTTATCTCTAATTTCCTTTACGGCCGTTCCATATCTGCGGTTGTGGACAGCCATCGTTCATCTCAACCTATCAACTCTGCTGTTCCTCAGGGTTCTGTCCTATCTCCAATTCTCTTTCTATTAATCATTAACGACCTTCTCAATTGCACCTCCAGCCACATTAACTCATATGCTGACGACTCTATATTACACTATTTCAACTAGCCTTCCACAACACCATTAACAGCAGGAACTCCAAAAACTCACGTAAGGACACCTATCTTCTGATCTCCCTACTATCTCTAAATGGGGCAGAGAAGACCTTGTTACTTTCAATGGTTCCAAAACTAAAATTTCTCCATCTGTCTACTTGTCGCCTCCTTTCAGAAAACTAGTAAATACTCTTCAACAATATACAAATTAACCCTTAATTTTCTCTTACTATTCTTGGTGTCTCTTTTTCTTCTGATCTCTCTTGGAAAGATCATATACCACTCTTGCTAAAACAGCTTCCCAGACGCTGGGTGTGCTCAATCGCCTCCAAGGGTTTTTTACCCCTGCACAGCTTCTTGCTCTGGACAGTGGCACAGTGCATCCATGTATTAGGTATTGTTCACACATGTGGGGAGGATCCTCTCACACCTCACTCCTAGATAAAGTAGAAAGGAAAGCCTTTCGCATCATTAACTCCCGTTCACTCACCATCTCTCTGAAATCTCTCTCTCTTCGCCGCAATGTTGCATCTCTCTCGCTATTCTATTGCTACTACAATATTCAGTGTTCCTCGGAGCTTTCCCAGTGTATTGAGTATTGTTTACATGTGTGGGGAGGATCCTCTTACACCGCACTCCTAGACAAAGTAGAAAGAAAACCTTTTCGTATCATTAACTCCTGTCCAATCACCAACTCTCTGCAATCTCTCTCTCTTCGCCGCAATGTTGCATCTCTCTCGCTAGTCTATCAATACTACAATAATCAGTGTTCCTCGGAGCTTTCTCAGTGTATACCACCTCCTCCCGCCTTGCAACACAATCCAACCCCTACTCTGTGCAACTCTCCAACCCAAGAGTGAAATGCTGTTCTCAGACTTTCTTCTATTCAACTGCTGAGCTACGGAACTCTCTCCCAGAATCAGTCTCTCCCTCTTCCTATGACTTAAATTGCTTCAAACTCTGTGTGTCCCGGCATTTTAGCTCGAACGTCCCTTGATGTTGGCCTTGTCACTCTTTCAAATCTGGGGGAGGCACTCGCTTTAGGCAGTTATGCCTTTTGTCTCCCTCATTCACATAGGAAAACAAAAATATGCCACCTCCTCTATGTAGGGTACGTAGTACCCGCCTTGCAACACAATCCATCCCCTACTCTGTGCAACTCTCCAACCCATGAGTGAAACGCTATTCTCAGACTTTCTTCTATTCAACTGCTGAGCTCTGGAACTCTCTCCCAGAATCAGTCTTTTCTCTTCCTATGACTTAAACTGCTTCAAACTCCGTGTGTCCAGGCATTTTAGCTCGAACGTCTCTTAATTTTGGCCCCGTCACTCTTTCAAATCTGGGGGAGGCATTCGCTGCAGGCAGTTATGCCTTTTGTCTCCCTCATTTACATAGGAAAAAAAAAAGGTGAGTGGATGTAAGTTAATGAGACGGAAGCCTTTATTTTCTACTTTACAAAGGAGTACAAAGGAAATCAAGCAACAACAATCTAGTGACCCTTCTAGGTTGCTTGTCCTCCAAAACACTGAGGATCAAGTGTCCAAACAGTGGTTTAGAGTGGGTAAGGGAACATTGGCAAGGGAATTACAGCCCTGGAACTAATGTCCGTGGCAGGATTAGGAAGTTAGTAGGGGACAGATGGGTTAGTAACTGAGGGGGGGATAAAATAAAGTTATTCATTTACAAACGCAGTCAGTCGCGGGTTTGATGCGAGATATTTGTCTAGGTGGAGTTTAAATGAATCAACGGTGATGCAGTCTATAACGTTTCGGGGAAGCCCATTCCACAAGTTGACAACTCGATTGAAGAAGAAATTCTTAGATTCGTGTGAGTTAAAAGATTTACCAATAATTTTGCAACCGTTTCCCCGCGTGTAATTAGATTGGTCGACAGTGAAGTACTTACTACAGTCCATATTGTCGATGCCATTGATGATTTTGAACACTTGAATTAAGTCACCTCTTAATCTGCGCTGGGTTAAAGGAAATAGATTTAATTCTCTAAGACGCTCTTCGTATGGTTTGTTCTTTAGGCTAGGTATCATTTTGGTAACTCTACGTTGAACTCGTTCTAGCTTGTTTATATCTTTTTGGTAATAAAGGCACCAGGATTGAATGCAGTATTCCAGAAGAGGGCGGACAAAGGAATTCTAAAAGGTTAGGATAACTTCTTGGATTTATGCTCAAATGACCTGCCTATAAAGCCAATTATTTTGTTTGCCTTCTTAACAACTTCTGAACATTGTTGACTCGGTTTTAGGTTACTCGATATTGTTACTCCCAGATCGGTTTCTCTGTTTACATTCTTAAGCTGAGTGCCATTCATCGAATAGTTTGCTTTCTCATTTAGGTATCCGATATGTAGTACTTTATTTACATTTATCCGCATTGAAACTCATTTGCCAAATTAGGGCCCAACATGACAATTTATCTAGATTGTGTTGCATATCGTCAACTTGTACTTTTGAGAGTACGCTATTTGCAATTTTTGTATCGTCAGCAAATTTTGAGATTGTACAGGTGAGACCCTCATCTATGTCGTTGATGTAAATTAGAAAGAGAATTGGACCTAGTACCGATCCCTGGGGTACCCCACTACTTACATTGGTCCATTTAGATGCCTTACCGTTTATGACTACTCTTTGCTTTCTGTCGCTGAGCCAATTTTCTTCCCATTTCAACACACCGTCTTGTATTCCATGCGCTTTTAGTTGTAGCAGTAAACGTTTGTGGGGAACTTTGTCAAAGGCCTTTTGAAAATCAAGGTATATAATATCTACAGCTTTACTCTCATCGTAGAGGTTGAGGATATCATGGAAGAAGTCTAAGAGGTTTGTTAAACAGGAACATTTTTTACGAAAGCCGTGTTGAGTATCTTTAAGTATGTTATTTTCCACTAAGTGATTTACGAGTCTGTCTCGTATGACCGTTTCTAGCATTTTACATACAACTTAGGTTAAGCTAATTGGACGATAGTTACTGGGTAGGGATTTGCTGCCTTTTTTGAATATCGGTGTTTGTTACGTTGGCTAGCTTCCACTGATCAGGCATAGTTCCAGACTGCAAAGATTTATTGAATAGTAATGTCAGTGGTTTGGAGAGCTCATCCTTAGCTTCCTTTAGAACTCTAGGCGAGATTGTATCAGGTCCAGGCGTTTTATTTACCTTGAGTTTATCTAAACAATTCAATACTTCTCTCTCTGTAACGGTGATATTGCTTAGAATATCTGAATTATCAATCTGAATCGGCGATGGTGTAGGGATATCACTGAGGTCTTCTGTTGTAAAAACTGATGCAAAGGAGGTATTGAAGGCATTACTCATTTGTACTTCGTCTTTGGTGTATTCTCCATTTTCATCGACTAACAGTCCAACAGTTGAAGTAACTACTTTTTTCTTTCTGATATAACTATAGAATTCTTTCGGGTTTGTTTTACTTTGATTCGCAATATGTAACTCTAAGGTCTTTTTACTTTGCTTAATTAACTTTTTGGCTTTGCGTCGTAGCTCTACAAATTTCACCCGTTCTTCGTCATTTTGTGAGTATTTTAATCTATCATTAGCAAATTTGTTAGCAAGCAGGCAGTTTGAAATATCTTTATTCGACCATTTGGGCTTATTATTATGGCCTGGACGCCGTATTTTCGATGGTATGCAGTCTTGCACTGCTTTTAGGTAAGTGGTTTCGAATAACTTCCAAGATGTATTTATGTCGTGTTACGACTGAGGTTCAAATATATCAGGGCTCTTATTGATTGGACATAATGGCATCAAATGGCATTGATGGCATAAATGCTTCAACGGAAAGCGCTAGATCCAACCTCTGATGTATATTCCCAGTGAACAAAGAACACAAATACTCTCAAGAGTTCTATATGCAATAATAGGTTATCAAACTCTCAATAAATGTGCGTCTACAAACCCGCGACTGACTGCGTTTGTAAATAAATAACTTTATTTTATCCCCCCCTCAGTTACTAACCCATCTGTCCCCTACTAACTTCCTAATCCTGCCACGGACATTAGTTCCAGGGCAGTAATTCCCTTTCCAATGTTCCCTTACCCAATCTAAACCACTGTTTGGACACTTCATCCTCAGTGTTTTGGAGGACAAGCAACCTAGAAGGGTCACTAGATCTGTTGTTGCTTGATTTCCTTTGTACTCCTTTGTACTCTAGGCTTAATGTTATGTGAAAACAGCCTATTATTACCTATAACCGAAGGTGCTTGGTTATGGTATGCAAAGTAAGGTGGTAAGAGAAGTTACAGCTTACGTTACTTTAATCAATAAATGTCAGGCACTCCTGCATGAAAGAAAGTGCACTAAAGTCCTTCAACACCAACAAGGAATCTTCTTTAAATGTTAGATGTTATCAAGATGCTCGAATCGGAAATGGAACCCAAAAAGGCAGGCAGCGGAACAATGCTCGTGCAGGCTATGCACACAAAAAGGCAGGAGATATAATGCCGTCGGAGCCAAGAATATCCTAAACGCCACAACAATAATAATAATCGCCACGACAATGCAGTATTCCTATCAACAAAAAGAGCCTAAGTCGTTTGTGTCTCAATACATCAAACTAGGCTGCGAAATGCTTGTGTAATCATAAACGGGTATGCATAAAAAGAGTAATTGGTTTAATATACTTAATGTCTACTGTGACTGATAAAGTCTAGCTAGAGTCAATGATACGAGATACTGGTGCGCATGGCATGCCGCATAGCCTAGTGCAAATCTCAAGTCTGTGCGTCAAATATTACGTTATAGGGAAGGGTAGCTCTCTTGAGAAACCTTAATACCGAAGTATTAAGCGTTCTCCTGGCGTACCTCAAAGACAAACAACCGAGCCTAGAACAGTGCAGAATGGTATAGGCAAAAAGCCCTCATTCGTGCATGCTCTACTCTCAATGGCACACAGACTAGAATTTACCCAATCAACTCCAGTTCTCAGGTATGTCGTGAAGCTTTTAACTAAAGCCAGCACTCATCGGAAACAATACCTTATAGTATCAGACTCCTAGTCTAGCATTATCTAATCCAGCAGAACACTAATAATTACAGGAAGCAGTACTGAACAATATGAATGCCAACCAATGCTTCGTGATCAACTTATCTTAACAACTAAACATACATGGGTTATATAAGACCTTAAAGCACAATTCAACTGGCCAGCATAAAGCTGATTATGCAGAGTTTACCAGAGGGGGTATAATATTAATAAAAGGTGGTTAAAGATATGGAAAATGAGAGAGATAGGCAGAGGAAAAGGTTCTCAGCTGCAGTAAGGGGGACAGGTATCGAAGGGATAAGAGGGATGCGTTCTAGAAACCAGATCTGAGGGAGAGAGTGGCCAGAGAGCAGTATATATACTAGCACAAGTTCGAACCGCGTGGGAAAGCGGTAACAAGTCCTCTAGCCAATGCTAAAGAAGCTAGCTAAACATGACGTCACCAAGCATGGTAAAAAACTCCTTCAACGAATCCCCACGAGGCCAGCCAGCTATGACGTCATCGAGTATAGCAAAACACTGCGCGCCTCCCCACACTCTGTTCTACTCTCTCTCTCTCTCTCTCTCTCAAATCCTATCATTACTACTTAATGATAAAACATATACTTTGCAATTAAATATATAAAGCCTTGACATGGGTGAAAACAAAGAGCCTTTCTGGACTGCCCATGACACAAGCTTTCATATGAAATAAAGCACACAACAATACATCAACTGTAGCGACATCCACTGCCCTGGCGATCCTAGCGAGTCACTGTAGGACAAGCCATGCGGTTCTAACGGAGTGGTTAACGTCACAGTCGTTATTGTTAATTAAAAAGCTCCAGTCAGTGTCTTTAAACATAGCTCTAAGTTTATGGAAGTTTGCTTTCTTGAAATTAGGGACTTTTTCGATGCTACTATTTGGTTCGTTACTAGTAAACTTTAAAGTGAAAGTTATCATACGATGGTCGCTGTTACTGAATTCATCACCAACATTCAAATTCTCTATTAATTCTTCTTTGTCTAGAAGTCCTGTGTGAGAGGATCCTCCCAACATGTATGAACAATACTCCAAGACATGGATGCACTGTATGCGTGCCCCTGTACAGAGCAAGAAGCTGTATAGGGGTAAAGAACCCCTGAAGGTGGTTGAACAACCCTGCTTCTGGGAAGCTGTTTTAGCTAGAGTGGTACTATGATCTTTCCAAGAGAAATCAGAAGAAATAGAAAGACCAAGAATATTTAGAGAAGATGAAGGGTTACAGTGTACGCTGTTGAAGAGTAAGTCATAGTTTTCTGGGGTGACGAGTAGACAGATGGAGAAATTGAGTTTCGGAAGCATTGAAAGTAACAAGGTTTTCTCTACCCCAATTAGATAGAGTAGAGAGATCAGAAGATAGGTGTTTTATGGCATCCTTACGTGAGTTTTGGAATTCCTGCTGTGAATGGTGTTGTGGAAGGCTTGTTGGATAGTGAAATGTAGAGTCGTTAGCATCTGAGTGAATGGGGCTGGAGTTGCAGTTGAGAATGTTGTTTAATAAATAATAAGAAGAGAATTGGAGATAGGACAGAACCCTGAGGAACACTGGAGTTGATATATTAAGGAAGTGAATGGTGGCCATCCACAATCGCAGCTATGAAACAGCCGGAAAGAAAACCAGAGACAAAGGCACAGATTGAGGGATAGAAACTGTAGGAGGGTATTTTGGAAATAAGGGATTTATGCCAGACTTTATTGAAGGCCTTTGATATGACTAGCGCAACATAACAAACCTCAACGAAGTCCCAAATGGAGGATGACCAAGAGCTAGTAAGATAAGAAAGAAGATCACCAGCAGAGCGGCCCATAAGGAAGCCATACTGGCGGTCTGAGAGTAGGTTATGGGAAGATAGATGCTTAAGAAATTTTGAGGTAATTATAGTTTCAAAAACTTTAGAGATACAAGGAATGAGAGCAATTGGATGATAGTTGGAGGGTGGAGAGCGGTCACACTTCTTTGGGACAGGTTGAATGAGAGCAAATTTCCAGCAGGGAGGGAAGACGTTAGAGGAGAGACAGAGACGGAAGAGTTTGCCTAGTCATCACAGAAGCATGTTTCTTTAGTACAATATAAGGAAGACTGTCCGGTCTGTTCGTCTTCTTAGTATTAAGCCCAGAGAGGATGGAAAGTAAATACTTGGAAAAGATTATGATGTTAGGTACAAATAGGAGAGAGAGGGATGGAGAGGTAGGAATAACACCGGAGTCATCCAAATTGGATTTTTTAGCGAAAGTGTTAGCGAAGAGTTCAGCTTTGTCAGAGGATGAAGTGACAGTGCAGACGTGCGCACGTCTGAGTGGAAAAGAAGAGGGAAAGACGAAGAAGAAAAAACTATTGGATTTTTTTTTGTCTAGATGCTAGAAGGCTCGGGAATTGCTAGAGTTGGATAGTTCAGTGCATTTATTATTGATGACAGAATGTTTGGCAAGTCGAAGAACAGATTTGGCTTGATTCCAGGCAGAAACAAATGAAGTATGAGATTCTTGAGTTTGGAGGCGATGGTACCGTTTGAATGCTTCCTCGATATTGCGGACAGCAATAGAGCAAGCGTGAGTAAACCAAGATTTTTTGGCATTAGACTGAGAGAAAGAAAATGGAATGTATGCTTCCATGTCCGGAAGGATTACCTCGGTATTACGTTCAGCACTCTCAGAGGGTTCCCGGCCACGGAAGCAAACCTCATTCGATGGGAAATCAAAGAAGTACTGCTGAAAAGCCTCCCAATCGGCAGCGCTAATGTGCCACAAGCGCCGCCGGCTGGGAGGATCGGGTGACAGAGATAAGTTTATGGTTGGAGGAGCCCAATGGAGAGACAAGATTAACAGTATAAGCAGAAGGGTTAGAGGTTAGAAATAAGTCAAGAATGTTGGGCCGATCACCGAAGCTATCCTGGATTAGGGTGATTTGCTGGACTAGCTGCTCTAGTCATTTAGGATAGAAAAGATGTTTAAGCTTCTTCTCCAAGTTGGTCAGTGGAAACAGAGGGGAGCCATTGGCGGTGGTGATCGTTGAAATCTCCCAAGATGGGGATTTCTGTGAAATGAGAGATGGATAGAATGTCTTCCACTTTAGAAGTTAGATGGTCAAAGCATTTTGGATAGTCAATAGAATTAGGGGAGAGATAAACAGCGCAGAAATATTTAGTTTGTGAGTAACAAAAAAAGCTTTGACCAGAGAGTTGAGAATTAAGAAGAATCAAAGTTGGAAATACGAAAGAAAGAAAGATTGTTGCGTACATAGACGCAACATCTACCTTTGGCTTGAAATTTAGGATAGAGATAGTAGGAGGATACAGAAAAGGGTTTGCTGTCAGTAGTCCCAGACAACTGCGTTTCAGTAAGAAAAAGAAGATCAGGGTTGGCAGAGGAGAGGTGGTGTTTCACAGAGTGGAAGTCAGAGGAAAGACCACGAATGTTGCCAGAATTAATAGAAAGTAGAAGGAAGTGGTCCAGAGCACTTTGGCAAGTCGCTGCCAGGGGTCAGACAAATGGGGGCATTTGTGGGGACTCCGAGGCAGGTCGTGGTTTTGTCATCTTTTCTATTTTTGAAGAGAAGCTAGTGAATCATGCAAGTAGTTTGTAGTATAATGTATCGATAGGAGAAGGTGTGTTGGAGAGCAGGCTGGGGTTGCCCTCAATACTGACGAGGCACAGAAAGGATCAGCTAAGGAGGCCAGATGGTGAAACAGGAGTTCCAGCTGTCCCTATCAATCACCTAGCACTGTTGATGTTGTTGTTGTTGTTGTTGTTATTGTTGTTGTTGTGGGTTGTTTTTGCTGTTGTTGTTGTTGTGTTCTATTGTAGTGTTATGGTTTAGTGTGTTGTTATTGCTATGTGTTATATTGTAGTGTGTTGTATGTTGTTGTTGTGTGGTATCGTTGTTAGTTGCAGTGGTTTGTGTGTTATTGTTGTTGTTTTGTGTTATTGTTGTTGGTTATGTTGGTATTGTGTGTTGTTGTTTGTTGTTCTTCTTATACAGTATGTTACTATGTGTTGTTGCATCGTTTTTTGTAGTGTGTTATTGTAATTGTATATAAAATGTCCTGTGTTGTAAGTCTTGTACGTCTTACAGTGACCTGTTGTAGTCTGTAATTGTGCTCTGTTGTTGCTGTATGTTGCCAAATAATGTTGTGGTTTGTAGATTGTTACTAGTATCACAAAGTGGTTTATAAATATGTTGCACTTTGTTGGTATATTGGATTGTGTCTGTGGATGTTGGTGTGTGTTTATGTGTTGCTAATTGTGGATATGTGTATGTATGTGTTAGTGGTTGTTGGCATGTTTTTTTTTTTTTTTTTTTTTTTAAGAGACAATGAACGGAGGAAGGAAAAACACAGATAAAACAAAAAGGTCCATGTGCCTAAAGGCATCCTCCATTCATAAAATGTTTGTAACAACTGGATTGTGCTATCAAGTAGCTTAGTGTGGGTGTTGGTGTGTGTTGTTGTGGGTGGGTTGGTGTGGGTAAGTATGGGGGTGTGGGTGTTGGTGTATGTTGTTGTGGGTGGGTGGGTGTGGGTATGTCTGGGTGTGTGGGTGTTGGTGTGTATTGGTGTGGGTGGGTGGGTGTGGGTATGTATGGGTGTGTGGGTGTTGGTGTGTATTGTTGTGGGTGGGTGGGTGTGGGCATGTATGGCGGTGTGGGTGTTGGTGTGTGTTGTGGGTGGGTGGGTGTGGGTATGTATGGGTGTGTGGGTGTTGTTGTGGGTGGGTAGGTATGGGTGGGTGTTGGTGTGTGTTGTTGTGGGTGGGTGAGTGTGGGTATGTTTGGGTGTGTGGGTATTGGTGTGTGCTGTTGTGGGTGGGTGGGTGTGGGTATGTATGGGGTGTGGGGTTTGGTGTGTATTGTTGTGGGTGTTTATGGGGGTTGGTGTGTGTTGTTGTGGGTGTGTGGGTGTTAGTGGGTGTTGTCGTGGGTATGTATGGGGGTGTTGGTGTTGGTGTGTATTGTTGTAGGTGGGTGTGTAGGTGGGTGGGTGTGGGTATGTATGGGGTGTGGGTGTTAGTGTGTGTTGTCGTGGGTGTGGGTATGTATAGGAGTGTGGGTGTTGGTGTGTGTTGTTGTGGGTTGGTGGGTGTGGGTATGTATGGGGGTGTGGGTGTTGGTGTGTGTTGTCGTGGGTGGGTGGGTGTGGGTATTTATGGGTGTGTGGGTGTGGGTGTGTATTATTGTGGGTGGGTGGGTGTGGGTATGTATCGGGGTGTGGGTATTGGTGTATGGATCTGTTAATCCAAGTTTGTTAGTACAGTATGTGTTTGTGAATGTGGCTGTGTTGCACGGTCGAGGATATGGTGGATTTGAGTGTGTTGGTTTATGTTTGTGCTTGTGGATGTGTTGGAGTGTATTTGTGTGTGTGTATGTGTCTGCTGGTGATTGTATGGGTTTTTGTTGGTGTGTGAATGTGCTATGAGTGTGCTTGTTTAGGTTTGTGTAATAGTGTGTGTTATTATGTGTGTACGAGTGAGTGTTTTTGTATGTGCATAATTATGTCAATGTATTTTTGTTGATATGTGTTAGTAGGTGTGTGTGTGTGTGTGGGTGTGTGTGTGTAATACTAATAAGTATCGGTTTATTGTTCACTGCTGCCCTGAGGCTGAAAATCTACAGAGTTTTTCTTAAACCTAGGTACAGTACAATACTTATTCTACCTTAACTACGAGGTCTCATGCTACCTTTGTCGACCGTGAGGTGCCTGGCTTTTCACCAAGTACATACATAGATGCACTTTATATTGGTGAGAAGATGTGTTGGCTAACACAGGCTGATAGCAGCTTGGTTAGGGAGGAACCATGATACAATTCTCTCCGTCGTTATGGCCGAAAAATCCTTTAGGACTCTGTTGGATTCGACCACAGGACAATAGTGACCCGTATGTATGTATGTGTGTGTGTAAATGTGTATGTTTGTGTGTGTGTGTAAGTGTGTGTGATCGTGTGAGTGGGCACTCATTAGCTTGTGAGACAAGTTGGTGGAATAGGCAGGGCCGGGGCCGGCTGCCGCCTGAGAAGCGCCTGTGTGTGTGTGGAGATGTACAGAATGAACAACATGTGGTACAAAACTGTCCGCTCACCAATCACCTCAGGCAGACCATCATTTTGAAAATTTACAACAGTTAATTATTTCAGATCAGTTCACACCTGATATCTTGTGTAAAATAATTCATGGTATTTTGGCTGCTTATTGATAGTTATTCGGACGATCAAATGCGCGGAGGATATTCAGTGTTTACATTTTTTTTTTTTTTTTTTTTTAAGAGACAATGAACGGAGGAAGGAAAAACACAGATAAAACAAAAAGGTCCATGTGCCTAAAGGCATCCTCCATTCATAAAATGTTTGTAACAACTGGATTTAAACTTTTGTAGATTGTAAGTTTGTGGAAAGCAACTCGAGGTAAGTGAATTCCAAAGAGTAGTAGTTCTAGGGATAAATGAATTTTGATAAGCAGAAGTTCTGCATTGTGGAGGAGAAAGTGTAAATTCCTGGGCGCTCTCAGCTGCCCTAGTTCTACGGGGAAAGATGTGGAGAGGCGGCACAATTGAAGCAAGTTCCTCGGAACAATTGCTGTGAAAATATCTGTAGAATAATGCAAGGGATGCAATGTTTCTTCGTATGGATAATGTAGGAAGGTCCTGTGTGATTGCAGGGTTATTGATTAATCTAATAGCTTTATTTTGAATTTTGTCCAACTGCCTCAATGCAACCACTCCACTTCCACTCCACAGAGGTGAACAGTAATCCATCTGAGAACGCACATGACTTTTATATATTATGGCCAACTGCTCGTCAGTGAAGAATTCTCGAATTCTGTACAGGAGTCCCAGTTTTTTAGAGGCATTCTTAGCAATGCTTCTAACATAATGTGTCCAGCTCAAGTTAGTAGTTAATGTTACACCAAGAATGTCAATACTAGGGGAAGTGGGAATATTTACATCATTACAAAATATATGGGAGGCAGTGAGATTCTGTCTGTTAGAAAATTGAATGTACTTGGTTTTCTGTGCATTAAAGGACACTAGATTCTTTTGTCCCCATTCATTAATTCTAGAAAGGTCCTGGTTCAGAGAAATTGCAGTGTTTATTTTTGAATTTATAAGATCGGGTTGGGTGAAAGAATTGGTAAATGTGAAGGAACTGTGGAGTGGTGAGTCATCTGCGTAGGAATGTATTGGATTATGAGTGGTAGATATGAGATCATTGATATGAATGAGGAACAGAGCTGGGGCCAAAACTAATCCCTGGGGAACACCAGTATTTATTGAGTGAAATTGAGAATAAAGGCCATCTACCATTACACATATTTTTCTGTTATGAAGATAAGAAGAAAATTAGTGGAACTAATGATGCAAGGCCGTAGTGTGACATCTTCGACAATAAGGATTGATACCAGACTCTTATCAAATGCCTTTGATATATCCAGTGCTATTGTATGTGTTTCACCATGTTGGTCTGTAGCTTGGTTGATTTGATGCGTAAGAAGGCAAAGAATGTCTGCAGTTGATCTACATCGTCTAAAACCATATTGCCTATCACTGATTAATTTATTATTCTCAAGATGCTTAATTATGTGATTATTTAAAATAATTTCAAAGACTTTACCAAGAGTGGAAGTTATAGCTATTGGTCTGTAGTTTGATGGATCTGAAGAGGCACCTTTTTTAGGAACTGGATGGATGTTTGGTTCTTTCCAGGGTACTGGGAAGCATGAGGTATGAGTACACAGACGGAACAAAATTGCCAATACAGGAGCGAGCACCAAGGAGCAATTCTTAATTAAGTACTATTGGAGGAATTTCATCTGGACCAGGAGCCTTATCTACTGAGAGATTCTGCAAAACAGTTTTGACATGTCTGGTGTAGATCTTAAGTGAGGGAATTTCAGGCGAATTAAAATTAAATACAGGGACATCTTGATTTATTTCATCTAAGGTTGAGTTGGTGGAGAAAATATCCGCAAGAAGGTTAGCTTTACCTCGTGGGTAACTTACAAGATTGCCAGTCGGAGATTTTAATGGTGGAATGGATGAAGCAGTAGTGAAGTTAGATTTGAATGAGTTAAGATTAGACCAAAATATGTTGTTATCATTTGGATTATTTAGAAGTTTATTTGCCTGCTTGTGGAGAAAGTTTGATTTAGTTAGGTTAAATACAGTTTTGGCATGATTTCTGATGTTTCTAAAGTAATTAAAGGCTTCATGTGTTTTTGATCTTGTGTATGCATTGTAGGCTATTGCTTTTTGTTCAGTTACTCTAGCACAATTATGGTCAAACCATTTAGGTGAATTAGATCTTTGACTGTACTTTTGATGAGGAATAAAAGTTTCCATTCCAATGTTTACAAAATCTTGTATGCGGCTCAAGGTGGAGTGTGTAAGGGTTTTGTTTTTGGACTACAGTTTTCACTTATGTTGTAAGATTAGACAGTGAGATATGCATTGCTTGTTGGGAAACTATAATTGCACAATGTATACATTTTACGATGTACTCTGTGGTCAATAAAGTATCTATCTATATACCTATCTATCTGTGTGTGTGTGTGGGTGAGCGTGTACTGGTGAGGGCAGATTCAATATCTCTCGATCCTCCCCCAGCCAAGTGCAAGAGTTCTTAACATCCTCTCTCTCTCTCTCTCTCTCTCTCTCTCTCTCTCTCTCTCTCTCTCTCTCTCTCTCTCTCTCTCTCTCTCTCTCTCTCTCTCTCTCTCTCTCTCTCTCTCTCTCTCTCTCTCTCTCTCTCTCTCTCTCTCTCTCTCTCTCTCTCTCTCTCTCTCTCTCTCTCTCTCTCTCTCTCTCTCTCTCTCTCTCTCTCTCTCTCTCTCTCTCTCTCTCTCTCTCATGATTAATGTTTAACATAATATATTATGATGTATTCATATATGATAGTTATTCAAATTCAACATAAATATAAATAGTTTTGAAACTGATGTAGGTGCAGACAACTGTTCCTCTGGAAATATATTACATTTGTTAAACGTTTTCCTTGTTAACAACATAATTCTAATCGATCACTCGTGTCTTTATAATAATATGCATATCAATGTTTATGACATTTATGTAGACACTTATGGAGTGTGGTATGACACTCACATTTATGTAAACACTGGTGGAGTGTGGTATGACACTCACATTTATGTAAACACTTATGGAGTGTGGTATGACACTCACATTTATGTAGACACTTATGGAGTGTGGTATGACAGTCACATTTATGTAGACACTTGTGGAGTGTGGTATGACACTCACATTTATGTAAACACTGGTGGAATGTGGTATGACACTCACATTTATGTAGACACTTATGGAGTGTGGTATGACACTCACATTTATGTAAACACTGGTGGAGTGTGGTATGACACTCACATTTATGTAGACACTTGTGGAGTGTGGTATGACACTCACATTTATGTAGACACTGGTGGAGTGTGGTATGACACTCACATGTATGTAGACACTTATGGAGTGTGGTATGACACTCACATTTATGTAAACACTGGTGGAGTATGGTATGACACTCACATTTATGTAGACACTTGTGGAGTGTGGTATGACACTCACATTTATGTAAACACTGGTGGAATGTGGTATGACACTCACATTTATGTAGACACTTATGGAGTGTGGTATGACACTCACATTTAGGTAAACACTGGTGGAGTGTGGTATGACACTCACATTTATGTAGACAATTATGGAGTGTGGTATGACACTCACATTTATGTAAACACTGGTGGAGTGTGGTATGACACTCACATTTATGTAGACACTTGTGGAGTGTGGTATGCCACTCACTTCTTAAAAGCGTGTACTTATTGGATTGATCACAATGTAAATATTTGTCTTCATAATATTGATATATTATGATTACACTGGTATTGATGGCAATAAAGTATAGTAAGTATTTTCCCATAATTATGGAAGTGTAAACTTCAATTTCAGTCCCTCCAAATCTCACCATCACAATCATAATTAAGGACTAAGTATTATTATTATCTGCGGTTCTCAGTTACTTTTCACCCAGTAGTTTTGTTTATTTTGTATACGTATAAAGGAGACAAAATGCAAAGACACAAAGCTGTCTCCTCAAAAGTCAAAAGGGTGAGCCAAATTCAAGGTACTTCAGAGTTAAAATGTTTGGACACTCGGAGCTTGAAGCATAGGATGAGGAAAAGACAGATTGAGGGAGAGAGTTCTAAAGCTTGTTGAGTAGTAGAAATACTGGGAAAATCGGTTCACTCTTAGGTTAGAGAGTTGGACAGAATAGGGGTGGGAGTGTGTTGAAAGACGTGTGTCTCCCCCCCCCCCTCTCCGTAGAGAAGAAGGCATGCACTGAGACAGTTCTCAAGACCACTGATTAATTTAATTGTAAAGGGGTGAACACATGCAACATTGTTCCATGTAGAGAGAGATTGAAGGAAATTAGAAAGAGGAAAATACTTGATGAGACAAAATCCTTTTGACTCTGTCCTTTCGAGAATTGAGGTATAGGTGGAACTTACCCACACATTCGAACAATACTTCTGGGAAGCTACCTTAGCGAGAGTGATAATATGATCTATCCAATAAAGGTCAGGAAAAAAAACAAGATTACTGACAGAAGATTAAAGGTTGATATGTGTATTGTTGAAGTTGTAAGTGATAGTCTTGTGGAAGAGTGTGACGGATAGATACATGGATAGACTGGGTTTTGGAGGCATTGAAAGTAACAAGATTATCTCTGCCCCAATCAGAAATATGTGATAGATATGAAGTTAGACGTGCTATGGCCTCATCACGTATATTTAAAGTCATTGCATGGTAGGTCATTGTGGAAAACTAGTTGAATGTTGTAAGGTAGAGTCATTAGCATGTGAGGACTCAAAAGGATGGCCCTCGGGAGGTCATGTCTGCAGCTGCGCTCTGTCTCTGAGTGACATGGATGGAACAGCGAGAGATATGAGCATAGCTGCGCTTCCAATAGTTATCTTGGGGTGGGCAGGGAGGTAGAGATGACAGAATATGTGTGTGATATCGTGTGCTGGGTGATGCTTTGATATTCCCCGGTGTCTGTGTGTGCGCTGCAGGGCAGTGCAGTGGACAGCTTTGGCCTGTTGAGGCTACAGGCAGGAACCGAGTGCCTCTCACAGCCCCGTGGTCCCTGACTTTGAGGACCCCGGCCCCTCGATGCAGGTGATCTGCAGGTGCAGCAGTTGTGCAGCCCCTGATGATTCCCAGGGCCCTGTTATGAATGGTCTGCAAGGTACTGCGATGTGCCCCAGCCAGGTCAGAAGCCCAGACAGGGCTTGCACATTCCATCACTGATATCATGTATTGTTTGAACACTGTAGTGGCAGTGTCCATGCTGTGTCCAAACCTTGTGTGGGCAAATTACCTGAGGGTGCCAAGTCTGGGTTTCAGTATAGTTTTAATGTTTGTGATATGTTGTTTGAATGTCATTAGAGTATTATCTGTTACTCCCAGGATTTTGGGTGTGTGTGTGTATGATAGGGGGGTGATGTTTATGGTGAGTTGTAGGGTGTTTTTGTATTCGTCTTTCCAGTTTGTGAGGAGGGCTGCATTTGACTTGGCTGGGGGCAACTTGAGTCTGCCTATAGAGCACCAGCCATGTAGTCTGTTGAAAAGGGTTGGAGGAGATGTGTTGCTCTGTCTGGGTCTTGGTGTGTACATATGAGTGCTATGTAGTCTGCGCAGTAAGCTACATTTATTTGGAGTGCGTGGGGTGTGGGTATGTCATGCAAGTATAGATTGAAGAGTGCAGGCGACAGGACGGATCCTTGCTGGACTTTGCGTACTAAGTTTCTGATGTTAGACAACTGACTGGCAAATGACACATGTACACATCCGCCCGCTAGGCAGCTGTCCAGCTACCCCCTTGTACTGTTGTGCATGTTTGTGTTGTAGACCCTGTTTGCAAGGCTGTGGCGGGGGATGGCATCAAAGGCCCCACCAATGCCAAGCGTGGAAAGCAGTGATCTGTGTAGTAGTCCGGCTGAGTTGATGCTGTCAAAAGCTCCCTGTGCAAGGTCTGCAAGAAGAGTGCCTGTGGAGTGCAGTGTTCCGAAGCCATGCTGTGCTGGAGCCAGGGGCAGAGCGTGTGCGGTCAGCTGCGGCACGAGGCATTTCAAAACCTTGGAGAGAGCGCAAAGGAGTGTGATGGGGCAGTGTGAGGACGGCAGCGTGGGGTCCCTATTGGGACGACACTGTGCCTCCAGATGTCTGTCATTGTGTTGTGCGAACAACTGCAGTCTGATATGTTGGTGAGTGCTTGCATGCCCCGTGGTCCCAGGTGTCTAAGGTGCATGCCACCCATGTTATCCGGACCACAGGCGGGCGAGCGCCTGAAACTATTGACGATGTGCCCCATCTGGCCGACTCCCACTTCGGATGACACATCGGTTGACCTGATGGGGGTGCAAGTGGCTGACATGAGAGAAGAGACCAATGAGAGTGCTTGCTTGCTTCTTATACGAAGAAACAGAGTCTGTTGCTGTGATTGCGGCATGCGACCATGATGCGTTGCTGTTGGAAAGCGCGACGCTTTCTAGTATTTTGTAGAGTTTTCTGGGGTTCGCTTTATGATCAAGTGTTTGGAGGCAATTACTTCAATTCAGTGTCCGCTGTTCTAGCATTTTGTGGCCAATATTCTTGGTGTCTCTTTTTCTTCTGATCTGTCTTGCAAAAATCATATTACTACTCAAGCTAAAACAGCTTGCCAGAAGCAGGGTGCGGTCAACCACCTCATGGGGTTCTTTTCCTATGTGCAGCTTCTTGCTCTGTACAGTGGTACAGTGCGTCCATGTATTGAGCATTGTTCACACGTGTGGGGAGGATCCTCTCACACAGCACTTCTAGACAAAGTTGAGAAGAATGCCTTCCGTCTCATTAACTCACATACACTTACCAATTCTCGGCAGTCTCTCTCTTCGCCGCAATGTTGCATCTCTCTCACTATTCTACCGCTATTACAATAATCATGTTCCTCAGAGCTCTATCAGTGTATACCACCCCATCTTCGTAGAGCACGTAGCACCCGTCTTGCAACACAATTCCACCCCTACTCTGTGCAACTCTCCAATCCAAGAGTGAAATTTTATTCTCAGCCTTTCTTCTATTCAACAGCTGAACTCTACAACTTTCTAAAAAAAACAGTCTTTCCCTCTTCCTATGCCTTAAATTGCTTCAAACTCCGTGTGTCAAGGCATATTGGCTCGAACGTCTCTTGATTTTGGCCATCACTCTTTCACCTCTGAGGGAAGCACTCTCTACAGGCAGTTCTGCCTTTTGTCTCCCTCACTAACAACAAAATAACAAAAACATCTGTTTTTGGAGTGCTTGGATTTGTTGTGCGATGTCCTGTATGGGGGTTGCTGGTGAGTGTTTCAGTGTGTTGCGTTGTTTGATGAAGTTTTGAATTTCTAGTGTATTGTGTTGTTGTTCTAGTGTGTTGTTGTTGTAGTGTGTTGTTGTTGTAGTGTGTTGTTGTTGTAGTGTGTTGTTGTTGTAGTGTTTTGTTGTTGTAGTGTGTTGTTGTTGTTGTTGTTGTAGTGTGTTGTTGTTGTAGTGTTTTGTTGTTGTAGTGTGTTGTTGTTGTTGTTGTAGTGTGTTGTTGTTGTAGTGTGTTGTGTGTTGTTGTTGTAGTGTGTTGTAGTGTGTTGTTGTTGTTGTAGTGTGTTGTTGTTGTAGTGTGTTGTTGTTGCTGTAGTGTGTTGTTGTTGTTATAGTGTGTTGTTGTTGTAGTGTGTTTTTTTCTATGTGAATGAAGGAGACAAAAGGCATAACTGCCTGCAGCGAGTGGCTCCCCCAGTTTTGAAAGAATGACAGAGCTAAAATCAAAGGACTTTCGAGCGAAAATGCCTGGACACACAGTGTTTGAAGCAATTTAATTCATAGGAAGAGGAAACAAATGTTTCTGGGAGAGAGTTCCAGAGCTCAGCAGTTGAATAAAAGGTCTGAGAATAGCGTTTCACTCTTGGGTTGGAGAGTTGCACAGAGTAGGGGTGGGATTGTGTTGCAAGGCAGGTACTATGTACCCTACATAGAGGAGGTGGTATACACTGGGAAAGCTCCGAGGAACACTGATTAATGTAGTAGCGATAGAATAGCGAGAGAGATGCAACATTACAGCGAAGAGAGAGAGAGAGACTGCAGAGAGTTGGTGAGTGGGCTGGAGTTAAGGATATGAAAGACTTTCCTTTCTACTTTGTATAGGAGTGCGGTGTGAGAGGATCCTCCCCACACATGTGAACAATACTCAATACAAGGATGCACTGTGCCCTACAGAGGAAGAAGCTGTGCAGGGGTAAAGAACCCCTTCAGACGGTTGAGCATACCCAGCTTCTGGGAAGCTGCCGTAGCATGACAGGTAATATGGTCCTTCCAAGTGAGAGCAGAAGAAAAAGAGACAACGGAAATATTGAGAGAAGATGAACGATTGATTTTTGTATTGTTGAAGTGTAAGGGATAGTCCTCTGGGAGTTCTGAACGGGTAGTAAGATGAAGAAACTGGGTTTTGGAAGCATTAAATGCAACAAGGTTTTCTCTACCCCACTTGGAAATAGTGGCTAGATCAGAAGATAAGTGTTTTATGGCTTCATTATGTTTCATTTTGAGGGACTGCTGGCTGGGGCATTCTGGAAAACTAATTGAGTAGTGTAAGGTAGGGTCGTCGGCATATGAATGGATGGGACTGGATATACAGTTGAGATCATTTATGAAAATTAGAAAGAGAATAGGAGATAGGACAGAACCCTGAGGAACACCGGAGTTGATAGGATGAGGAAGTGAGCGATAGCCATCCACAACCGCAGCTATGGAACGTCCGCAAAGGAAATTAGAGACAAAGGCACAGATGGAGGGATAGAAACCGAAGGAGGGTTGTTTGGAAATTATTGATTTGTGCCAGACTCTATCGAAGGCCTTCGATATGATTAGTGCAACAGAGAGTGCAACAGACCAGGAGTTAGTAAGATATGAAAGAAGATCATCAGTAGAGCGACCCTTAAGGAAGCCATACTGGCGATCTGAGAGCAGATTATGAAAAGAGAAATGCTTAACCCCTAAGTGTCGGCGCGCAACATAAGTCGAGTATAATAAATCTGGACTATCTGGCGGCGCTCGACATAGGTCGTGTGGCAATTTCAGCACGTAATGTTGCTGAGAGAGAGAGACAAGTGGTGGCAGGAGAGTAGCGAGCGTATGACTGCTCCAGACCACCGCGGCGAACCTACTGATATGAATCCCACCTCCTCCCTCCCCCTCTCACTCGCTATATACGGAATTGTATGGGGAAAGTGCCGAATTACATGCTTTTTGCACTCGCGTTGCGCGGTTGTTGCAAGAAAACTAGCCATCATAAAAGGACCGTTATGGTGTCATTGGAAAGCTCTGTTTATGCCCTTTCAGGGATAGATACTTGTTTTACGCTCTGGGTCTTATTTAGGCATGAAAATTATCCCGTAAACAGCCCTATTTTGGCTAAAAACACCCCGCTGGGCGGTACATATAAATACACCGCCTAGCCCGCTAATAAGGTGTTAAGAAATTTGGAAGGAAGAATAGTTTCAAAAACTTTAGAGATACAAGAGATGAGAGCAAATAGACGATAGGTGGAGGGTTGAGAGCGGTCGTCCTTCTTTGGTACAGATTGAATGAGAGCAAACTTCCAGCAAGAAGGGAAGACGTTAGAGGAGAGACAGACGAAAGAGTTTGCCTAGGCAGGGGGTCAGCACGGAAGCACAGTTTTTTAGTACAACAGGAGGAACACCGTCCGGACCGTTACGCCTTCTTAGTATTAAGCCCAGAGAGGGTAGAAAGTACATTTTTAGAAGAAATTAGGATATTAGGCATAAGTAGGAGAGAGGGGGTGGCGAGGGAGGAATAGCACCGGAATCATCTAAGGTGGAGTTTCTAGCAAAAGTTTGAGCGAAGAGGTCAGCTTTGTCAGAGGAAGAAGTGATGGTTGTGCCATCAGCGTGGAAAATGGGAGGAAAAGACGAGGAAGAAAAATTGTTGGAGAGGTTTTTGGCTAGATGCCAGAAAGCTTGGGAAGAGCTAGAGATGAATAGTTTAGTGCATTTATTATTGATGGAAGAGTGCTTGGCAAGTCGAAGAACAGATTTGGCTTGATTCCGGGCAGAAACATAGGAAGAATGAGATTCTTGAGTTTTAAGGCATCGGTACCGTTTGAATGTTTCCTCCTTGTTGTGGACAGCAGTAGAACAAGCGTGGGTAAACCAAATTTGTTTTGCATTAGACTGAGAGAAAGAAAATGGAATGTACGTTTCCATGCCCGAGAAGATTACCTCGGTAATGCGTTCAGCACTTTATGAGGGTCCTCGGCCACGGAAGCAGAAGTCATTCCATGGGAAATCAAAGAAGTGCTGCTGGAGAGCCTCCCAGTTGGCAGCTCCAAAGTGCCACAAGCGCCGCCGGCTGGGAGGATCGGGTGGCCGTACTGAAGAGATAGGACAGGTGACGGAGATAAGTTTATGGTCGGAGGAGCCCAAAGGAGAGAAAAGATTGACCGTATAAGAAGAAGGGTTAGAAGTCAGAAATAAGTCAATAATGTTGGTCCGATCTCCGAAGCGATCCGGTATATGGATGGGTTGCTGGACCAGCTGCTCCAGGTAATTTATGAAAGAAAAGACGTAGGCTTGTTCACCAGGTTGGTCAGTAGTGTGAGAGGAGAGCCATAGGCGGTCGTGAACGTTGAAATCTCCTAAAATGGAGACTTCAGAGAAGGGATAGATGGATAGAATGTGTTCCCCTTTATAGTTTAGATAGTCAAAGAATTTGGGAAAATTGGTAGAGTTAGGCCTAGGGGAAAGATAGACAGCACAGAAATCTTTAGTATGAGAATGACAGGATAGTTTGAGCCATAAAGTTGAGATTCAGAGGAGTCGAAATCGGGAACACGAGAGCAAGGGAGTTTGTTGTGCAAATAGGCTATGCACAACACCCGCCTTGGCTTTGTTACTAGGATAGAGAAGGTAGGAGGATACAGAGAAGGGGCTGCTGGAAGTTGTCTCAGATACCTGGGTTTCGGTGAGGAAAAGAAGATCAGGTTTGTAGGAGGAGAGATGGTGTTCGACGGAGTGAAAATTAGAGGATAGTCTGCGAATATTGCACAAGTTGATAGTAAGAGTGACAGGCCGTGGTCCAGAGCATTTAGGGGGGTCGTCAGATTAAGGTCGGGCAGGTGTGGGGGCATTTATGGTCCCCCCCTCCCCCCCTTGGGGACTCCGAGGCTGGGCCTGTGTTCATCATTTGTTTTTTAATAATTTTGAAGGAGAAAGTGTGGTGTGCATGTAAAGTGTAGTGAAGTAGATAGGAAGAGGTGTTTGTGAGAGCATGCTGGACTACTCTCAGTGTAAGTGAGGCACAAAGGGAAACAGTAAGAGAGGCCAAGCAAATGAAACAGGAGTTCCAGCGACTCCTTATCAAATGCCTACAGCCTCTCCTAAGTATAGCCCTGTTCGATTGGTGCCTACAATTGTTGTTGTTGTTGTAGTGTGTTGTTGTTTTTGTATTGTGCTGTTGCTGTAGTGTGTTGTTGTTGTAGTAGTGTCGTTGTTGTAGTGTTGTTGTTGTAGTGTGTTGTTGTTGTTGTATTGTGCTGTTGCTGTAGTGTGTTGTTGTTGTAGTAGTGTCGTTGTTGTAGTGTTGTTGTTGTTGTTGTATTGTGTTGTTGTTGTATTGTGTTGTTGTTATAGTGTGTTGTTGTTGTATTGTGTTGTTGTTATAGTGTGTTGTTGTTGTTGTAGTGTTGTTGTAGTGTGTTGTTGTTGTAGTGTGTTGTTGTTGTTGTAGTGTATTGTTGTTGTAGTAGTGTGTTGTTGTTGTAGTGTCGTTGTTGTAGTGTTGTTGTTGTATTGTGTTGTTGTTGTATTGTGTTGTTATTATAGTGTGTTGTTGTTGTTGTAGTGTTGTTATAGTGTGTTGTTGTTGTTGTAGTGTGTTGTTGTTGTTGTAGTGTGTTGTTGTTGTTGTAGTGTGTTGTTGTTGTAGTAGTGTCGTTGTTGTAGTGTTGTTGTTGTATTGTGTTGTTGTTGTATTGTGTTGTTATTATAGTGTGTTGTTGTTGTTGTTGTTGTAGTGTGTTGTTGTTGTAGTAGTGTCGTTGTTGTAGTGTTGTTGTTGTATTGTGTTGTTGTTGTTGTATTGTGTTGTTATTATAGTGTGTTGTTGTTGTTGTTGTTGTTGTAGTGTGTTGTTGTTGTAGTGTTGTTGTGGTATTGTGTTGTTGTTGTATTGTGTTGTTATTAGAGTGTGTTGTTGTTGTTGTAGTGTTGTTGTTGTATTGTGTTGTTGTTGTTGTAGTGTTGTTGTATAGTGTGTTGTGTTGTTGTGTGTGTTGTTGTAGTAGTGTCGTTGTTGTAGTGTTGTTGTTGTATTGTGTTGTTGTTTGTGTTGTTATTGTGTTGTTGTTGTTGTTGTAGTGTGTTGTTGTTGTAGTAGTGTCGTTGTTGTAGTGTTGTTGTTGTATTGTGTTGTTGTTGTATTGTGTTGTTATTATAGTGTGTTGTTGTTGTTGTTTTTGTAGTGTGTTGTTGTTGTAGTAGTGTCGTTGTTGTAGTGTTGTTGTTGTATTGTGTTGTTGTTGTTGTATTGTGTTGTTATTATAGTGTGTTGTTGTTGTTGTTGTTGTAGTGTGTTGTTGTTGTAGTAGTGTCGTTGTTGTAGTAGTGTCGTTGTTGTAGTGTTGTATTGTGTTGTTGTTGTATTGTGTTGTTATTATAGTGTGTTGTTGTTGTTGTAGTGTTGTTGTAGTGTGTTGTTGTAGTGTGTTGTTGTAGTGTTGTTGTTGTATTGTGTTGTTGTTGTAGTGTGTTGTTACAGTGTGTTATTGTTGTCGTTGTTGTAGTGTTGTTGTTGTATTGTGCTGTTGTTGTAGTGTGTTGTTGTTGTAGTGTGTTGTTGTTATAGTGTGTTGTTGTTGTAGTGTGTTTTTGTTACAGTGTGTTATTGTTGTCGTTGTTGTACTGTGTTGTTGTATTGTGTTGTTGTCGTTGTTGTTGTAGTGTGTTGTTGTTGTGTGGGTTGTTGATGTCTTGCGTTGTTGTTTGTGTTGTTGTTTGCTGTTATTGTTATTTTATATTGATACTATATGTTGTGGTACGGTTTTTGTAGCACGTTATTGTCATATATGTTATAATATCCTGCTGTAGTTTGTGTTTTTCTTGTGTTTTTAATATGGTGTCTTGTTGTTGTACGTTTTGCAGTGTGCTGGTGAATGTAGTTGTATGTTGTTGTTGTTGTGTGTTGCTGAATAATGTTGTCGTGATTTGTAGACTGTTATTACAATCACAAAGGTTCTCGAATATGTTGTGCTTTGTTGGCACGTCGGGTTGTGTTTGTGGTTGTTGGTATGTGTAAATGTGTTGGTGTATGTGTATGTGTTGCTAGTTGTGAATATGTTTTGGTATGTTTTGGTGGTTGTTGGTATTTATTGTATTATGTGGCTGGATGTGGGTGTGTGTTGGTGTGTATTGCTGTGGGTGGGTGGGTGTGGTATGTATGGGGTTGTTGGTGTTGGTGTGTATGGATGTGGGTGTGTGTTGGTGTATATTGCTGTGGGTGGGTGGGTGTGGTATGCATGGGGTTGTTGGTGTTGGTGTGTATGGATGTGGGTGTGTGTTGGTGTATATTGCTGTGGGTGGGTGGGTGTGGTATGCATGGGGTTGTTGGTGTTGGTGTGTATGGATGTGGGTGTGTGTTGGTGTATATTGCTGTGGGTGGGTGGGTGTGGTATGCATGAGGTTGTTAGTGTTGGTGTGCATGGGTGTGGGTGTGTGTTGGTGTATATTGCTGTGGGTGTGGGTGTGGTATGCATGTGTTACGACCGGGACTCGTATAAAACAAGGGCTCTTAATCATTGGACTAGAAAGGCACACAGCCACAACGGTAACACTAGATCCAACCCTCGAACTTATAATGCCGGCGCACAAAAACACCTATACCCTCCAGAGATAAATCTGCGATAGCGGGGTATCCTCCAACTCGGTATAATGCACTATTACTACAGGCTGATGATCTCTGATACAGCCTGATCACAACAACATACAATTACGTTAATAATGTATACAAGGAAAAAGATAGAGCTTAATTAAATCACTGGAATGATTTAATGCAAACAAGAAGAAGGTATAATTAAAGTTACTGTAAACAATAATAAACTGTCCCTCCTATATTAAAGAAAGTGAGTGAAAGTCCTAAAGCATCGAACAGGAATCTTCTGAAGAAAGTCTGATGCTGCTTAAGATGATCGAATCGGATTTTGAACTGTTATATAAAGCAGGAACAAGATATGACAAGTGTATGGACATACAGTGTTAACTGGCACGGGAATAACGATAAATGCACAATAGTATTATCTCCAACAACAAAAGAAGTACTTCCTCAGGCAACGCAAAAGCCTGCTCGGGTTGTGCAACTCAACAACAACCAAGGCTTTCAATCAACGTGAATACAAAATGCTGCATACATAACAAGAGTTTATAATCCTAATCGGGTGTCTGCTAGGCGAATAAAGTATAACTGGAGTGTCGTAGGCTAGGAAACAATGGCTGAGCAAACGGCTCGTAGCCTAGCGAGGTCCTTAAAACTGTACGGCCAAATTATGTTAAATGACGGGGTGCTCTCTTGAGAGATCCAGATCGCTAGTATCTGGTTCTCTCCTGGCGACCCTCTTCAAGTCAAAGCAAAACGAGTTAGCACAGTGTTGGGTGGCAGAGGCAAAAGTCCTCACTCGCAACACAGTGCTAAACTCACAAGGTACACAGTCAGAAAGACAACCTAGGCTTCCCACGTATCCATTTCGATTGTACAAGTTCAACAAAACCTGGTACACATCGGAAATCACAACATCAATAGCCTTACCCCAGTCTAGCATTAAATAGCCCAGCAGACAACCAAGAAACAGGTAGGGAGACACCGCGAGTGTGTCGAACCTCTACCGACAAAATGTTAACCCCTCCAAAATGTCTAACTAAACATGAGATATCTGAGAGCTTCAGCATATAATACGATGGCCGATGTATGAAATCGTGCAGAACCAAAGGGGAGTTAGGATATTAAATAGATTAGAAGCATAAGAGGTAAGAAGTTGAGAGAGAGAGAAAGTGTTCTATTGGTAGAAGTCGGGGACAGGTGGCAAGGGAGGTGTGAAGGGTATGCTGGTCAGCCAAGCTCTGAGCAAGGAAGGCACAAAGGCAGCAGGGAGTGCGGGGGGACCACTTCCTGCCGCGGCAGGAGGACGGCAAGGCGGCCAGCCACTCAGAGGGCCCGGCCGCGGCATGACGTCACCGAGACAACATGCAACACTACGCGTACTACCCTCTGCCTCCTGCACTTACTCACTCACACTCTCTAGCTGTATCATTCAGTCTTATACATTAAACTTATAACTGATGATATAAAATATAATGCATTGTTACAGACGAAAATAAAGACCACTTCTATACTGCCTGTGACATGACGATTCACAAGAAAGAAAGTATAACATTGTAGATAGACTGTAGCCAAATTCATTGCCCTGGCGAGTGCTAGTGGCTACCGGGAGGCGATTCTGCCAACGCTGGTAGGCATCACACCCCACCCAAGATATAGGACGCTCAACATTAGGCGAGCACGATATCTGACAAGGCAGAATGCCGACAAGACCCGTCACACATAGCCTCTCCACCAGAAATGGAATGCAAAGCTCAATCATAAACAAAACAACATTTTAGCATATATAAAATCTTATAACCCCTCCCAAACATAGTATAATTTTAGCCTACTATGCTCCCAGAGCGAGCTTCACAGAGCCCAGCCTCCTAAGTGAAAGACAGGTTCAACTTTGGACTTTAGCTATAACATTGGCAACTTACAATTACCTATCAAAAGAAAGAGTTTTTATGTGATTTTTTTAATTTAATTTTAATTTTGTTTTTGGCGGCTTCTCTACAGGGGCAAGCCTGATTTTTCTCCACTCTCAACACACACTGACTGAACGGCGAGGGTTTCCTGCAAACAAACCCTCCCGCTACAAACAATCAGCCAAAACATTATCAGTGCCCTTAGCATGCCACACATCCAACTTGTGTTCCGGCAGCACAACAACACCTGACACTGATAAACTGCCCAGTTCATGACAAGACTGGCACTTCTTTTCGCTCTTTCCGGCAATGGGGCCTGCCAATAACCTTTCACTAGTTCTACCTTCGTGATTAGTGATGCAGCCCCGATGCGGTCTATGGTATAGGTAATGGATAGGCGTCTGTCAGGGATAATGCTTCCACACTCTTGCAATCACCATACACACGGATCTTGCCACTCAACTCAGGTTGCAAACTCACTGGCAACGACCACTCACGATATCCCTTATCCCTCAGACTCTTGGGCAATGGATAGGTGTCTGTCAGGATAATGCTTCCACACTCTTGCAATCACCATACACACAGAGCTTGCCACTCAACTTCGGTTGCAAACTCACTGGCAACGACCACTCACAATATTCTTTATCCCTCAGACCCTTTTTCCACATGTTGTCTAGCTCTGTTTTCACGACAGGCTTTTTAGCAGGATTTATACGGTAGGGAATTAAACTGAGCCTTGCACTGTCTTCAGCCTCCATGTCGGATTCTACCCCGTACATCAGGCCTGGAAAAGCAACAAACATGCGGATGCACTTCCACAGCCTAGTAAACAACTTATCTCGCAGAACAACATGCCTAGTGCCCTCCCACAACCCAGCCGAGACTGCAGCTTCTAACCTGTAGTCTCCCTCCTTCTCCACCTTCGTCCCTAGAACAGCCAGGTCATGAGAGGGACAATCAGTACCACCTGTGCAGTCACTCCCATAGTTCTTTATTGCTAAGACTTCCCCGCCGATACCGTACATGCGCACCCCCACATTCCTTACGACTACATCTGCCTGCGCAGCATCACCGCTTTTAGCGACATGGCCAGATACAGTCGGTCTATGGTAGGGCTGTTGCATTCGACTAAGCAGCATTGGGAGGCTATGCGACAAACGGGCACATCCACTCCACAGCCAACCTCACCAATCTGCTCAATGTCCTCCTTCTGACCACCACCCTCGGCAGCCATGGGTCGACCCTGACCTGACAACCATGTCCAAGCCACGTCGCCCACCTTGAAACAACGAGGCTAACGATCTATCAACATTCAAGTGACCTGCCCGCGGAACATCTTGCACTGCCTGAGTTGTGAGGCTCGGGTGCCCGGCACGACCAGTGGGGTATGAATCGAGCTGGTGCTGGAGCGCTGCACGCTGCTGCTCAGGCAGGTGCTCTAGTGCTTCCACAGCCACCAGACTCGTGTCCCCCGCCCACTGCTCCGCCGAGACATGACAATCCCTACTCTCCTCCACCTGTGCCATACTTCCCCCCTCTCCTTCTCCACCTTGGCCGCTGCAGACCAACGCAGGGACAGTAGACTGCTCAGTTGGTTGCCTCACAAACTCCTCCAACAGGTTCAAATGACATGTTTCCCCGTCCTCGTGTTCGATAGCCCCGTTCCCACAACTCTCCTCCAACTGGGAACTACTAAGTCGCGGAGTGCCATCACGCCCAACCATGTCACTAGGGGTGACAGGTTCTGGGGCAACTCCGGAGCTCACCTCTGGGTCAAGTACTAAGCCGCTAAGGAGAGCCGCTGGAGCAAAACTCACAAAACTGCCAACTTTAGCTTGCTCCTTCCGACCGTTCCTCCGCTGGTCTAGAGACTGAGGAATAGGCTGTGACACTTTGGATGCACGAGATCGGGTGACAACACACGCCCTCTGCTGTCGTTGACACCTCTCGACCAACTCCTGCCCCTCCCTACTCACATCGGCCGCCCTCTCGGCACCGACTAAGGGTGGAACCTCAGAAGCAGGTACCGCAAAGTCGTTGCCGAGAAGAAGGTCGACGCCCTCTACCGGCAGTTTCTCCACGATTCCGACATCCAACTCTCGTGTCACACCTTCTACCTCCAGCTCCACTCGGACCAACGGGTATGACTTTGTAGCGTTGATACCCTGCACCACAACTACCCGTGCCACGTTTATAGGTTTGCCTGTAAAGTTTTTCATCAATGTCAAGGAAGCACCCGTATCACGCAAAAATTCTACTCCATGCTTGCAACCAGCCCAACTCACGCAGCCGCACCCTCTATGGTCACAAAAAGTATCCCGGACAGGTGTCAAGCTTTCCGGACACTTCTTCACTAGCAGTGCTCCAGCCTCTGACAATTTACCCCGGGCAAACGCAGACGACTTCAAAGACACCCCAATGTTGCGAGCCAAAGACACAACTGCTGTAGGTGGCTTGCTAGGACAGGATCGTGCAAAATGCCCCTTCTTGTGACAATGAAAACACTCTACCTCACCCTTGGACTTCCACTGAGGTGAGGAAGGGCCCTGACCTTTCTCAAACGGGACGGTCTTAGGTTTGTGATCAAAACTAGTATCATTGCTCTTACTTTGGTTATTAATATATGGTGTATCACTGACCCGGGGGGGTGGAGTGTTGCGCCCCTTGTTACCTGCATCGTTCCGTTGTGCACACCCGCACCCACGAATCAGCGATAGCCTACGGTCAGCCATCTCAGCTGCCTCCTGTAGAGTTTTTGGTTTTTTTTCTTTAAGATTCAACGTCAGATCGCCGCCCGTACACTTGAAAAATTGTTCTAGAAGCATCAGCTGTTTTCAACGTCGATGCCTTCTCAGAACGCAGCCAGTTTCTAAATGCATCGGACAGATCCAGGGCATGGTCAAGAAAGGTGCACTCACGACCCTTCGTTACACCCCGGAACTTCAATCTGTACGTCTCTGGTTGTAACTCGTACGCCCGCAGAACAGCTTCCTTCAATACCTCATAATCGACGCAAGACTCCAAGGGCAACGCATCATATGCATTGAGTCCTTTGCCAACCAACCTAGAGGAAACAAGGGCTGCCCACTTAACCTCGGGCCATTGGTGCTCCCGGCACTTCTTCTCAAAACGCATGAAAAATTCAGTGACACCCGACTCGTCAAATACAGGGACTAACTTAAGAAGGTGCGATAAAGACTGATCAAGACCTCGATTCCCAGAACCGAGACGCTGCCCTGTTGACTCCACCCGAGACTTCTCAAGATCTATGTCTGCACAGTACTTCGTAGCCTGAATCCTGAGCTCAGCCTCATGCCTTCGTTGCTCAAGCTCAGCCTCATGCCTTCGTTGCTCAAGCTCAGCCTCATGCCTTCGTTGCTCAGCCTGCATTTTAGCCATCTCCAGCTGGAAGAGCATATCTGCGGTTAAACCTTGAGGAGGAAGAGATGCAACAATTGGAGACCCACCATGTGATCCACCCAGGGGCAAACCATGCTGCTAGTGACTATCGGCCTGCGGGAACGTCGGATCCGGTGTTCTAGAGAGCACGATGGGAGTAGAGTGGAATGGGGCTTGGCCGAAGGTGCTAAAGCACCCGCTCCACCCTGTGTACCACGCACCACGCCCAGCACACATGCCACCAGGTCATTTCTCGTCATGCTGCTAGTGCCAACATTCCCCATGACCGTGGCCAAACACTGGAGACCATACCGATCAATCCCCACCACCCGGTCAACAGTAAGAGGCATCTCCAGATATTTCCTTGCATCCTCCTCACTAGTTACTACTCTCATGTCATCTAACGAACCAAGCCTCTGCACCTCAGAGCCTGCTTCCCGTACTGTGTCCTCACCGTACACAGATCCGTCGTTCGACATAGTGACCACGAAAATTCTCAACGTTTATAAAAAAAAGGAGTACCTAAACTCTCATGTAGAACTATTCACTCAAAAATGCTTGAAGACTCTGAAGTGTTATACTACTTGCCCAAAAAAATCTGTGTCCACTATATTCCTTTAAAAAAAAAAAAAAAAAAAAAAATGACCACAACACTCCTGCAATATTTCTCTAAGTTCACAAAATTCCGAGCAAGGTCTCCATTTGTTACGACCGGGACTCGTATAAAACAAGGGCTCTTAATCATTGGACTAGAAAGGCACACAGCCACAACGGTAACACTAGATCCAACCCTCGAACTTATAATGCCGGCGCACAAAAACACCTATACCCTCCAGAGTTAAATCTGCGATAGCGGGGTATCCTTAACTCGGTAAAAATGCACTACTACTACAGGCTGATGATCTCTGATACAGCCTGATCACAACAACATACAATTACGTTAATAATGTATACAAGGAAAAAGATAGACAGCTTAATTAAATCACTGGAATGATTTAATGCAAACAAGAAGAAAGTATAATTAAAGTTACTCTAAACAATAATAAACTGTCACTCCTATATTAAAGAAAGTGAATGAAAGTCCTAAAGCATCGAACAGGAATCTTCTGAAGAAAGTCTGATGCTGCTTAAGATGATCGAATCGTATTTTGAACTGTTATATAAAGCAGGAACAAAATATGACAAGTGTATGGACATACAGTGTTAACTGGCACGGTAATAACGATAAATGCACAATAGTATTATCTCCAAAAACAAAAGAAGTACTTCCTCAGGCAACGCAAAAGCCTGCTCGGGTTGTGCAACTCAACAACAACCAAGGCTTACAATCAACGTGAATAAAAAATGCTGCATACATAACATAAGAGTTTATAATCCTAATCGGGTGTCTGCTAGGCGAATAAAGTCTAGCTGGGATGTCGTAGGCTAGGAAACAATGGCTGAGCAAGCGGCTCGTAGCCTAGCGAGGTCCTTAAGACTGTACGGCCAAATTACGTTAAATGCCCGGGTGCTCTCTTGAGAGATCCAGATCGCTAGTATCTGGTTCTCTCCTGGCGACCCTCTTCAAGTCAAAGCAAAACGAGTTAGCACAGTGTTGGGTGGCAGAGGCAAAAGCCCTCACTCGCAACACAGTGCTAAACTCACAAGGTACACAGTCAGAAAGACAACCTAGGCTTCCCACGTATCCGTTGCGATTGTACAAGTTCAACAAAACCTGGTACACATCGGAAATCACAACATCAATAGCTTTACCCCAGTCTAGCATTAAATAGCCCAGCAGACAACCAAGAAACAGGTAGGGAGACACCGCGAGTGTGTCGAACCTCTACAGACAAAATGTTAACCCCTCCAAAATGTCTAACTAAACATGAGATATCTGAGAGCTTCAGCATATAATACGATGGCCGATGTATGAAATCGTGCAGAACCAAAGGGGAGTTAGGATATTAAATAGATTAGAAGCATAAGAGGTAAGAAGTTGAGAGAGAGAGAAAGTGTTCTATAGGTAGTAGAAGTCGGGGACAGGTGGCAAGGGAGGTGTGAAGGGTATGCTGGTCAGGCAAGCTCTGAGCAAGGAAGGCAGCAGGGAGTGCGGGGGGACCACTTCCTGCCGCGGCAGGAGGACGGCAAGGCGGCCAGCCACTCAGAGGGCCCGGCTGCGGCATGACGTCACCGAGACAACACGCAACACTACGCGTACTACCCTCTGCCTCCTGCACTTACTCACTCACACTCTCTAGCTGTATCATTCAGTCTTATACATTAAACTTATAACTGATGATATAAAATATAATGCATTGTCACAGACAAAAATAAAGACCACTACTATACTGCCTGTGACATGACGATTCACAAGAAAGAAAGTATAACAAAGTATAACATTGTAGGGGAGATGTGGTGGAGTGGTCATGCCACTGGATTGGTAATCCAGTGGACCCGGGTTCAAATCCTGATATGTCAATGGGAAGATATTATTGGGATTGAATTTGTGCTGTACCTAGTATCAGTGCATTACCACAAAGCCCACCGAATTCCCAACAAAAATACCCTCATTGTTCCCTGATTAAATAACACTGTATGAATATTCCCATATTCAAAATATGTTACAGGGGGAAAATGCCTAGTGAGTTCACTGCTCAATAGGTGGCGTTCTGAGAGTGAGGGTCTGAGTCTGGAGGGTGAGACGGTGAAGCACTTGAGCGAAGCAACCAGCCGCTTCAGAGATGGAGCTGCTTCGAGCCATGATGGATGCTTCACATGTCTCACTCCCCAGGCTGGAACAAGACCTCACGGGCTTCACCGTGTTGAGCGGTGGAATGTACAGGCTCTCAGCCTATGCCCGAGAGGGAGTAGTTGGAATATAGAAAAAAACAAAAAAATAGACTGTAGCCAAATTCATTGCCCTGGCGAGTGCTAGTGGCTACCGGGAGGCGATTCTGCCAACGCTGGTAGGCGTCACACATGGGGTTGTTGGTGTTGGTGTGTATGGATGTGGGTGTGTGTTGGTGTATATTGCTGTGGGTGGGTGGGTGTGGTGTGCATGGGGTTGTTGGTGTTGGTGTGTATGGGTGTGGGTGTGGGCATTTATGTGGGCATGAGTGTTGGTGTATGGAAGTGTTGATACAAATTTATTAGTACGGTATGTGTCTGTGAATGTGAGTGTGTTGCACGATCGAGAATTTGGCGGATTGGATTGTGTTGGTTTATGTTTGTGGATGTGTTGGAGTGTGTTTGTGTGTGTGTGTGTGTGTGTGTGAATGTGTATGTCGGTGACTTTGGTCGTTGGTTGGCGTGTGGATGTGTTTTGAGTGTGCTTGTTTTGGTTTGTATAATGGTGTGTTATTATGTTTGTATGATTTAGTGTTTTCGAGCAAGATGGGTTGTTTATGTGGTTACATGTACTAGTACTTATTGACGATACTGTACTGCGGGCAACAACTAAACCAAATATGATAAAGACACTATCTATATTACAGAAATATTGTACTGAGTATGGGATGAAGATCAATCAATCACAGACAAAATTTGTCGTGATTAGCGGTAAAAAAGCAGACTGAGCCATTGGTTGTAAACGATGTAGTTGTGAACCCGTGTGATACCTATGTTTATTTGAGTTCACCAATTACGAGTGATGGTTGTGCTTCATCGGCTGTTAGAGCCCATGCTAATGCAAAGATGTGACATGTACTTAAGTATGTATCATTTTGAAATGAAAAATAATTCTGTTCCTTTTATAGTAAACAAACGAGTGTTTGATGCATGCCTTATGTCAACATTGATTTATGGATGCGAGTCGTGGTTGTGATCGGATCTGAAGCCAGTTATTAAGTTATACAACTGGTGTTTGAAGCAGTTACTTGGAGTGAGGCGAACTACTTGCAATGACGTTTGTTACGTAGAATCGGGGTATCTTCCATTACAAGACCTCGTTAAATTCAAACAGCATCAATTATTTTATAAAATGCGTCAGGAAAAATCCGAATACCGAGATGCCCCGCTTTCATTTGCCATTGGTGCCGTGATTGATTCGAATATTGTTACGGGTAGATTGGCGAGAGGATTCGTTTCACGAGATACAGCTGATCTGAGTGTTGCGATGCACGATGTTGTGTCTGGAATCAGGAATAGTGAGACATTTAGACGTAAGACCTATAAGGAAATGACCCCTTTCTTACAACGTACATAATGTGTATAAACAGAGACATATTATCAATGAATTCCATAGATTGTCATTTACTCGTGTTCGTGTGAGTGGGGACTCATTAGCTTGTGAGACAGGTTGGTGGAATAGGCGGGGCCTGGGCCGGCTGCCGCCTGAGGAGCGCCTGTGTGTGTGGAGATGTACAGAATGAACAACATGTGGTACAAAAGTGTCCGCTCACCAATCACCTCAGGCAGACCTATCATTTTGAAAATTACAACAGTTAATTATTTTAGATCAGTTCACACCTGATATCTTGTGTAAAATAATTCATGGTATGTTGGCTTCTTATTGATAGTTATTCGGACGATCAAAGGCGCGGAGGATATTCAGTGTTTACATATAATGCATATTGTGTCATATATAATTTGGGTAACATTCAAGACAGCTAGATCCGCCTTATTTACCAAGTTTTCTTCATATTTTGTTCAAGGAATATAGTGTTGTATTGGGTTTTGCATGGTGTGAGTGGAGGATTTGCATTAACTTACCCATGATTAATTAATCTGAAGATATGGCGTCAAATGGCGCCATTTATTGGGTGAATCGCGCTTTTACAGTAGGTAAGGTAAATTGTGGGGTACATTGAATACACGATGGGTTGAGGGGGGGCGTTGCCCCCCCCCCCCCTCACCCCCCCTTGATTTATTGTCATCCTCATATATGTAGATCTGTAAGGGGGCAGAAACAGGTTGCCGGTATTTATTGTCATCCTCATATATGTAGATCTGTAAGGGGGCAGAAACAGGTTGCCGGTATTTATTGTCATCCTCATATATGTAGATCTGTAAGGGGGCAGAAACAGGTTGCCGGTATTTATTGTCATCCTCATATATGTAGATCTGTAAGGGGGCAGAAACAGGTTGCCGGTATTTATTGTCATCCTCATATATGTAGATCTGTAAGGGGGCAGAAACAGGTTGCCGGTATTTATTGTCATCCTCATATATGTAGATCTGTAAGGGGGCAGAAACAGGTTGCCGGTATTTCGTTTTTGTGAGTAACGCTCACGCCAATTATTGGGTGAATCGCACTCACCGCATCATTCAAAACAAGAAGAAGAGGAGTCAAGTCGAAGGATTCATTGGGCGATTTTTTTTTTTTTTTTTTTTTTCTATATTCCAACTACTCCCTCTCGGGCATAGGCTGAGAGCCTGTACATTCCACCGCTCAACACGGTGAAGCCCGTGAGGTCTTGTTCCAGTCTGGGGAGTGAGACATGTGAAGCAACCATCATGGCTCGAAGCAGCTCCATCTCTGAAGCGGCCGGTTGCTTCGCTCAAGTGCTTCACCGTCTCACCCTCCAGACTCAGACCCTCACTCTCAGAACGCCACCTATTGAGCAGTGAACTCACTAGGCATTGTCCCCCTGTAACATATTTTGAATATGGGAATATTCATACAGTGTTATTTAATCAGGGAACAATGAGGGTATTTTTTTTGGCATTTCGGTGGGCTTTGTGGTAATGCACTGATACTAGGTACAGCACAAATTCAATCCCAATAATATCTTCCCATTGACATATCGGGATTTGAACCCGGGTCCATTGGATTACCAATCCAGTGGCATGACCACTCCACCACACCTCCCCTCATGCTTTGTTTACGGTCGGGACTAATTTTGTTTTTGTTAATTTTCGGTGTAATCGGGTTTTTTCAAGTGTCGATAACGAAATTCCTCCATGTGGACTATAATGAGAAAAATATGGCGAGTCTAATGGTCCATATTTTCCCCAATAAATTATTTCTAATAGAGCGGCGAAAGAGGTCTTGAAGATTATCATAATTTGTTGGTAAGGATTTTGTTTTTGGACTACAGTTTTCACATATGTTGTAAGATTAGACAGTGAGATATGCATTGCTTGTTGGGAAACTATAATTGCACCATGTATAAATGTTACGATGTATTCTGTGGTCAATACAGTATCTATCTATCTATCTATCAATAAGTGTGCGTGTTTGTGAAAGTGTGTTAGTACGTGTCCGATTGCGTGCGCACTGACGTGTGTGTCTTTGGGAGTGTGTGCGTATGTGTTTGTGAGTAATAATAATAATAATAATAAACGGTTTATTAAAGAATGGCAGCCTCATGAGCTGAAAATACACATTTTACAATTTAGTGGATGAACATGAGATGTACAGATATTAAGATGGTAAGCTCAGTTTACAAAAAAAAAATAAATACAATAATGATGCAGGTGCAGAATACAAATTATCATAAATTAACCATGAGAGTAAGTGATATACAGTACATATACACATTATTTTACTTACTCATATACAGAACATACATATATACACGTACGTACGCACATACATACGCATACATATACATACATATATAAGAACATAAGAACATGCAGTAAGTGTGCACATGTCCGTATACACAAACGCTCACGTATGCACACAAACATACATACATACAAAAACTGTTTTGGTAGGGTCAGGGTAAAGAGGTAAAGGGTAAAGAGGGAGCGGCATTCAAGTCCATACAGGCAGGGTCAGGTAAAGCCTACTACAATGGGAGGTTAATCCTCGGTAGTGTAGGTGTGTGTGTGTGTGTGTTCGTTCGTGTGTGTGTGTGTGTGTGTGTGTGTGTGTGTGTGTGTGTGTGTGTGTGTGATAGAAGGCGAAATGTGGAAAAGCTGGGCGTTCTATTGTTAAGGGTGGAAATACATGGATGAAGATACCCGAACACTTAATAATAGATAATGCTTATGCATAGATTTATAATCAGAAGTTGCGCTAGTGAGCAATATGTTCTCGCTCATATGTACGTATATTTACATACATATGTGCATATGACCATACAAATACATGTACAGTACATATATATATTATATACCTTATAGTGAGTGTGTGTGTGTGTGTGTGTGTGTGTGTGTCTGTGAGTGTGTGTTTGTGTGTGTTTATGTGTGTGTGTGTATATATGTTGGTGAGGGTGTACTGATGAGACCAGTTCCAATATATCTCGATCCTCCCCCAGCCAAGTGCAAGAGTTCTTAACACTCTCTCTCTCTCCTATGGATAATGATAAACACATATACCCGTATAGTATATTCATATATAATAGTTAGTATTATTCATCATGAATAATCAATTTGTTTTGCATTGTTACATGAATAGTTGTCCAAACGTCCACCACTTACACCACTACTTTTCTATAATAATATTCAGTAAATGTTCATCAAAATTATGTGACCGATATGATGGTCACTTTTACAAAAGAGTGGATTTCACAGGTTTATCACAATGTAAATATCTGTCTTCCTAATATTGCTAAATTATGATTGCACTGGATATTAATGTTAATTATGTATAATAACAGTTTTCCCATTTTGATATCAATCCCAATTCCTGTAAATCATAATTGAAGACTATAGACTGATATTCTCAAATTATTTCCCAAGAGTTAATTGGCGCCTGTGATTATGATTTCTTACTTGCTCTTTATGTAGTTAATTGGTGGACACTTTTTCATTTGTAGTTTTCTTATGTCCACATCATGTTAAGGTCTCCCACTGGTAATCTTCCCCGATATAAATGTTTACTTCACACCACTGTAACTCCCTTTAACCCTTAATTAGCGGCTCACCACATAAGTCGAGTTAAATAAAGCTGGACTATGTGGCGGCGCTCGACATAGATCGAGTGGCAATTTCAGCACGTAATGTTGCTGAGAGAGAGAGACAAGTGGTGGCAGGAGAGTAGCGAGCGTATGACTGCTCCAGACCACCGCGGCGAACATACTGACACGAATCCCAGCTCCCTCCTCCCTCTCTCACTCGCTATATAAGGAATTGTATCGGGAAAGTGGCTAATTACATGCTTTTTGCACTCGCGTTGCACGGTTATTGCAAGAAAACTAGCCATCATAAAAGGATCGTTATGGTGTCATTCGAAAGCTCTGTTTATGCCCTTTCAGGGATAGGTACTTGTTTTACGTTCTGGGTCTTATTTAGGCATGAAAATGATCACGTAAACAGACCTATTTTGGCTAAAAACACCCCGCTGGGCGGTACATATAAATAAACCGCATAGGCCGCTCGTAAGGTGTTAACCCCTTCCTCCTTTGGTGGATTTAACCATAAGCATTATTATTATGCTGTATAGCCATTGTTTGTTCACTATTTTAAGTATTTCAGGATGATTGTGGTGATGTTATGGTGACGGTGGTGTGTGGTGATGACCGTGTTGACATCACAGTTACCCCGGTACGAGGTAACTCTTGTGATTTACACTGTTTACTGTTCACAGGATGATTGTGATGAGGACCATTATGGTGTTGGTTATGGTGACGGTGGTGTGTGGTGATGACCGTGTTGACGTCACAGTTACCCCGGTACGAGGTAACTCTTGTGATGTACACTGCAAGTCGATGGCCTTGTCGACTCTCCTACAGGCTCTGGGTTATAGTCCAACCTGTGTGGCCACCACCCTCACCCTCTGCTCACAACTCAAGGACGAGAATAACTTTGCAGCATTAGTAGAGGTAATTATGTGTTATATACTGTCAATATAATTTTATGCTTCTATCCTTCTGCTCACAACTCAACAAACTCAATAAATTTGCAGCATTAGTAGATGTAATTGTTATTCACCTCCACTAACAATGTTGGATGGAAGCTATGTTATTACCTCCGTTTGTCCGTAAACAAGATATCTCAAATAGGTATTGTTATGATACGTTATAATTTATGTCGCTTTATATCACTTCTTTATTTCCACCATAGGAAAGCTCAGAACTATAACACTCAACGGGAACACAACTGACTTTAATATATATAATTCTTATATCAATCAATCTCCACCAATGTCACAGAATACACAGTTTCGGTACACAAGTTTTATTTCTTATTAGCTAGGGCACAGGCACAAGAATATGGTTGAGTCTTATCTATATAAAAACTCAATTAATCATAAATATGATAATACAATGAATACAATTATTCCTGCTTCATAACTCAACAGGAATAAAATATACAAGGTAATTGCACAATAGCATCAATGAAGCATAAATGTGATAACTATATAATATAGTATAAATATACACAGAGAGGTTAGTCTCGAACAACAATAACTGATATCCTGATAGAGAGCAAATGCGAGGTGGCGAGTGAATGAGGTAGGTAAATAAGACTGCAGAGACACACACACAGTAATCAGTTTATATGAATAATAAGATATCAGTTGAGCAGTGAATAACTTGACGTTAATTCAATATAACAGAAGATATAAATATAAATAAACTCATAGAGTTACAATAATGAATATGAATTCAGTGAACTGATAATACATTATATTAGCCTGTGTGTAGGGCTCAAGATCTCGCCGTGGAGAATTAACACGACGCGATACTGGCAGGAGTTTATATTTAACTCAAAAGAAGGCTTAAACTAAATTTGTTTTGTTTTTCTATAGTCCAACTACTCCTTCTCGGGCATAGGCTGAGAGCCTGCACACTCAACCGCTGAACACGGTGAGGCCCGTGAGGTCTTGTTCCAGTCTAGAGAGTGAGACATGCGAAGCACCCCGGCCCGAAGCAATCCCATCTCTGAAGCTGCTCCGCCTCCACGCTTCACAGTCTCATTCCCCATACTCGGACCCTCACTCTCAGAACGCCACCTATTGAGCAATTAACTCAGTAGGCATTGCCCCCCTGTAGCATATTTTGAATATGGGAATATTCATACAGTGCTATTTAATCAGGGAACAATGAGGGTATTTTTGTTTTGGCATTTCGGTGTGATGTGGTAATACACTGACACTAGGTACAGCACAAATTCCATCCCAATAATATCTTCCCATTGACATATTAGGAGAGTGATGATAAACACTCTATGTGGACACTTACACATGCAATCACGTACCCAGCTAATAACAACATATAGAATAAGATCTGGTATAGTGTTCACTGGTATTTACGTATAGTGTGCATGTATATTTCCCGAACGAATATATCTATAATCCGTATATGAAATATAGGAAACTATATTTCAAGATATATAGATATATCAATCCCACGTATAGAATATGTTTTGTTCTCTCGACACAAGTGACGATTGATAGAAGGTGATAATTAATAATCTCTTAAATTACGTTAACTTGAACACTTCGCATATCTTATATAACCTTCGCAATAATCATCAAAGCAATAGGATCGAACAAGAGGCACTTAATTTGGGTGAAGTATAGAAGTAGGAACCGTGAGAGATCTGGTCACACGTGGCGATTTAGTAGGATGTCCACTGCCTGTTGACACCAGGGGGGATGCCTTCTTCACACGCACTAACTAGAGTGGTCACTTCTAGGTCGCCTACTACACTCCTTGTTGGTCACTGCACACAAACACCACTTGCAGATACATGTTAAGGGGAATTAGGCTAACCCCTATGGAAGTATTCTCTGTGTTGATTTATTCCAGCTATTAAACACGTTCGCCCGAAGGAGGGGTACCCGAAAGTGGAGTCAACTTTGCCTAACAATATCTTGTTTCGGTCAGGTAATATTCAGTTTTTAATTTGGTATCCGGGTAGTGCGTTTCGGAACGTAAGAGGTATGTGAATTACAGGTTTTGGATTATTCTTGCAGTTATTAAGATTCTTAAAAATATAGTACATATATGGTTACATAGGTAATGGCATTCTTTATGTATTAATATTAAAAATATGTATTAGAAAGCTTTGATGAATGAATGATAATTAATTTACAGTTTTGGCTGTTCCTAAACAATTAGTATGTTATATGCAATGCTTTCATTATGAGGGTGAATAATGATCTTGTCGTTGTTTGTTCTCCTAGGAGTTGTAGTGGGGTAGATGTGTGGAAATTGAGGAGGTTGATGTCTTAATTGCATAAAGGTATTTTCATCGTAGTTTAAGTCAGGCTCAGGTAGGGACTTTTCACTTCTGGTGGGGAGCGGCGATTGTTGATGCCGCGGCTGGAAGGGATTAGCGTGGGGGAGCGGCGTGTTTTGGTCTGCACAGGTAGTGGGGCATTGTTTACCTTGTGGCTGTTGTAGGGGAAAATGCTTTAGGTTTGTTTTCTGTTGTTAGGTAAACTTATTCCTTTCTCTCCTCTTGCATTTTATGGATACAATTCTACATGTTGATGTTGGGGGCTCTTCCACATACGGGAGCAGGTTCTGGGGATGTCTTGGCTCATTTTCATCTCAGTTATGAACCGATTTTCACGAAAGTTAGTGGCCAGATAGGATATGCTCCAAGGAAGAAGTGACCCAATTTAGGATGTGATCGGTAGTACTCATACCTCTGTCAGCGTTGGCGTAGACACACAATCCCTCCTCTAGTTATATATTTAAGATGCCAACTTCTATTAGAGATAGTTGCATTCTCTTTGCTATCTGTCACGGGTCCCGTTTTACCGAGAGGGAGGTGTTGAGAGAATACAAGAACCAGGTGTATAAGTTTTATTATATAATCAGTGGGTTGATATGCATTTCTAATACATAATTACAGGTGCAATGCATAAATAATAAAAACATAAATCATAAGACAAAGTACAACATAAATATAATAGGATGCACAAGCATACATGTAAATATATACAATATTAGCACATAGTCAAAGAGACGTAAAACTTGAACAATTAACTCCTAGTTAGACTCAAATTGTGTGGGGGAATCCCTAGGTGGATCGTAGTGTAGGTGCAGGTATGGCAGAGCTCTCCACCTATAGGTACGCAGCGGTTTGGTTACCTAGAGGTTAGACAAACAAGTGACAATAAACCTATAGATTAATAATTTAAGTTAAGAATAGCGTGTGAGAATTTAAATTAGCAAACTGGATTAAAGAATAAATTACTGAAAAGGGGTCCTGAAAGCCAGGTCTTAACTAGTTCAAGTGTTTCTAGTATTGCAGTAATAGCTTATTATATTAAGTTACCAAGAAGCCGGAAAGCATCTAAGCCAGCACTTGATTCGGGATTTGCCGTTGTTCAAGTAGCTAGGTCGGGCCGGGAAGCACAATTGGAGCCATAACGCATCCAGATCTCAGGAGGGGAGGTGAGATGACTAATTCCCCTACCTGGCCTGGATACCTATTCACTTCCTAGGTGCTCCCTGCCCTAGGAGTTGCACAAAGAAAAAGGGCATGTGAGAGGGGCGATGGAGTAGGGATTGAAGTTTTGGCTACAGGGGTTTGCAAGGGTGAGTTGTGAGGGGGTGGTGAAAGGGGATGTGGTGGCTGAGGTGGTGGTGGTGTGTGGGTGGGGAGCCAGGTTAGTTCATTAGCTGAAGTATGATGTTGGTTATTTGGGTGAGGTGAAGGTTGATGTTCTATATCGAAAGTGGACTCACTTAGCATGCCTATTGCGAAATACGCGAGGTTCTCCGTTATAGTCTACCATGACCTGGTAACAATTTGGGATTTTTGTGTTTTTGAAATTCCCCTTGAATTTTAGCGCAAGTTTGTTACTTATAGGTTGGTTCGCTATCATCACTTGGTAACCCACCCAGTACGGTTTTCTAGTGTTCTGGGCGTCGGCTGGTAAGTCTTGGCAAGATTGCAATTGTCTTAACCTTGCTTTAATGTGCGTTACTGTGGGGTGGGTGTCTAGGGAGGGGGAGGGAGGGTGCATACGGTGGCGTAGAAGAAGTAGAACGGGAGCGACACCGAACATTTTCTCATGCGGGATGATGCCATCGTCTCATAGGGTTGAATTTAAACCCCATTGGATTATGCATAACTGACTGGGCCAATCCTTTGTATTTCCCACAATGAGTTTCGTCCTGATTTGGTTTTTATAAGCCTATGGCTCTCTCACAGATCGCGTAGCCTTTTAGCCAGTACAGATGGTGTTGCCCATTAGTTTTGAGAGGGCTGACCAAATTTGACCAGATAATTCAGTGGGGTGTTGTCGGTATGTAATGCCAGAGGGAGGCCAAAATTAGGGAAGATGTGGTTTAAAAATTGCATCTGCCACTGTCTTGGCACTGTGGTCTACGACTGGAATCGCGATAAACATTTTGGAGTGCGTGTTCACAAATGTAAGCACAAATCGGAATGAGTTAAAGGCGGGAAAAAGGCCTATTGTGTCGAGTGACAAGAGTTGCAATGGCAACGTTGTCGTGATGGTACCGGAAGGGCCAGGCGTTTGTGTTGTATCTTTACCTCCTACGCAAGCTAGACATGACTCCACTGTTTGTTTGGCTATGTATTTAGGATGGGAGGTCCAATATGTTGCCATAAATGTTTGCAGTAATTTGGTGTAGCCTAGGTGAATGCCGTTTCCGTGATGCAGTAATCACAAGGTTGCTTTTGCTTTTTCTGGGCTCTGAGTGACATGGCCGGTCTCAGTAAACAAGAGATCTCCTTCCCGGTTAAGTGAAGAAAAAACGTCCCGCGATAGCCAGTCTGGCTTCTCCCTTTCTTCCCACGTGGTGATGCTGATAATGGGGGTGGGTGAGGTAGTTGAAGGTATTAAGGGGGGGGGGGGGGGGCGTGTGAACGGGGTATTGGGGGGGAGGTGGGTAGGCGAGATAGCCCTTCGGTGTTCATGTGTAGTTTACCGGGTCTGTAAGCAATTTCGAAATTTAATTCTTCTAACGTTTCCCTCCATCCGATGATGAGGACGTTGGATGTGTTAGATTGATGCAGCCATTATAACGGATGATGGTCAGTTATTATGATTGTTAACTTAGCGCCATATATGTATGATTTATAGTGTTGCAAAGTGTTGTAATGTGTTACAGCATAACCCTACCACCCACTCACCTCATCTTCGGCCCTCCATTACTCCACCCAGGACCATCACAAATTCAGCATCCTCCTTCAGAACCTCCACCACCCCTACGCCCAGAATCCTCAGCCCTCCCTCACCTTTCCTCCGGACTACTACAACACCTCCACCCTCACGACAGACCACCACGCTTCCACCTTCACAACGAACCACCACCCCTCCACCCTCACACCTGACCACCACCCCTCTACCCTCACAACGGACCACCACCCCTCCACCCTCACACCTGACCACCACCCCTCCACCCTCACAACGGACCACCACCCCTCCACCCTCACAACGGACCACCACCCCTCCACCTTCACAACGAACCACCACCCCTCCACCCTCACACCTGACCACCACCCCTCCACCCTCACAACGGACCACCACCCCTCCACCCTCACAACGAACCACCACCCCTCCACCCTCACAGCAGAACACCACCCCTCCACCCTCACAACACACCACCACCCCTCCACCCTCACAACGACCACCACCCCTCCACCCTCACACCTGACCACCACCCCTCCACCCTCACACCGACCACCACCCTCACCCTCACACGGACCACCACCCCTCCACCCTCACAACGGACCACCAACCCTCCACCCTCACACCTGACCACCACCCCTCCGCCCTCACAACGAACCACCACCTCTCCACCCTCACAACGGACCACCACCCCTCCACCCTCACACCGGACCACCACCCTTCCACCCTCACAACGGTCAACCACCCCTCCACCCTCACACCTGACCACCACCCCTCCACCCTCACACCTGACCACCACCCCTCCACCCTCACACCTGACCACCACCACCCCTCCACCCTCACAACGGACCACCACCCCTCCACCCTCACAACGAACCACCACCCCTCCACCTTCACAACCGACCACTACCCCTCCACCCTCACAGCAGACCACCACCCCTCCACCCTCACAACAGACCATCACCCCTCCACCCTCACAACGAACCACCACCCCTCCACCTTCACAACCGACCACCACCCCTCCACCCTCACAGCAGACCACCACCCCTCCACCCTCACAACGAACCACCACCCCTCCACCCTCACAGCAGACCACCACCCCTCCACCCTCACAACGAACCACCACCCCTCCACCCTCACAACCGACCACCATCCCTCCACCCTCACAGCAGACCACCACCCCTCCACCCTCAAAACAGACTCTACTACCAACCCGTCGGACATCAGTCTCCCCCCTCACACTGACAAAGCCGGAGTCACACGAGCCGTTTTTCGAGCAATTTGTACGGGCAATTATGGCCTGACAGCTTCAAATATTACTCTTTATCAGAATTCACCCGCCTAACATAATCTACCTTCAGTCTAGTTACCGATATCAGTGCAACAACGTTCCTAAATATAACGAGAAAAAACTTGCTCATGGAAAATTGACGGAAACATCGCTCGTGTGACAGCGGCTTTACCTCCGGCTGGAAGAGAGAGCCAACCTACCGAGCCTGCTAACCGACGCCAGGGGCGGGGCCACAGCTCAGACACAACATCGTCAGATGGATGTTGATTCTACATACCCAGGGACAGCGAGGGAACACTATCCTTCCTCACCTGTCCAGGGCAAGACTCAAGGATTTAGGAAACAGACCGATAGATAAACATCCCGATATTCTCTTTGCGTACATATTTACATTATGGATTTTCATGACATACTTCCGTTTTCTAATGTAAATGATGAAGAATTATTATCTTATATTATCGACAATATACCTTCTAATGATAATCATGAAAATATTCCCTTAAACATTCTTGATAATCAAATATTCAACCCTTTCAAATTATATGATGATAAACAATACGTTGTCAGAGACCCAGACAATTAATTTCTGAGCTCCCTGGAATACAAAAATCCATCTTGTAAGTATGTCTAGCCTAGCACAACAGAGTCCCCTCTCATTACCTTGTCACACAAAAACAATGTTCTACTTAGTTTTAACATTAACAGTATAACATTACACATGGACGATTTCATTGAACAGTGTTAGACTCCTTTAACCCTTTCCGTACCGCGACGTCTTATTTATTTTATTCTTGCTATACTTAGACTATTGTGTGCAGTTTAAGAAGGGTTTGTGGTAGTACAATGGGTTAAGGGAGATAGTTTGAAGCCTGTTAATTGCTGGAGGCCCTTTTGAAACTGAATACAATCGTATAATAGTAGCCAGAATAAAGTTAAAAGACGTCTCCGGTACAGAAGGGGTTAAACCACGAATTCGACTTTATTGGTTTCTGTGAAACTAAACTGACGAACGAGATTGAACATTTGTACACACTCCCTAATTATACCATGTTTACTAACAATTTATCGCGACAAAGTGGTGTATGGCATTATATCTGAGGAAAGGCCACTCATACAAATTAAGATCTGATTTAACTATGCAGCCCAAGAGTATAGAAACCATTTGTATCGAAACTAGTAATAACAAGTTTAATGATATAATGACCATTATAAGTATATAAGTATATATATTATAGAATAGATAGAATAAGTAATGAAAACAAACTATGTTATCTTGCTGGTGACTTCAATCTTAATTTGGTAAAATACAAAGATGAAAAGATAGTAAACTATTTTTTTGTCACATGCTATTCTAAATTATTTTGTAACTCTATCAATAAACCGACCCGAATAACATCATCAACAGCGACCATTATTGATCACATATGGTCAAACAATTATGATCAACATATTCTAAGTGGCATAATATACAATAAGGAAGAATCAGCGTAGGCTGCAACATTCAGGCCTTGTTTGACTTATTTCAAACCTTTAATCCTTCTGCTGACACTATATACAGGGATCTGCCTTGCTTAGGCCAATCGGCTTTCTGCAGACTCCCATTTTCTTATGTTCTTATGTTCTTATAAATCTTCTCCCTTTGGTAAGCTCCTCCAATCATAACTTTATCTCTGTAACCTGTCGTATCTCTCCAGTTCCATTCAATTTTCTTTCTTTCAAAACTCACCAATATTGAGGGCAACCTCAGTCTGCCCTCCATAGCACCTTTGCTTCTTATCAATACATTATTATTTTTAACATCACTCTTAACACCGATAACCCCCAAATGAAATTATTGAGAGCATGTGACCCTCCCAGGACTTGAACCCAGGATACCACATACAGGACTTACACGCTCTAACCAGTTAAAGGTTCGGCACACGACAACGATTAATATCCACTTACCGAATCATGTACTGGACTCAACTGCACTATGAATAGCCCAATGCTTATGCGAGAGGAAAGACTATTCTATGGGGTACAGATCTCTAAGGACATTACATACTACACTATCTTTGCAAAAATAATAATAACTAAATATGTCAAATATATTACATAAGACTTCAAAACGACCAGCTTCGAAGTAGCCAATGGGGGTGGGGGTTGAGGGGCGGGTGGGAGTGGGGGATTCAAAATGCCCCCATTGGACTGTCATCTGGTAAAGACTCCTCTAAGTGCCTTGGACCCCTACCTACTACTCTATACTCTACCTATCAATGTCTGCAACATCGTATTTTCTACTTTAACTTCCTCTCTGTGAAACACCATCTCTCTTCTAGCAAACCAATTCTACTTTTCCTCCCTGAAACCCAGTTGTCTAAGGCAACAGACTGCAGAACCTGCTCTGTATCTTCCTACTATTTATATCCTTAATTCAAAGCCAAAAGCGAATGTTGTGTGAACGTATTGGTTGCTCTTGTGTACCCTTCTTTGGCTCTTCTGAATTCTCAACTATTTGGTTTATGGTATCTTGACACTCTCTCACTAACTTTATCTTTGCTGTTTATTTCTCACCTACTTTTACTGACTATCCATAATTCTTTGACTGTCTTACTGGAACACATTTTATCCATCTCTCCATTCTCTGAAATTTACATCGTGGGTGATTTCAATGTTCACCCCCACCAATGGCTCTTATCTCATTTCACTGACAAACCTTGTGAACAGGCCTACACCCCAGACCGCTTTTCAGATCGGCCCAGCATCCTTATTATTTATAACCTCTAAATCTTCTCCCTCCGTTGGGCTACTCTGATCATAACCTTAGCTCTGTTACCCGTCCTATCTCTCCTGTACAACCTTCTGACCCCCCCACAGGCAGCACGGTGGCATTTTGGTGCTGCCGACTGGGAAGCTCTTCGGCGGCAGTACTTCTTTGATTTTCTCTTGAATGATTTTGGTTTCTGTGGTTGGGGGCCCTCGGAGAGTGACTGGTGTTACTGAGGTAATCTTCTTGGGCATGGATGCATACATTCCATGTTCTTTCTCTCAAATTAACTCACAAACATCTTGGTCTACTCACGCTTGTTGTACTGCTGTCAGGAATAAGGAGGAACCATTCAAATGGTACTGTAGTCTAAAAAAATCAAGAATCTCATACTTTTTGTGTTTATGCATGTAATCAAGCCAAATCCGTTCTTCGACTAGTCAAACACTCTTTTCATCCTAAATATATATTCTGCTTTCCAACTCTAGCTCCTCCCAAGCATTCTGCCTTCTAGCCAAATATTTATCCCATTATTTTACTTCCTCGACTTGCCCTCCCCTGTTTCACTCTGACGGCACCTACTTTCAAGATAACTCCACCTTGGATGATTCCTGTGCTGATCCTCTCTCTCCACCCCCTCTCCCTTTAATTTATTACTGATATCATAATCTTATCTAAGAATGTACTTTTTGCCCTCTCTAGGTTCAATACTATGAAGACTTACAGACCGGATGGTGTTCCTCCTGTTGTACTTAAAAACTGTTCTTCCGTGCTGAATCCCTGCCTAGGCAAACTCTTTCGCCTCTGTCTTTCCTCTAAAATCTTTTCTTCATGTTGAAAGTTTGCTCATATTCAACCTGTCCCATAGAAGGGTTAACACTCTCAACCCTCTTACTATAGTTCAATTGCTTTCATTTATTGCATCTATACAACTTTTATAACTATTCTTAATTCAAAATGTCTTAAGATATTATATTCCCATAATTTACTTTCAGATCGCCAGTATGGGTTCCTTACTCTATTGGTAATCTTCTTGCTTATCTTACTAACTCTTGGTCATCCTCCTTTCAGGACTTAGGTGAGACTTTTTCTATTGCGCTAGACATATCAAACGCCTTCGATAGAGTCTGGCACAGATCCCTAATTTCTAAACTACCCTCCTTTGGTTTCTATCCCGCTATCTGTGCTTTTGTCAATATTTCCTTTCTGCTCCTCCATAGCTGCAGTTGTGGATGGCCGTCACTCACTTCCTCAACCTATCACCTCTGGTGTTCCTCAGGGTTCTGTCCTGTATCTAGTTCTCTTTCTAATACTCATTAATGATCTTCTCAACTGTACCTCTAGTCCTATCCACTCATATGCTCATGACTCTACCTTACACTATTCAAAAGTTTGTATTTGTAAGATGATGCTGGATAATTATGACTTGTATTTGTCTGGGCGAGAATATACAGTAATGATATCATTATAACCTGAGATATGTGGGGGTACTTGTAAACATTTCTGTATGGTAATATGGAATATGGATCCTACGACTTGTGTATGAATTGAAGTACATTCTCAAATAAGAATTTTCCTTCTCTTCAATATAAATAGTAATAGGATAAGTATCCTTTATCACGCCATGTTGTAGAGGATTAAAGCATGGACACTCGTCCTTACTGTCGATGGATCGAGGCCAGCTGGGAGTATAAGCACATTTATTAGCTCAAGCGTATTTGTGAGATATATTTTATATTAATGACTATTATTTTTGGTTGGGCGAGAAATAAACAATCACTATAACCCAAGTTGCATGGAGGTACTTGTAAAAATCCCTGTATGGAATCCTGGAATATGGATCCTACAACTTGTGTATGCATTTTTAAATACATTCTCCAAGTAGGATATCCACTCTCCTTAAAATATATAGGAAAACGTTAAGTATCCTTAACCCGGATAGATGAAGCCTATGTTTTATAAAGAGGCCGCCATGTGAAAGTATTTGGTTTAATTCTGACGAAAATTATCATATTTACAATATATATTATTATTACTTATCCATATGCACCTATTTTACTTTTAACCCGGGAACGGAAAGGAGACTCTTAAGAGGTTTTGATAGTGAAAGGCGAAGGGACTCTTAAGATCCAAGGCCTAAAAAAAAGCCGGTTAAAAGTCCCCAGTAGCACTCAAAACAAAGGAATATGTGATTAAGTGAGATAATTCCCCTCCATACCTCCTATCACTTCTCCATGTGTCAAAATCCCCTCCTTCCCCTTTCACCCCCCCCCCCCCTTCAATTAACACCTATTTTTCCTCTTATTCCCTTGTGTATCGGTTTATTTATCGCATAACTATCTCCAATCTGGTTCCAAGGTCGTCTAGTGCGCATATAGAGAGCGTGAGAAGAGAAAGAAAGCGAGAGAGAGACATCAGTCTGCCTTCAGGCCTCGAACATGGAGGATATGTCTCGTTCGCCTCACACCTCATGACTGGAGGGTTGACAATAATTTGTCTTTTTCACCCCCCAACTACTATTCCCACTTGTTTTATTGCTGTTACATGTTAATATCTTCATATTAAACATAATCTAGGCGCATATGAATAAGTAATAATTATATTTATGGTAAAATTACGATTTTAGGCTGGAATGAACCAAAATATCCTTGTTTGGCGGAAGGGTTTGAACTACCAATGGCGCGCCGCTCTCAGGTAAATATGAACATATATACATTTAATAGCAATAAAAACAGTGAGAATAGCATTTGGGGGGAGAAAAAGACGTATAATTGCCGCCCGGTCATATCATGAGGCGAGAACCCGGGCGGCGAATAACCTCACTCTCCGAGCTCCAGAGCGACAATGAGGCCTTGCAATAGAAGTATTTGTGTTGCAAGGATCTCTAAATGCCTCACCCATGTTAATTAAAGAGACCGCATGAGAGAAACTCGCAAGGAGAATTACACGATAAAAGGGGGAATAAGAGGAAAAATAGGTGATAATTGAGGAGGGGGGAAAAGGAAGGGAAGCGGGGGGTTGGGACATATATGGAGGAGTGGTAGCAAGTAATGGTGGGGAATAATCTCACCTAATCACATATTGATTTGTTTTGAGTGCCAGTGGTGTGTTTTGAAAGTTGTTTTTATGTCTTGGCTCTTAAGAAGACCCTCGCCTTCGCCCACCAAACCTCTTATGAGGACCCTAGCCTTTCCCGGGTAAATTACGCCATTGTGTAGTGGATTAAAGCATGGACACTCGTCCTGACTGTCGGTGGTTCGAGTCTGGCTGGGAGTAAATATATATATATATATATATATATATATATATATATATGGGAGGAAGTAAATATGCATATAATTTCCAGTATTTATATATCTTTCTCTAGACAAACATATCTACATATAGTATTTTCTCATACCTTGCAGGATATGCGTGGGGTCATGGACGAATTAAGGCCGCGTTCCTCACCCGAATGTACCACTGTGTTGAGAGCCAAGAACTGCATGGACCTGTTGGATCAAGGTGACAGTGGCCAAGGTCTGAGAGAGATATACCCATTCCGCGACCACCAAGAACCTGTCGCAGTATACTGCGACCAAATCACTGATGGTGGTGGATGGACAGTTTTCCAGCGTCGTACCAATACAACACCTCGTGAAAACTTTGAGCGCTCCTGGGCCGATTACCAAGAAGGGTTTGGAAATAAGGAGCTCGAGTTTTGGAGTGGTTTGGCCCTCCTCCAAGAGCTCACCTTGTCCGCCCAGGAGCTGAGAATTGATTTAGCAGATTACGAGGGTGGTCATCGTTGGGCCAAGTACAGGGACTTCAAGGTTGGTCCAACACAGGACCACTACCGCCTCACAGTTCGCAGGTCAGTCATTGTATATACCTGTAGTTGGGTCCAACACAGTACCACTACCGCCTCACAGTTGGTAGGTCAGTCATTGTATATACCTGTAATTGGGTCCAACATAGTACCACTACCGACTCACAGTTGGTAGGTCAGTCAATGTATATACCTGTAGTTGAGTCCAACACAGTACCACTACCGCCTCACAGTTGGCAAGTCAGACATTATATACCTGCATTTTTATTTTTTATTTTTTTTGTCTTAACCTCGAGACTGTAGGCTGATCATTAGCCTGTAACTCTTACGAGGCCCCAAGATTATCAATTAAAGCTTCAAGATGTTTGGGTGCTTCATATGTCACTGTAGATGGTCACAGTGGAGCTACAAAGTATTAGTTGCTTCTGTTCTACCACAGTAGATGACGACACTTTATTTATACATGTCTCTTGATTGGAGAGAGCAGCTATACGGTCGTTCACAGTATCTTCGAATATTGTCCGTCAACTTCTATGCCATTAATTGGTGATGATATAGGGGGTATTTTCTTGATGTGTCGGTGTAGTCAGGCTATTTTTAGAATAGCAGGAATGACCAGATCACCTCTGGAAAAACCCTGATGTTTGGCGTGGATTCAATCTGAAGTCAGTTCGGTCTGCAGTCCACCACAGTCGGTAGTGTAAATTCAAAAGGTTCACTTTGTTAATTTTGGCTTTGAACACCTTGGGTCTTAGTGTTCAATGTCGTGGAGCTAGCCGTTTAGGAGGAGTAGTACGTCAAATGTTCCGGAGACGACAAAATGTAGTGAAACTCTATTAAGAAATCCGAGATGGGTCTGTCCTTAACACGGAAACTGCCGGGAGACTCTTAAGAGTTCCCCCGGCGGACTGCGGGGAGACTCTTAAGAGTCAGAGAACAAAAAAATCAACTTTTGACATAGAAATTTTTATTTATTTTGTATTTATTTATTTTTTTTGGCCCCTGGGCCATGCAAAATCTCAGTCCTCTACCTCCCCTACTTCCCCACTTTCCTCCTCTCCTTCAGTTATCACCTATTTTCCCTGTTATTCCCTTATTCTGAGGTATATTTTCGTGCTAACATTAGAAATCCGGTTGCAGGGTGTGGTCATCACTGATAGCAAGCGAATGCAAGAGAGAGAGAGAGAGTATCGATCGACTGTGTCTCAGTGGCCTTGGGGGAAATTGGCGGGAAAGCAGCTTGCCTCACCCATACATTATACAACTCGCGGGCTATATCTCCGATTTTGACCTTCCAAACGCTGTTTTCACTCGTTTTATTGTTGTTTTAGGTTAATACCTTTATAATCAACCCATAATAGGCGCATATGGATAAGTATTAATGCTATTAATGGTACAATGAATATTTTAGTGAAGGAAACACCTCAAATACATGCGCACAGGGAGAGGTGTCTAATTACCCCCATGCGCACTTGTTAGGTTAATGGATCGTAGTTTCAGCAGGAATATGTCAAAATGTATGGAAATATGAAAATACAGTTTTAATAACTTTAACTTTTAGGTCAATGATGATAACATTAAGAATATGTTGAAACCTTTGAAAATATGAAAATAAAGACTGGAATCCATTTATATCAAAGTTAAAAAGCCCCAATTAAATAATATGTTGTCTGCCACCCCCCTTTCAATTGTATAGATTTTACCCATTGCTAAGTATTTTAACCATATATAACCATTATAGTCTAATGTGTTTTAATCTCTTTAACTTTTAGGTCACTGATGATAACATTAACCCGTTGAGCCCCGGCTAGTTATAATATTTTGTTCACCCCAGTCCCAAGCCATTTTCACTTATTATTTTTTTGGGGGGGGAGCTTCAAAAATTTGTTGTAAGAATATGTCGAAAAGTTTGAAAATATGAATTTTTTTGTTTTGTTCGCTGCCTCTCTTATTGTCTTATTCTATTAAGAAAGGCACAGCCCTCTTCCGAGCAAAATCGGGAGTAAACCTTTAACCCTTCTTTAGCGGCCTATGCGGTTTATTTATGTGTACCGCCCAGCGGGGTGTTTTTAGCCAAAATAGGGCTGTTTACGTGATCATTTTCATGCCTAAATAAGACCCAGAACGTAAAACAAGTATCTATCCCTGAAAGGGCATAAACAGAGCTTTCGAATGACACCATAACGATCCTTGTATGATGGATAGTTTTCTTGCAATAACCGTGCAACGCGAGTGCAAAAAGCAGGTAATTCGGTACTTTCGGTACATAATTGAGTATGTAGCGAGTGAGAGGAGGGAGCTGAGATTTGTGTCAGTAGGTTCGCCGCGGTGGTCTGGAGCAGTCATACGCTCGCTAGTCTCCTGCCACCACTTGTCTCTCTCTCAGCCCATTACGTGCTGAAATTGCCACTCGACCTATGTCGAGCGCCGCCACATAGTCCAGCTTTATTAAATACGACTTAAGTGGTGAGCCGCTTTTTAAGGGTTAACAACGTTTGTTTGCCATTGTCAATTAATTTATGTATTACATATCACATATCAGGTTCTTGCCTTTTTACATACAAACCTTTTTATATATCAATTAGGAAAATGTCAAATTATTTTAAACGGCATTGAAAATTATAATTCTAGATAACAAAGGTGTCTCTTCTACCAGTGATAAAATTGAATTAATTCCTAATGTAGCTTAATTATAATATTATGTATATACACAGAACTTGTCATTTTGCATGTGGATTAATTGGGATATATATTTAAATAATGACAAGTATGTAGCAAGAGAGGTAATAAAAGTTAGTGAGTTAGAGAAGAGTGAAAAAGAGAGGGAGTACAAGTAAAGACTAAATGAAAAGTGGAAGGAAGTGAGAGAGATGGAAGAGAGAGAAGTAGAGGTTGAATGGCAACAGTGTAAGGAAGGAGTGAAAGCAAGTGCAGAGGTAGTATGCGGCAAAAGGAAAGTAGGAGGCAGAGGTATCAAGAAGGGAAGCGAGTGGTGGAATGATACGGTGAGAAAGGCAGTTGAGGAGAAGAGACAGTGTTTGGAGAGGGTTTTACAGGATGGTAGTGTTGAGGCAAAACGGAAAATTAGAGAAGCGAAAAAAGATGCAAACAAACGGTGGGGTCAAAGGTTGGGTGAGAATTTTGAAGAACAAAATAAGATGTTCTGGAAGGAGGTAAATAGAGTAAGAAAAGGAGGACAAAAGAGGGAAGAGTCAGTGAAAGATGCAAATGGAGAATTACTATTGGAAGGAGTTGAAGTGAGGAAAAGATATGCCAAGTATTTTGAATTTTTGTTAAATACATGAGATGGAAGAGAAGAAGTGAATGAAACAGAGGTTGATGGAGATAGGTTACCCAGGCCACCCAGGTGGCAGGGAATGAATGAAAGGATTGAGGAAAATGAGGTGAAAGAAGCAGTGAAACAAATGAGAGTGGGAAAAGCAGAAGGTTTTGATGGTATTGCTGTGGAGTGTATACAGAAGGGTGGAGATGTGATGATAGATTGGTTGGTGAGACTTTTCAATGTGTGTTTTGTTGTGTCAATGGTACCAATAGACTGGAAGTGCATGTATTGTGCCATTGTACAAGGGGAAGGGAGATCGGCAGGAGTGTTCAACTTATAGAGGTATTAGTTTATTATCAGTGGTTGGAAAGCTGTATGGCAGGGTGTTGATAGAGAAGATAATAAAGTGTACGGAAGTTGCAATAGGAGAAGAACAGTGCGGTTTTAGGAGGGGAAGAGGGTGCGTGGATCAGATGTTTGCAGTAAGACAGTTATGCGAGAAGTATTTAGAGAAGCATAAGGAGATATTTTGGGCTTTTATGGATTTGGAAAAAGCGTATGATCGTGTGGATCGTGAAGCAATGTGGAAGGTGTTAAGGATTTATGAAATTGGAGGAAATTTGTTAGAAGCAGTTAAGAGTTTTTATGAAGGGAGCAGAGCAGGAAATGGTGAGTTGAGTGAATGGTTTGAGGTAAAGGTAGGTTTGCGACAGGGTTGTGTAATGTCACCATGGCTGTTTAATATGTTATGGATGGTGTGGTGAGGGAGGTGAAAATGAGAACTATGGGAAGAGGATTGGGTTTAGTAGGAAAGAATGGTAGAGATCGGGAATTGAATCAGTTGCTGTTCGCTGATGACACAGCGTTGGTGGCAAATTTTGAGGAGAAACTGCAACGGGTAGTCAAAGAGTTTGTTGTGGTTTGTGAGAGGAGGAAACTGAAGGTGAACATCAATAAAAGTAAAGTAATGGTGTGTAATAGGGGTGATCGTAGGGTGAATCTAGATGTGAGGCTGGATGGGGAAATATTGGAACAAGTAGAGTGTTTCAAATATCTAGGAAGAACGATAAGCAGGAGTGGAGGTATGGAAGTGGAGGTAAAACAGAGAGTGTGTGAAGGAAGGAAGGTTTTCGGAGCAATGGGAAGTATGTGAAAGACGATAAATTTCGGAATGAAAGTAAAAAGTGCAATCTATCAAGGAATTGTGCCAACAGTGATGTATGGGGCTGAGACATGGGCTCTGAAGGAAAAAAGAGAGAAGAAAGCTGGATGTGATGGAGATGAGCTGCTTGAGGAGTATGTGTGGAGATACTCGTAGAGACAGATTGAGGAAGGAAGAGATACGTAGGAGAGTGCCGCAGCAGGAACATTTGTCAGCCAGAGTGGACAGAAGGGTGCTGAGCTGGTATGGTCATAATGAACGAATGGAAGATGAAAGGCTTACAAAGAGAATATGTGAGTTAGATACAAGGGGAGATAAAAGGGCGGGAAGACCCCCATTGAGATGGAGAGACTGTGTAAGACAAGCTTTGGATGATAGAGGAATGAATATAGATCAGGCAAGAGAAGTAGTAATAAACAGGAATGAATGGAAAATGCTTGTGAATAGATGAGTGAACACTTGGTCATTTGGGGAAGGGGTTGGGCGCAAGTTGGACTAGATAATAGTCCATCAGGCGCCTGGAGATGATTTATATGAAGGGTGCGCCTGGAAATGTGGTGGGCGGGCTTGTGGTGGTAGGGCTTTGCTGCATGTCTGCCTGCCGAGATCGGAACCTCTCCGGGTGTTCGGTGGCCGGTGGAGTGCTGTAGGGACCTTGGTGACCCAGGTCTCTCGGTCTTCTCCTGGATGACCTAGATATGTGTGAATTTGTGTTTTGTGATTGTGTGTTCATTGTTTTCTGTTGTGTTTTGTGTTGTCCCTATTCTTGCTCTGTCTTGAGTCAGCCACCCCCCCCCCCCGAAAAAACAAAACAAAATAATATTAATAACAATAGGAAAAGTGGGGATTGGGCCTGAGTAAATGAATAGGTACAGTAGATAAATATATTCAATTTATATTCGTCTATATTTGCAGAAATCGTTAAACTTTAATAATTGATGTTGGTGTTGCTGTTAATAATTGGTATATGCCATCTACATCTTCACATAAGTTGTTTTGTATTTTGTTATTATTCTTGATACCTGCCATTAGAGAATGTGATAGACGGAACGACGAGGTTCATAAATCATTATACAGTGAGGACTATATATTGGTGTATATATAAATTACATAACACGGGATATTATACAATTTTAGTTTACCTACAGGGAACTTTTATCAGAAAGATCGAATAGATTGAAGTAGGTATATATATTACACATATTTAATTTAGTAGATAGTAATTCAAAGAAACAAAGGAAAGCACTGAAGGCATTTTGTACAGATTGTTGTCTTCATGTGAATAATCCTGGTACCACACCATGTTATTTAATTTTGTATTCGACTAATACAGATATTGAGTTAACTTTACAAAATGTAGATTTTAATATTTAAAAACTCAACCAATAGTCGGCTAAACAAATGTTGCGTCATTAGGTTAGGACTCTTTTGTTTTCCTTTTGTACGATGACGTAATTGTTACATATTGTTGCTATCATTGGATGGAATTAATAGGTTAGGAATGACTCTTACAGTGAAGGGATTTTAAAGCTACCTAGAGTTTCTTTCTGCAGTACTTTTACCTTGTAGCTTCTAACATGCTGCCTCATGCTACATGATTTAATGAACACAAATACAGTTTACTTGCAACGTCTTAGTCGACTCCTTTCTAGTAAAGTTGTCACTGGTTGATAACTACTGTTTGCAATGTTTACTGGTATAGTTAACATAGACCTCTCCCTCACAGCTACACCGGAGACTCTGGAGACATCATGACCTACCACAATGTTTACTGGTGTAGCTAACATAGACCTCTCCCTCACAGCTACACCGGAGACATCATGACCTACCACAATGTTTACTGGTGTAGTTAACATAGACCTCTCCCTCGCAGCTACACCGGAGACTCTGGAGACATCATGACCTACCACAATGTTTACTGGTGTAGTTAACATAGACCTCTCCCTGACAGCTACACCGGAGACTCTGGAGACATCATGACCTACCACAATGTTTACTGGTGTAGTTAACATAGACCTCTCCCTCACAGCTACACCGGAGACTCTGGAGACATCATGACCTACCACAATGTTTACTGGTGTAGTTAACATAGACCTCTCCCTCACAGCTACACCGGAGACTCTGGAGACATCATGACCTACCACAATGTTTACTGGTGTAGTTAACATAGACCTCTCCCTCGCAGCTACACCGGAGACGCTGGAGACATCATGACCTACCACAATGTTTACTGGTGTAGTTAACATATACCTCTCCCTCACAGCTACACTGGAGACTCTGGAGACATCATGACCTACCACAATGTTTACTGGTGTAGTTAACATAGACCTCTCCCTCACAGCTACACCGGAGACTCTGGAGACATCATGACCTACCACAATGTTTACTGGTGTAGTTAACATAGACCTCTCCCTCACAGCTACACCGGAGACTCTGGAGACATCATGACCTACCACAATGTTTACTGGTGTAGTTAACATAGACCTCTCCCTCGCAGCTACACCGGAGACTCTGGAGACATCATGACCTACCACAATGTTTACTGGTGTAGTTAACATAGACCTCTCCCTCACAGCTACACCGGAGACTCTGGAGACATCATGACCTACCACAATGTTTACTGGTGTAGTTAACATAGACCTCTCCCTCACAGCTACACCGGAGACTCTGGAGACATCATGACCTACCACAATGTTTACTGGTGTAGTTAACATAGACCTCTCCCTCACAGCTACACCGGAGACTCTGGAGACATCATGACCTACCACAATGTTTACTGGTGTAGTTAACATAGACCTCTCCCTCACAGCTACACCGGAGACTCTGGAGACATCATGACCTACCACAATGTTTACTGGTGTAGTTAACATAGACCTCTCCCTCACAGCTACACCGGAGACTCTGAAGACATCATGACCTACCACAATGTTTACTGGTGTAGTTAACATAGACCTCTCCCTCACAACTACACCGGAGACTCTGGAGACATCATGACCTACCACAATGTTTACTGGTGTAGTTAACATAGACCTCTCCCTCGCAGCTACACCGGAGACTCTTGATATATCATGACCTACCACAATGTTTACTGGTGTAGTTAACATAGACCTCTCCCTCACATCTACACCGGAGACTCTGGAGACATCATGACCTACCACAATGTTTACTGGTGTAGTTAACATGGACCTCTCCCTCACAGCTACACCGGAGACTCTGGAGACATCATAACCTACCACAATGTTTACTGGTGTAGTTAACATAGACCTCTGCCTCACATCTACACCGGAGACTCTGGAGACATCATGACCTACCACAATGTTTACTGGTGTAGTTAACATAGACCTCTCCCTCACAGCTACACCGGAGACTCTGGAGACATCATAACCTACCACAATGTTTACTGGTGTAGTTAACATAGACCTCTCCCTCGCAGCTACACCGGAGACTCTTGATATATCATGACCTACCACAATGTTTACTGGTGTAGTTAACATAGACCTCTCCCTCACATCTACACCGGAGACTCTGGAGACATCATGACCTACCACAATGTTTACTGGTGTAGTTAACATAGACCTCTCCCTCACAGCTACACCGGAGACTCTGGAGACATCATAACCTACCACAATGTTTACTGGTGTAGTTAACATAGACCTCTCCCTCACAGCTACACCGGAGACATCATGACCTACCACAATGTTTACTGGTGTAGTTAACATAGACCTTTCCCTCACAGCTACACCGGAGACATCATGACCTACCACAATGTTTACTGGTGTAGTTAACATAGACCTCTTGGGCGGGTGCCCAACCCCGAAAGGTGTTGAAATAGGAGAGCTATCCCCCCCCCCCCCCCCCGCCAAAGGCGGCTTTCAAGGGACTTTCCTAGCTAATGCTGAGAGGATTGAGTTCTAGTCATGTGGTGATGGGCTGGTCTATCATAGTGAGAACTGAGCGATCTCTGCCATCTCCATAGTTTAGTCTGACTAATCCTTTTACTTATATATTTTCTAGATCTCAAGTGACGGCGTCTCTTCCGTGGATTGACCTCCCAATCTACCAAAATTGGAAGCCAAAGCGTCACATTTTTCCTTTGCCCCTCAACTTTCTCTTCATAATTGCTGAGGGGTACAGGGCCCTGGGTGGGTCTTTGGTTTCCCGGGCGTTTCCGCACCCTCCTCAGCTCCCCGCCATGGAGTGGCTTCAGTCACCCAGGCTTTATTGTGGTCGGCAGGGAGGGTTCTGTGGGGGCGCTCGGTTATGGCCTTGGCCTTGCTCGGGGCCTTGGGGCTGTTCGGCCAGGCAGCATGGGGAACAACAACAACAACAACAACATAGACCTCTCCCTCACAGCTACACCGGAGACATCATGACCTACCACAATGTTTACTGGTGTAGCTAACATTGACCTCTCCCTCACAGCTACACCGGAGACGCTGGAGACAGCTTGGCCAATCACAACGGGATGCAGTTCTCCACACATGACGGTGACCATGACACCGACTCCTCCAGGGACTGTGCCGCACTGTGAGTTACTATGATTGTGTTTCCGAGAGATGAGTGATACTTAGGAATTGTCGAAGTTGTTCACTGCATTTACGTCCATCTATCTATCCACTAGTACACACACACACACACACACACACACTTTTCATTACAAATGTTTTTTCCAGCAGGTAAAACTTCTAATATTTGTATTATTATTAGTATTATAGATATTTGTAATATTACTATATTTATCATTATACACAGAGAGAGCTAAATCACAATTTCCATACGTACAGAAGTTATTTGGTGTCCTATACATGGAATGTGAGGTAACAGGCAATGCGGATATGTAATATAATTTCTGAAAATATTGTGTGATTAGTGATTGTTCAAATATATGACAAATTATATTAAATGTTATGTCAATATATTTAACTGAATCATTGCAATTTATTGTATGTATGCATGTACAGTATATACTCAGGCACATACCCCACAGCTGGGGGAGGCCGACTTGAGATAGAACTCCAACAGAAGGAACATAATAAAATACTAATACAAATTTACACATATCTAGACCGCCCAAGAGAAGACCCAGAGACCATGGCCCACTTGAGGTCCCAGCAAATGACTCCCAGGTCCTAGACCTCACGGAGAGGTTCCAGTCTCAGCAGACAGGCACGCACAGAGCGCACCACAATGCCCGCCCACATCACTTCCAGGCATGGCTCTTAACCCTCTCCGATATATGACGCGATTTTGAGCCTTTAGGGATACTTTAAAGCCTTTGTTACCATCAGGGGTATTTAGAAACCTTTAGTTTAGTTACTTCAACCTCTGCAGTTGTCTTTGAGTTAGCTGTGGGCAGAAAACTAATTTTGGAGAGGTAATTATAAGAGTGAGAGAACTCTATTTCTTATTGCTAATCTCGCAACCTCTGCATTATATGTGCGTGAAAGGGTTAATATATACTGTACATCGGCTACAAGAGCCAGGCACTTGATAGACTATCATACAGTCCAACTTGCACCAACCCCCACTCTCTACGACCATGTTTTCACTTATATATTCACAATCATTCTCCATTTATTTGTATTCATCTCCATGTTATTGCCTGTTCTTCAGTCATCTCTCTATTTTCCAACACATAATTCACACCATCTCTCCATCTCCTTCGAGGTCTTCCTCTCAATCTATTTCCCCTTGTTTCTGGCTCTTATATTCTCCTTGTAAGCCTTTCATCTCCTATTCATTCAACATACCCATACCAGCATAGCAGCTTCTTTTCACTCTGGCCGATAGGGTTTTCCTGTTGTCCAACTCTCGTACATAACTCTTCATTTCTCAATCTGTCTGTCTTCGTAGCGCAATGGATAAATGCACTGAATTTCGGTGTGAGCATCCTAGGTTCGAATCCCTGGACTCCCACATGTATTTGTTGATTTCATTAATTGAATTTAGGAGTAAAATCGATTGGTGGAGGGAACAAAATAATGTATGTGTAGCTCCACGCTTCAAACATTTCATTTACATCACATCCAACCTTCTTCTTTCTTGCATATCCAAACCCCATGTCTTAATCACCTACATCTATGCTGGTACAACTAACCCTTGGTACATAGCACTTTTAGCTTTAATTCCGAGATTTCTCACTTTCCACAAATTTCTCATTGCTCCGAAAATAGTCCTTCCCACAACACACTCTCATTCTTACCTTCATTTCCACGCCTGCGTCCCTGCTTATCATTCCTCCTGCATATTTAAAACACTCTACTTGTTCCAACATTTCCCCAGCCAGTTGTATATTTAGATTCGCCCCACGAGCATCTCTATTATACACCATCACTTTACTATCATTGACGTTCACCCTCAGCTTCCTCCTACGACAACAAACTATTTTGCTACTTGCTGCAATTTCTCCTCAGAATCCGCCACCAGTGCTGTGTCATCAGTAAACAACAACTGATTAGACTCCTAATAACCATCATTCTTTTCTACTAAACCCAATCCTCAAACCATAGATCTCGTGTTTACCTTCCTCACCACACCATCCATATATACATTTAACAGCCACGGTGACATTACACAGCTCTGTCGCAGACATACATTTACCTCAAACAATTCACTAAACTCATGCTCTACACTAACACCCGCTCTGCTCTCTTTATAAAACCTCTTGACTGCTCCTTAAACAAATCCTCCATTTGTGTAAATCTTTAGCATCTTCCACATTGCTTCTCTATCCACATGATCATACGCTTTCTCCAAATCCATAAAAGCCCAAAATACCTCCTTACTATTCTCTAAACACTTCTCGCATATCTGCTTTACTGCAACAATCTGATCCACACACCCTCTTCCCCTCCTAAAACCGCACTTCTCTTCTCCTATTACACCTTCTGTACCCCATATTAGCCTCTCTATCAACACCCTGGCATACAGCTTTCCAACAACAGATAACAAACTAATGCCTCTATAGCTTGACCACTCCTGCCAGTCTCCCTTCCCCTTGTATAAAGGCACTATACATGCACTGCAATAGTATAATGCCTCTATAGCTTGAACACACCTGCCAGTCTCCCTTCCCCTTGTATAAAGGCACTATACATGCACTCCCATAGTATAATGCCTCTATAGCTTGAACACTCCTGCCAGTCTCCCTTCCCCTTGTATAAAGGCACTATACATGCACTCCCATAGTATAATGCCTCTATAGCTTGAACACTCCTGCCAGTCTCCCTTCCCCTTGTATAAAGGCACTATACATGCACTCCCATAGTATAATGCCTCTATAGCTTGAACACTCCTGCCAGTCTCCCTTCCCCTTGTATAAAGGCACTATACATGCACTCCCATAGTATAATGCCTCTATAGCTTGAACACTCCTGCCCGTCTCCCTTCCCCTTGTATAAAGGCACTATACATGCACTCCCATAGTATAATGCCTCTATAGCTTGAACACACCTGCCAGTCTCCCTTCCCCTTGTATAAAGGCACTATACATGCACTCCCATAGTATAATGCCTCTATAGCTTGAACACTCCTGCCAGTCTCCCTTCCCCTTGTATAAAGGCACTATACATGCACTCCCATAGTATAATGCCTCTATAGCTTGAACACTCCTGCCAGTCTCCCTTCCCCTTGTATAAAGGCACTATACATGCACTCCCATAGTATAATGCCTCTATAGCTTGAACACTCCTGCCCGTCTCCCTTCCCCTTGTATAAAGGCACTATACATGCACTCCCATAGTATAATGCCTCTATAGCTTGAACACACCTACCAGTCTCCCTTCCCCTTGTATAAAGGCACTATACATGCACTCCCATAGTATAATGCCTCTATAGCTTGAACACACCTACCAGTCTCCCTTCCCCTTGTATGAAGGCACTATACATGCACTCCCATATTATAATCGTAACATTGTGACAAAGCACACATTGGACATTCTCACCAGCTAATCTATTATCACATCTTCGCCCTTCTTAATACACTCCATTGCAATACCATTCATACAGTCTGCTTTAATTTGTACAATCTCCGACCCGTGGTAATAATGTGCTTGACCTTGTAATCGCAACAAAAGAAAACTTGGTAGAGAGTTTATACGTTGGTGATTAATTTAGTAACAGCGACCATCGTACGATAACTTTCAATTTAAAGTTTAATAGTAACAAATCAAATAGCAGCATTGAGAAAGTCCCTAATTTCTAGAGAGCAAATTTGCATAAACTTAAATCAATGTTTTTAAAAATTGACTGGAGCTTTCTGACTAACAATAACGACATAAATACATCTTGGGAGTGTTTCACAACCACTTACCTTAAGGCAGTGCACGACTGCATACCATCGATAATACGGCGTACAGGCCATAATGATAAGCCCAAATGGTGGAATAAAGATATTTCAGACTGTCTGCTTGCTAAAAAGTTTGCTAATGATAGATTACAATCCTCACAAAATGACAAAGTACGGGTGAAATTTGTAGAACTACGACGCAAAGCCAAAGAGTTAATTAAGCAAAGCAAAAAGACCCTGGAGTTACATGTTGCGAATAATAGTAAAACAAACCCGAAAGAATTCTATAGTTATATCAGAAAGAAAAAAGTAGTTACTTCAACTGTTGGACCGATAGTCGATGCAAATGGAGAATACACCAAAGACGAAGTACTAATGAGTAATACCCTCAGTACCTTCTTTGCGTCAGTTTTTACAACAGAAGACCTCAGTGATATCCCTACACCATCGCCGATTCAGATTGATTATTCATATGTTCTAAGCAATATCACCGTTACAGAGAGAGACGTATTGAATTGTTTAGATAAACTCAAGGTAAATAAAACGCCTGGACCTGATACAATCTCACCTAAAGTTCTAAAGGAAGCTAAAGATGAGCTCTCTAAACCACTGATATTGCTATTCAATGAACCCTTGCAGTCTGGAACTATGCCTGATCAGTGGAAGCTAGCCAATGTAACACCGATGTTCAAAAAAGGCAGCAAATCCCTACCCAGTAACTATCGTCCAATTAGCTTAACCTCAGTTGTATGTAAAATGCTAGAAACACTCATAAGAGACAGACTCGTAAATCACTTAGAGGCAAATAACATACTTAAAGATACTCAACACAGCTTACGTAAAAAACGCTCCTGCCTAACAAATCTCTTAGACTTCTTTCACGATATCCTCAACCTCTATGATGAGAGTAAAGCTGTAGATATTATATACCTTGATTTTCAAAAGGCCTTTGACAAAGTTCCCCACAAACATTTACTGCTAAAACTAAAAACGCATGGAATACAAGACGGTGTGTTGAAATTGATAGAAAATTGGCTCAGCGACAGAAAGCAAAGAGTAGTAATAAACGGTAAGGCATCTAAATGGACCAATGCATGTAGCGGGGTACCCCAGGAATCGGTACTAGGTCCAATTCTCTTTCTAATTCACATCAATGACATACTGTAGATGAGGGTCTCACCTGTACAATCTCAAAGTTTGCTGACGATACAAAAGTTGCAAATAGCGTACTCTCAAAATAACAAGTTAACGATATGCAACACAATCTAGATAAGTTGTCACGTTGGGCCCAAATTTGGCAAATGAGTTTCAATGCGGGTAAATGTAAAGTACTACATATCGGATACCAAAATGAGAAAGAAAACTATTCGATGAATGGCACTCAGCTTAAGACTGTAGACAGAGAAACCGATCTGGGAGTAACAATATCGAATAACCTAAAACCGAGTCAACAATGTTCAGAAGTTGTTAAGAAGGCAAACAAAATAATTGGCTTTATAGGCAGGTCATTTGAGCATAAATCCAAAGAAGTTATCCTAACTCTTTACAATTCCTTAGTCCGCCCTCTTCTGGAATACTGGGTTCAATCCTGGTGTCCTTATTACCAAAAAGATATGGACAAGCTAGAACGAGTTCAACATAGAGTTACCAAAATGATACCTAGCCTAAAGTACAAACCATACGAGGAGCGTCTTAGAGAATTAAATCTATTTCCTTTAACCCAAAGCAGATTAAGAGGTGACTTAATTCAAGTGTTCAAAATCATCAAAGGCATCGACAATATGAACTGTAGTAAGTACTTCACAATCGACCAATCTAATTACACGCGGGGAATCGGCTGCAAAATTATTGGTAAAACTTTTAACTCTCACGAATCTAAGAATTTCTTCTTCAATCGAGTTGTCAACTTGTGGAATGGGCTTCCCCAAGACGTTATAGACTGCAGCACCGTTGATTCTTTTAAACTTCGTCTAGACAAATATCTTGCATCAAACCTGCGACTGACTGCGTTTGTAAATGAACAACTTTATTTTATCCCCCCCTCAGTTACTAACCCATCTGTCCCCTACTAACTTCCTAATCCTGCCATGAACATTAGTTCCAGGGCAGTATTTCCCTTTCCAATGTTGCCTTACCCACTCTAAACCACTGTTTGGACACTTGATCCTCAGTGTTTTGGAGTACATGCAGCCTAGAAGGGTCACTATATCTGTTGTTGCTTGATTTCTTTTGTACTTCTTTGTACTACCCGCTCTCATTTGGCTCACTGCTTATTTTACCTCATTCTTCTCAATCCTATCATTAATTTCCCTTCCGTCTGGGTAGCCTATCTCCATCACCTACTGCTTCAATCACTGCCTCTTTTCCGTTTGGGTAGCCTGGGTAGCCTACCTCCATCACCTACTGCTTCAATCACTGCCTCTATTCCGTGTGGGTAGCCTGGGTAGCCAACCTCCATCACCTACTGCTTCAATCACTGCCTCTCTTCCGTGTGGGTAGCCTGGGTAGCCAACCTCCACCACCTACTGCTTCAATCACTGCCTCTCTTCCGTTTCGGTAGCCTGGGTAGCCTACCTCCATCACCTACTGCTTCAATCACTGCCACTCTTCCGTGTGGGTAGCCTGGGTAGCCAACCTCCACCACCTACTGCTTCAATCACTGCCTCTCTTCCGTGTGGGTAGCCTGGTTAACCAACCTCCATCACCTACTGCTTCAATCACTGCCTCTCTTCCGTTTGGGTAGCTTGGGTAGCCTACCTTCTCTTCCGTTTGGGTAGCTTGGGTAGCCTACCTCCATCACCTACTGCTTCAATCACTCCCTCTCTTCCGTTTGGGTAGCCTGGTTAACCTACCTCCATCACCTACTGCTTCAATCACTGCCTCTCTTCCGTTTGGGTAGCTTGGGTAGCCTACCTCCATCACCTACTGCTTCAATCACTCCCTCTCTTCCGTTTGGGTAGCCTGGTTAACCTACCTCCACCACCTACTGCTTCAATCACTGCCTCTCTTCCGTTTGGGTAGCCTGGGTAGCCTACCTCCATCACTTACTGCTTCAATCACTGCCTCTCTTCCGTTTGGGTAGCCTGGGTAGCCAACCTCCACCACCTACTGCTTCAATCACTGCCTCTCTTCCGTTTGGGTAGCCTGGGTAGCCAACCTCCATCACCTACTGCTTCAATCACTGCCTCTCTTCCGTTTGGGTAGCCTGGGTAACCTACCTCCATATCCTACTGCTTCAATCACTGCCTCTCTTCCGTTTCTTACGTTAGCAAAGATTAAAAATACTCCACATATCTGTTCTTCATTTGCACACCTTCCATTTAGAACTGTCAATTTGCAACTTTCACTGACTCTTCCCTCTTGTGTTCTCCTTTCCTTACTCTATTAACCTCCTTCCAAAACATTTTACATTCTTCAAAATTCTCATTCAATCTTTCTCCCAACCTTTCATTTGCACTTTCCATTGCTTCTCTAATCTTCCGGTTCGCCTCCCTCCTTTGCTTTGAATGCAGGCTCTCAGATCATTTATACATTATTTTGCATCCAAAATACTCCTATTCGTGCTTCTCTATGTTGACTACAATTCAACACAGCCAATTTTGTGGATCCTCAACTATATATTTCAATACATAATTAATGTTTGATAGTTTTACTTATTCATTCTGATTCCTTGATCATTGAAACCTAAGATTAGACACCAAAGCCACCTCTCTATGTTGAATAATAATTGAGATAACACTATTTTAAGCTCCTGGCCGCTATCTTGGACGCCATCTTGAAAATGACCCCGTTTCCGGGTTCAAAATCAATTAGATTATTAGTATGTTATTTAGCATGCCCAATAGTTACAGAATCCATTAAAAAATACTTTTGCATAATTTTGTTAATGCTCAACCATATATTTACCCGCCTCTTTGACGCCATCTTGAAAATGGCCCCATTGCCAGGGTCAGAATCTACTATATTTTAGTATGTTATTTAGCAAGCCCAATAGTACTAGAATCCATTACAAAACCTTATGTATCAATAATTTTTGGGTTCAACCATATATTTAACCGTCTATAAAGTGATCTTAGCATAACAACATGAGATACACTAATCACATTCAGTTGCTGTGTAAGCTAGTCTCTGTTCCTCATCAATATTGAGGGCAACCCCAGTCTACCCTCCAAAACACCTTCCTATCAATACATTATACTAAAAACACCTTGTACACTACATTTCCTTTGCAAACAAGAAAACACATGTTAATGACGTCGGGGGGGGGGGGGGGGGGGGTTGACCCATTGGTTTGTCCCCTGGTATGAACTCCTTAAAGTGCCCTGGACCTCTAACTTCTACTCTATTTATCCATTTCTGTAACATTCACGGTTTTTCCGCTAATTTCCTATGTATAAAACACCATCTCTCTTCTGCAAAACCTGACTTACTTTTCCTCACCTCACCGAAACACCGAAACTGCAAGAGGTAGCAAACCCTTCTTCATATCCTCCTACTATATTGATCCTCAATTCAAAGCCAAAGGTGGATGTTGCATATACGTACACAACAATCTTACTTGCTCTCATGTTCCCTACTTTGACTCTTCTTAATTCTCAACTATCTGGTTAAAGTTATCTTGTCACTCTCTCACTAAATATATCTGAGCTGATTATCTCTCCCCTAATTATATTGACTATTCAAAATTCTTTGACTATCATACTTCAAAAGTGGAACACATTCTATCCATCTCTCCTTTCTCTGAAGTCTCCATCTTAGGAAATTTCAATGTTCACAACCATCAATAGCTCTCCTCTAATTTCACTGACTAACCTGGTGAACAAGCCTACATCTTTGCTATTCTAAGTGACCTAGAGCAGTTAGTTCAGCAACCCACTCGTATCCGAGACCACCCTGGAGACCAGCCCAACATCCTTGACTTATTTCTAACCTCTAATCCTTCTGCTTATAGTTTAAATCTTCTCTGTCCGTTGGACTCCTCCTAACCTTATCTCTGTCACCTATCTTGTCTCTCCAGTACGGCCTTCTGAACCCCACAGCCGGCGGCGCTTGTGGCTCTTTGGTGCTGCCGACAGGGAGGCTCTATGGCAGTACTTCTTTGATTTCCCATGGAATTATTTTTGCTTACGCGGCCGGGGATGCTCAGAGAGTGCTGAGAGCATTACTGAGGTCATCCTTTCGGGCATGGAAGCTTACATCCCATTCTCTTTCTCTCAGTCTAACTTACACAATCTTGGTTTACTCACGCTTATTCTACTGTTGTTCGAAATAAGGAAGAATCATTTAAATGGTACAACCACCTTTAAACTCAAGAATCCCGTACTTTATATATCTCTGCCCGGGATTAAACCAAATCTGTTCTTTGACAAAAAATAAACTTTGATAAACACTTTGATCTTTGGAAGGGGTGATCACGAACGAACAACCCCCATGCACCTCTGTCCCAAGTCAGTCGACGCCCCTCTTCCCAACCAGCACCACCTTCATCCATATACTTCCTCACTCCCTCCTTCCACCTCTCTTTAGGTTTACGTCTCCCTCGCTCTCGTACACCCTCTTAGTCATTCTCTCGTTTCCCATACATTCCATATGGCCGAACCATCTCAAGGTGTTCCATTTCACACTTTCCAGCACATCTAACTCCACACTACACCTCCTTCTTACTTCCTCATTCGTCTGTTTATCCCTCCATGTAACTCTGCATGCACTTCTCAAATAACTCATTTCCACCCCTCTCACTCTTGGTCTTAGTCTCTTCTCAAACGTCCATTTTTCGCTTCCGTAAGTCAGTGTCGGGATTACCACACTGTCATGCAAGGACTTCTTCACTTCCATACTGACCACCCAATTTATTGTTACTGCTTTGATCTTAACATATCCAAATTGATGTAGAATGTAATTAGCCTATCTGTACATCATATTTTGTGTTCAAATTATGTCCATATCACTATTCACACTTACGGTGCGGGCATATTTCCGCTTATTTTGTCTATATTAGGGTTCATTCAGGCACTCCTGAATGATTAGGCAGGTGTCTGAATGAAACAATATATATTCATCCAAAACCTAGAAGAAAATAGCTTCAAAATTACACTAGAACAAGCTTCGTATTGCGCAGGGTTCATCCGCAGCGCTACCATAGACATCAGCAAATATTCATTAATAATGAGCAATATCGCGCTACATTTGCCTTTGGCAGGCATATGTCTAGAGAGATATGGCTGACATTCTTCAGTGCACCGGCCGCCGGGCTGGAAAGCGAATAGAGGCCTGCTGAACTCCCGCTCACTCACACTCGTCTCTACAGGCTTTAAGAGGCTTTAACTCGTAAAAGGCGAAACCTATTTTGTTTTAAAGTGCCCGCCATACGAAGGTATTTGGTTAAATTTTTACGAAAATCTTCATATTTACCATATATATCATAATTACTTATTCATAAGCGCCTATTTTACTTTAAATATGAACATATGAACATTTAAGAGCAATAAAAGAAGTGGTAATAGCAGTTGAGGGGTGAAAAAGATGTATTGTTAACGCCCGGTCGTATCATGAGGCGAGAACCCGGACGGCAAATAACCTCATTCTCCTAGCTCCAGTACGACACTGAAGCCTTGTAATAGAAGTCTCTGTGTTGCAAGGATCTCTAGCTGCCTCGGCGTGAGGACATTTTGCGTGAAAAATTACCCGATAAAAGTGGGAATAAATGGAAACATAGCTGATAATTGAGGAGGGGGGTGGAAAGGGGGGGGGGGGAGGGGGGGAAGGGGGCGGAACACACATGGAGGAGTGGTAGCAAATAATGGAGGGGAATTGTCTCACCTAATCACATATTGCTTTGTCTTGAGTGCCAGTGGGTGTGCCTTTCCCGGGTTAAGAGCCTGTAAATTGCTTTAAATTGCCACAGTGTTCCAGAACGGTTCCTGCAGCTAATGGGTTAAGATAATCATCTTAAATATAATGTTACATAAAGACGCAAGGAACACACAAAAGCTGCGATTGTGACCATTAGTTTTCACTCTCTTTACCCAATTTGTACTAATAATGAGTGTTTATGGTATTTCTGAGGGTGATAGATGAATATCGTCTCATGCACCAGTCAAGGACGTGTGAAGGGCTTGGCAGCATGGCCAACGTTATGTGAATGATGCCTAAGGAATTGAATGATAGAGTGCATGTGTGTTTTTAGCAATGGTACATAATATATATTTAGGTTTAAATTTACCTGAAACCAAGCCGTAGTTAAGTTGCGAATCTCTTAAGTTATTCCCTTATCCAGGTCTAGCTGGTAAAAGGTTGTGAGCTCGAATAGCACTCTGTGAGGCCAAATAGCACTCTGGGTCAGGCCGAATAGCACTGGTTAAGGTCGGATAACACTCTGTGAGGCCAAATAGCACTCGGGGTCAGGCCAAGAAGCACTGTTTGAGGACAACTAACACTCTGTGGGGCCGAATAGCAACCTTGAGGCCGCAAAGCACTCTTGATCTCAGGGAGGGGGCAAGTGAGATGTCTCCTGCAGCTCCTTCTGCCTTCCTATTAATTTCTTAGCTGGCGCCAGGCTCCGTCGCATTACATGGAAAGTATGAATATAACTTATTATATACATTTATGTCACTTTCACTTATTATTATGGTCTTATTGTAATTGTATCAATTTTCTGATACTAAATTGTACTTTTGTATTTCAATAAATTGCACGGCGACGGCGACGCAAGGTCTCGGTAAGGCTGTTAAGTCCTTTCTGCTGTAGAGTTGAGGGTAGAGAAGAGAGGAGTAGGAGAGCCCTCCTGATACACTTTTGTATTCTCTCCAGAAACCGATCTTGCTCCGTGTTGTCTCGTGACGGCCCGGCTGGTGACGTCATGGTGACGGTAGATGTCTCTTCCGGCCGGGCAGCCAGACGTGGTTTTTTGGTCAGGGGAGGTGTCCATGGAGGGGAAACAGAGCTATTTTGTAGTTGGGAATGATAGAGGAATGCTCCTCGAGTGGGAGCCGTCTTCTCTTTTGGTATAACAGGATTTTTTTTCTTCTATGTAAGTGAAGGAGACAAAAGGCAGAACTGCCTATAGCGAGTGCCTCCCCCAGAGTTGAAAGAGTGACAGAGCCAAAATCAAGGGACGTTCGAGTCAAAATGCCTGGACACACGGAGTTTTAAGCAATTTAAGTCATAGGAGGAGGGAAAGACTGATTCTGGGAGAGAGTTCCAGAGCTCAGCTGTTGAATAGAAGGAAGACTGAAAGTAACGTTTCACTCTTTGGTTGGAGAGTTGCACAGAGTAGGGGTGGGATTGTGTTGCAAGACGGGTACCACATACCCAACAAGACGGTGGTAAACATTGGGAGAGCTCTGAGGAACTGATTATTATAGTAGCGATAGAATATCGAGAGATACGCAACATTGCGGTGAAGATAAAGAGTTTGCAGAGAGTTGGTGAGTGGGCAGGAACTAATGATACAAAAGGTCTTCCTTTCTACTTTGTCTAGGAGCGCGGTGTGAGAGGATCCTCCTCACACATGTGAACAATAATCAATACAAAACGTACTATGCCCCTGTGCAGAGCAAGAAGAACCCCCGGAGGTGGTTGAGCACACCCAGCTTCTGCTAGCCTGCTTTAGCAAGACAGGTAATAAGGTCCTTCCAAGTAAGAGTAGAAGAAAAAGAGACACCAAGAATATTGAGAGAAGATGAAGGATTGCTTTTTGTATTGTTGAAGAATATAGGATAATCCGCTGGGAGTTCCGGAAGGGTAGACAGGTGGAGAAATTGGGTTTTGGAAGCTTTAAAGGTAACAAGGTTTTCTCTGTCCCAATTGGAAATAGTAGTTAGATCAGAAGATAACTGTTGTATGGCTTCATTACGTTTGTCTTTGAGGGATTGCTGCTGGGGCGTTCTGGAAAACTAATTGAGGTACAGTTGTTTTCATATGAATGGATGGGACTGCATGTACAATTGAGAAGATCATTTATGAAAATTAGAAAGAGAAAAGGAGATAGGACAGAGCCCAGAGTAACACCGGAGTTGATAGGATGAGGAAGTGAGCAATGGCCGTCCACAACCGGAGCAATGGAGCGGCTGGAAAGGAGATTAGAGACAAAGGCACAGATGGAGGGATAGAAACCGAAGAAGGGTACTTTAGAAATTAAAGATTTGTGCCAGACTCTATTGAAGGCCTTCGATATGTCTATCGCAATAGAAAAGGTCTCACTGAAGTCCCGAAATGAGGATGACAAAGAATTAGTAAGGTATAAAAGAAGATGATTCTGCTTCCGTGGCCAGGGACCTTCAGAGTGTGCTGAACGCATTACCGAGATAATCCTCTCTGGTGCTATTCCTCCCTCTCTACCCCCCTCTCTCCTAGCATCATAATAATTATCCTCCAATGATGTATTTTCCACCCTCTCTGGGCTTAATACTAAGAAGGCGTACGAACCGGGCGGTGTTTCTCCTGTTATACTAAAACACTGTACTCCGTGCTGATGCCCTGCCTAGACAAACTATTCTGTCTGTCTCACCTCTATCGTCTTCCCTTCTTGCTGGAAGTTCAACCTGTTCCAAAGTTAGGTGACTGCTCTCAACCCTCCCACTATCGTCCAATTGTTCTCATCTCTAAAGTTTTTGAAACTATACTTACCTCCAAATGTCTTAATCATTTATCCTTTAGCCTACTCTCAGACTGCCAGTATGGCTTCCTTAAGGGCCACTCTACTGGTGATCATTCTTGTCTACTAACTCTTGGTCATCCTACATTTAGGACTTCGGTGAGACTTTTCCTGTTGCAGTAGCCATATCAAAGGCGTTTGATAGAGTCTGGAACAAATCCCTCGTTTTCAAACTACCCTCCTTCGGTTTTTATCTGACCGTTCCATAGCTGCGGTTGTGGATGGCCACCATTCGCTTCTTTAACCTATCAACTCCAGTGTTCCCCAAGGTTCTGTCCTATCTCCAATTATCTTTATATTATTCACTAACGACCTTCTCAATTGCAGCTCCAGCTAGCCCCATTCACTCATATGCTGACGACTCTACATTACACTATTCAACTAGCCTTCCACAACAACATTTACAGCAGGAACTCTAAAACACACGTAAGGATGCCATAAAGCACCTATCTTCTGATCTCTCTACTAATTCTAATTGGGGTAGAGAAAACCTTGTTACTTTCAATGCTTCCAAAACTCAATTTCTCCATCTGTCTACTTGTCGCCCCCTTCCAGAAAACTATGACCTACTCGTCAACAACATACATATTAACCCTTCATCTTCTCGTAATATTCTCTGTGTCTCTTTTTCTTCTGATCTCTCTTTGAAAAATCTTATTACCACTTCTGCTAAAACCGCTTCCCAGAAGCTGGGTGTCCTCAACCGCCTCTGGGTTCTTTACCCCTGTATAGCTTCTTGCTCTGTACAGGGGCACAGTGCATACATGTTTTGAGTATTATTCACACGTATGTGGAGGTTCCTCTTACACAGCACTTTTAGACAATGTAGAAAAGAAAGTCTTCCATCTCATTAACCCCATTCAATCACTAATTCTCTGCAGTCTCTCTCTCTCTTCGCCGCAATGTTGCATCTCTCTCACTGTTCTACCGCTACTACAATAATCAGTGTTCCTCAGAGCTCTCTTAGTGTATAACACCTCTGGTTATAAAGCACACATCACCCGTCTTGCAACACAATCCCACCCCTATTCTGTCCAACTCTCCAACCCAAGAGTGAAACGTTATTCTCAATCTTTCTATTATTCAACAGCTGAGCTCTGGAACTCTCTCCCAGAATCAGTCTTTCCCTCTTCCTATGACATACATTGCTTCAAACTCTGTGTGTCCAGGCATTTTGACTCGAACGTCCCTTGTGTTTGGCCTAGTCATTCTTTCAACTCTGGGGGAAGCACTCGCCCCAGGGAGTTCTGCCTTTTGTTTTCCTCACTCACATAGAAAATATAATATTTCTGTAGTAGAAGTGTGATATTTATGCATTGAATTATGGCATTGGGAAACACATCCAAAGCTCAGGATTTGTAAGTTTCCGTAATATATTTCGTTTTATCATATAACAAATATTTATATCGATCTTGCTCATATATATTGCTATGCAGCACGACCAAGATGTGTGATATATATATACAATATATTGTGGTATTGATTTAAACATTAAAAATTCCGGACTTCGATTTGTCCATAATATTTTTTGTTTTATAGTAGAATAAATATTTATATAAATATTTCTGCATATATTAGTATGTAACTCGATCATATTAATACAAGAAGTGTGATATATATCCATTATCTTGTAGTATTGGTATAAATAATCAATGCTCAGGACTTCAATTGTTCAATAATATATTTAGTTTAATATTAGAATGATTATTATATTAGTTTTCCTAAAATTGGTAGGTAACCCGACCATATTAGTACAATAAATGTACTGTTACTAATACTAACATGTAATAATCAAAATTACCGACACATTTAATGTCGAATATCAAACTAACTTCAGGTTGCTCGTATATCCCCCTTTCCCTCCCTTGTCTCAACCCCCTCCCCTCCAAGCACGGTAGTTAGAATCAAGAAAATGTAAAAACAAGTCAGTAGCTACAAAAGGGTTTCATCCCATGAATAGATTTCCTTCACTTAAGGACATGGATAAAGATAATGCTAATCCTGCAGTAGAAAGTGCATTTGTTGCAGCAGAGAAGGAGGATGAAACTCTGATAACGGGTGACTCTCTAGTAAGAGGTCTTGGTAGCAACATTGTCATTATCAAACATAAACCACACAGTTCATGTTCACACAGTTCACAGTTCATGTATATCCAGGGGGGAAATATAGTTCATGTATATCCAGGGGGGAAATATAGTTCATGTATATCCAGGGGGGAAATATAGTTCATGTATATCCAGGGGGGAAATATAGTTCATGTATATCCAGGGGGGAAATATAGTTCATGTATATCCAGGGGGGAAATATAGTTCATGTATATCCAGGGGGGAAATATAGTTCATGTATATCCAGGGGGGAAATATAGTTCATGTATATCCAGGGGGGAAATATAGTTCATGTATATCCAGGGGGGAAATATAGTTCAGGTGACAGTACAGTCAAAAGTAAGAACACTTGTCTCATCACATGTGTTCAAATAACACGTTCACTACAAATATAGCCTCAAAGAATCTAACTAAACAAATCTAAGCTTCATGACAAAGTTACATGTTTTGGATCAGAAGACATTAGTAGATTTAATGCAAACTCCTAATATAAAACGGTAGACTTAAAACAATGTGCAAGGATGCTGGTGTTCCTATAATATAAAGGTAAAGATTAAAACAATGTTCTGAGAGGCTGGTGTTGCCTAAATAGACACTTGGGATGCATTTATAAGCAAGGTACATATTTTGTCTAGAGATTGACAGCACATCAATGCTATAGGACAATATAATCTAGCTGATATTTAGAAAACATTCGTAACATTCCACTTAGAGTCAGGAAATGTTTATTAATGCATGATAAATGGATAACATCATTGATCCAATTTAATGAAGTAGCAAATATCTGATGGTAATATAGAACACCACAATAGAAAATGTACATCACAAACGGTAATATAGACGGGTAACAATAATAAAGGTAATTATCTGTGGAAGAGTAAAAGTCGTCAGGAATATAATGCTTCAACTATCTAGATGTTCAGTAGTAAAAGTCGTCAGGAATATAATGCTTCAACTATCTAGATGTTCAGTAGTAATAGTCGTCAGGAATATAATGCTTCAACTATCTAGAAGTTCAGTAGTAATAGTCGTCAGGAATATAATGCTTCAACTATCTAGAAGTTCAGTAGTAATAGTCGTCAGGAATATAATGCTTCAACTATCTAGAAGTTCAGTAGTAATAATCGTCAGGAATATAATGTTTCAACTATCTATTTGTTCAGTAGTAAAAGTCGTCAGGACTATAATGCTTCAACTATCTAGATGTTCAGTAGTAAAAGTCGTCAGGACTATAATGCTTCAACTATCTAGATGTTCAGTAGTAAAAGTCGTCAGGACTATAATGCTTCAACTATCTAGATGTTCAGTAGTAAAAGTCGTCAGGACTATAATGCTTCAACTATCTAGATGTTCAGTAGTAAAAGTCGTCAGGACTATAATGCTTCAACTATCTAGATGTTCAGTAGTAAAAGTCGTCAGGACTATAATGCTTCAACTATCTAGATGTTCAGTAGTAAAAGTCGTCAGGACTATAATGCTTCAACTATCTAGATGTTCAGTAGTAAAAGTCGTCAGAACTATAATGCTTCAACTATCTAGATGTTCAATAGTAAAAGTCGTCAGGACTATAATGCTTCAACTATCTAGATGTTCAGTAGTAAAAGTCGTCAGGAATATAATGCTTCAACTATCTAGATGTTCAGTAGTAAAAGTCGTCAGGACTATAATGCTTCAACTATCTAGATGTTCAGTAGTAAAAGTCGTCAGAACTATAATGCTTCAACTATCTAGATGTTCAGTAGTAAAAGTCGTCAGGAATATAATGCTTCAACTATCTAGATGTTCAGTAGTAAAAGTCGTCAGGAATATAATGCTTCAACTATCTAGATGTTCAGTAGTAATAGTCGTCAGGAATATAATGCTTCAACTATCTAGAAGTTCAGTAGTAATAGTCGTCAGGAATATAATGCTTCAACTATCTAGAAGTTCAGTAGTAATAGTCGTCAGGAATATAATGCTTCAACTATCTAGATGTTCAGTAGTAAAAGTCGTCAGGAATATAATGCTTCAACTATCTAGATGTTCAGTAGTAATAGTCGTCAGGAATATAATGCTTCAACTATCTAGAAGTTCAGTAGTAATAGTCGTCAGGAATATAATGCTTCAACTATCTAGATGTTCAGTAGTAAAAGGAATTGCAAGACACACTACTTAATGAAAAATCACAACATTAAAGTGATCAGTTTTAATGCGAAAAGAATTATAATTAGAATTCTTAGAATTACAATGCATAATTTATATTGAGGAATGTGATATAATATACTGTATATCACTGAGGCATTCCTTAATACAAAAACACAAGTACCTAGAGAATAAATGTCAGTTACAAGGAAACAAAGTATTCCATAGGGAACGTGATCATTGAGGTGGAGGTGTTGCCTATTGCATACATAGTAGAATTAACAATCTATTATATTAATTTTACCCAAACACCAAACATCTCCCAATGAAATTAATGAAAGCATGGGATCTCCCGGGGATTCGTACCTGGGTTACCACATGCATATCTTAAACACTCTTAATCATTACACCATCAAGGCAGTTGATTATGTTGTCGATTACTGTTATGTACAATAACATTTCCAGTCAAGCTCAGTAAGCATTAATGGCTTTTTGTATAGACCGACCAACAAAATGTAAAAATGGACATGGAAATATACAGTAGCATAAATGAAGTTCCGGATAATAGTGAATTTGTCATTATGGATGACTGGAACCTACCCTTCATTAACTGGGATGGTAATTCAGTAGTTGATAGTGAATCACAAAGATTAATATAATTTATTGAAAATAACTTATTTATTACAGCTCGTTAAATAGCCAACTAGAGTGTCTCGAACATTATACTTAGTTCTAACAACGGAAGAGCAACTTACAAGCATCCACCATCATGTGATCATAGCATCATCTGTGTCGATATAATTATAAACAAAGCTATGCACATGGACAATATTTCTGTTCCCAACATTAAGGACAGATTATGATAACTTCTGCGATTCCTTAGATAATATCACACTTAATGAAGAAGCTGTTAAAGAGTTGTAGAATTGATTTAAAGGTTAGTTGTTAAAGCTACAAATATACACATAACCTTGATTAAGATAAATTACTAACCACAACAGCCCATCATTGATCACCAATGAAATTATATCATAAATCAGGATTACAAATAAACTTTACAAGTGTAAGACTAGTAAATATATACTTAAAGTAAATTTACAATACACCAATTATAGAATATAATACACAAATACATTATGAAATTATAATTCTAACAATAGTGGAAGCAATCTAAAATGGTCCTATCTGCATTTTGAAGAAGAATAGGGCCCTTGGTTAGTGTAAAAGGAATTAAAATAACTGACAACCAAGTGTTTGCTGTAATCTTAAATATTAGTTTCAGTTCGGTTTATACAGTAGACAATAATAGCAATTGCACAATAGATCTTTCAAACATGCAGTGTGAACATAGCCTTACAGACCTTACTGTCACTGAAGATGAAGTGTCAGCATAAATAATAAACACTATGGTAAATTAAAGTCCAGGTCCTGATTAATTCTACACCAGAGCAGTAAAAACGAGTGAACAAAGAAGATAGATAAGCACTTAACAAGTCTTACGAGGAGAAGTTGTAGGAACTCGATCTGTTCCCACTTAAAATTGGCTACTAAAAGGTAAATATACAAACTGCTTCGAAATTATCAAAATATTTACCATACACATGAATAACTTATTCTCCTTTGCCTTAAGTCTACTTACCAGAGGAAGTAGTATCAAGTTAAGAAGTCATAGAGTAATAACGGCTTTACTAATGATCACATAATATATAACTGGACCAGGCTTTCTGAATCAGTCATTAAATGTGTCACCATTGACTCATTTATGTATAGATTATATCTTCATCTTATAACTGTAGGTGTATTGTGAGACGCACATACACACACACACACATGGTGGCGGGTTGCATGTCTCGATGGTAATATTCATATCAGTTAATAGTATTTCTAAACGCAAATCTTCATTATATGTTTTAATCATGCAATGGTAATCCAATATAATTTTCAGTTCGGCCTTTCCTGGAGGGAGTGGTGGGTGGAGAGATAACCTTTGCTGTCTTTATTCCGCTCTCTTAGTAAATGGAAATTAATCACTTACCAGTAATTGTTAAGGATGGATGACCTCCGTTGGGTCAAATGGTCTGTGTATCTATGTAACTTAAATATTACTAATGTACAGTAACGTCTAAGTATTTGAAGATAAGTCTTACTGTAAAGTATATGGAATAAATGGTTTGGTTAATTTACAATTATATAAGCAGGACAAATGAGACCTCTGCAATGCCAGTAGTGTACCATGGTCTAAAGACAATATACATCCTTTGCCTTACATCATTGTATGGATTAACCCGTCCAGCCCCGGCTAGTTTTGTAATGTTTGTTCACCAGAACCCGGCCGGTTTTCAAAAAATGGGTTTATTCCAGAAACAATAGCGAATGGGTTAGGAATGAAGGAAAAACCACGAAAAACCGCTCAAAAAGCTTAAAAAATGGTCCTACAGAGCCCCCGAAAACGTATTTTACAAGAGTAAAAAATTGAAGTCAATTACCCCAAAAAACAAGGTTATTGCGCGCTCACGCGCACACACGTGGACTTTGAGAGTTTTCAACCATCGGCACGGGTGCGTGGGATACGTACACAGTTCCCATACAAATCTGAGCCCTCTTGAGTGGCTACACCTGAGGTTACGGTCGGCGCAATTAGGGTGACGCGCCAGGCGCGTCTCTGGGGCTGTGCGTTACATACATCGCCGACGCGCCAGGCGCGTCGCTGGGGCTGTACAGGTTAAAAATAAATAAAAATCCTATGAATTTTTAAAGCTTAACATCGTCAAATACTCCAACTCAACGAGACAGAGAAAGGGGCGAGGGAACGTGAAAGTGGTCCCGGTCCAAAAAATTGGAACTTTACAGGTTTCTATTTGGGCTCTGTCTCAAGTCAGCCACCCCCAGCAATGGGGTATGTGCCTGAGTATATACATACATACATTGTAACTGCTGGGGCTTTAGTACTGGTATCATTGTGATTTTTATAATTACAAAGCTCAGACCAAATGCCAGCATTGTACCGACTGTCCAATACAGTACGGTTTAATTTTCTTGGAAATATGTAAAGATGATATCAATTTGTTGATGTATGGATGATATAATTAATATGTCTGTCATTGCCTACAGTTCCAGAGGAGCCTGGTGGTACAAGGGTTGTCACCACTCCAACCTCAACGGGTACTATCGTGAGGGCAGCTACACGGGCACGGCCAACGGCATTGTTTGGCACCATTGGAAGGGCAACAACTACTCCCTCATGAACACAACAATGATGCTTAGACCCACAACATAGACAACACAGTTTACTTAACACAAGGAGGTCCTTCATAAGATTAATATATTATGCTGCTTGTTATCTTACAATAGTGCACGTAATCTAAGATGGGCGTATTTATGACCTCATATGTGTATCTATATATATATTGTTACGTATCTTGGTCCTCAAGTGGTTAACTTGATGAATCTAGATAGCACAGAGATATATATTAAGGTATCAGTCAGCTGAAGGCAAAACAAAAGTAAAATCTAATAAAATAATTTCCTGTTGTTGCTTCCTTTCCTTTTGGATCTTAGGACTTGGTATCCTTTATTGACTGATCCTCTTTAATTATAAAAATACTGAAACTAATTAAAGTCATGTAGTATTTATAAAGAATTATTATTTAACCGAAGCTTAGTAGGCTATGGTTATGAACCGAATAAGTTATAGCTAAAGAAGGACTATTAAATTTATAAAAAGTCTTGAAAGATAAATATTAAAGTAAGAATATTTCTGTCTCTTACCCTTTTTGAAATGAATAGATAGTTTTCTTCTATGTCCTTTTATTTATATTTAATGTAATTATTCTTGGTTCTTGTCTTACGTTAATAGTATTATATTATTATTATCATCAGGAGTAATATCAAAGTCACATAAAAAGTTAGATATATATTTAATAATTAGTTAAATTTATTTCTTAACCACGTAACATTGAGGTTTGATTAAGAGTAAATAAAGTTACAAGATTGTTTCATAGATTCGATTCAGGTCTCACTCAAATAATATGAAAAGCAAAATATAATATTTTGAAGCAAAAGAATTTTCTTCAGCTTAGGAAATCACTAGAAGTAATATTAACACAGCCATGTTAGTCTAAGGCGATATTACTAATACGAGACAATAGCATCACCGTACTAAGCACCATTAAGCAATATAAGCTTAATTAAAAGAAAATGAAAGAACTCTTAAGTATTAATATAAAACAATAGTATTACTTTCATCATAACCCAATTACTTAAAGAGTTGCTTTAGTCCACAAGTTAGTCAACTAAAATAGTTAAGTACATAATAATAGCATTAACGTTAATTCCCAATCAAATAGTTAAGTACATAAATAGTAGCGTTAACGTTAATTCGCAATCAAATAGTTAAGCACGTAATAGTAGCGTTCACGTTAATTCCCAATTAAATAGTTAAACACATTACACACATTAAACACATCACGTTAATTCCCAATCACATATCTCACTAACCAACATAACGTAAGTGTTTACACCGAACACACTTAACACACATTTATATAATCTGACTGACAGTCACAATCCCATTATAATACTTCACCCCGTCTTCCTCCAGCTGCAAGTTCACCTTCCCCAACTCCAAATGAGACTGATTTGAATGCCCACAACTCGGGTCTTATATACCAAACAATGATGGTGTAGGAACGAATCAGGAGGCGGGAGGTGGTGCCTACTCCAATCATAGCTCCTCGAATCACATAACAGGTGTGTCGTCCACTCACAGCTCCTGGCGTCGATCATACGTCATAGCATCGGTCATCGAGGTGTGAAGGCTAGCATGCTGGTATGGGGCGAGATGGTTTGCCCACTCGCTCGTTAGTCTGCTTCACCACTTGGGTAGTTTGGCTCCTTGAACTCTAATTCTAACTCTTAAATTAACATACAGGGCTCCGTATGTCAGACCTCCCCCCTAGAAAAGAGTTTAAGGAGTATAGTACATAATATTAAACATAATACATAAATAGATTCACCACCAGATTGGCAACAGCAAGATTATAATGAGGATATAAGAAGGATATCACCCAAAGTAGGCAACGTCTCCAGGTACCACATCAGAACATAGCCGGAACGTAGCTGGAGCGTTATTCGAACTGCAAGGCATTATCTCACAGCTGAAGGCTTGAAAGCGCACTACAAAAGCATGATATTTACCTCGCTACAAGGGAGAGCTAATTGCCAAAATCCTCTCATTAAATTATACTTACTGCTGCATGAGGCCAAACTGGTAAATGCAATCTTTGATCCGTGGCAGTGGGTAGGTATCGTTCTTTGTGACAGCATTGACTTCCCTATAGTCCCTACAAAACCCATGGCTCCCGTCTGGCTTTGGCACAAGTATGACCGGACTACTCCACTGGCTTAAGGCCCTTGTGATCAGCTAGTTTGAAAAAATTAAGTCAAGCTCGACCTGCAGTATACTCCTGCGTTGTGGCGAGACACGGTAGGGGGATAGTTTAATGGGAGTTGCATCCCCTACGTCGATGTCGTGCACGGCCAAAGAAGTGAGCCCTGGAGTATCACGGAACACACTGGGAGACTGAGATAAAACAGAGATTAGTTGGTTCGCTTGATCAGAGGGAAGATGACATAGTTTAGATGGTAATTCCCTCAAAGCCACTGAATTATACTGAAAGTTGGATAGGCTACATGACAAGTCAAAGTCTGCATGGATACCTTCAGGCTCTGGAACAGTCTGTTGCGGGTCAGTAAGAGAACTGAAGACTTTGTCCGCACCAGGCTGCTCACAGGTCCTGACATTCACTGCCACAGTGGGAGAATCTGGAGGAGAGGAATCAGGGGACCTATGGTAGGGCTTCAACATATTTATATGGAATACTTGCGTGGGCTTTCTCCTGTCTGGGGTAGTTACTAGATAATCGGTAATGCTCACCCTCCGAATTATCTTATATGGGCCCCTGAACTTGGCAGATAAAGGTTGGCCAAAAACTAGCTCATTAGGGGAAAAACCCAGGGATTCAGTTGGAACCTCACGAGTAGCAAATAAAAGAAAAGGTACCCCCTTATCCCACTCAACTCCGGTCTCTGTACAATACTTACGTAACATTCCCTTTAATGTCTGATGATATCGTTCGAGAACCCCTTGACTCTCTGGGTGGTAGGTGCTAGACTTTACATGCTCGATACCCAACTCCTTCAGGGACTGCTGGAAAATGTTAGAGGTAAAATTAGTTCCTTGATCACTTTGCACCTCATGGGGGAAACCCATTCTGGTGAAAAATTTGAGCAGTTCCTTTATTACAGTTGGAGCAGAGGTAGTCCTTAAGGGTATAGCCTCTGGGTAGCGAGTTGCCATGTCCATGATAGTTAATAAATAAATGTTACCTTGGGAAGTCTTAGGCAATGGGCCTACAATGTCCACTACCACCCGAGTAAAAGGATTCTCGAAAACGGGCAAGGGCACCAGAGGATGTACAGGCACCTTCTGATTGGGTTTTCCTGTCATCTGGCAAGTGTGACACACTCTACAACACTCCACTACATCTGCACGCATTCCTGGCCAGTAAAAGTGGGATCTGATTCTGTCTAGAGTTTTTCTCACACCTAGGTGTCCTGCCAATGGTATACAATGTGCCATTTCCATTATATCTCTAAGACAAGGTTTGGGGACTACTACTTGATGGACGTCCCAAGCCCCGTCATCGATTGGTCTGTGTGGCGGTCTCCATCTTCGCCACAATACTCCTCCTTTGAGGTAGAAACATTCACCACCCTCCTCACATTCCTCTTCACTCACGGACCTGGCAGCTAACTCCTTGCATTCACTATCATCTCTCTGTAGCTCTACCAGGCCGCTAGGACAATTTAGAGGGGTTTCATGGTCATCAATAGGGTCAAGATGAGCCATAAAGGTGTCAGATAAATCCACCTCAGTCACATCATCAGGCATAGTTGGAGCATCATTCACACTCTCATCATCCCTTTCATCAACTCTTACATTCGGTACATTTCTGTCTGAGGGAACTGCTACTTGAGACATTGAACGTTTGTCAGCACACACAGGGAAAACAGTTGGCAACTCCTTGTCGAGCTCACCGGTTAGTGGCTCGTTAACAGGGGAAAGGGACAAAATGGGGTCTGGTCGGACCTTCTCACCTGCTACATCATTCCCCAAAAGGAGTGTTACCCCAGGCACAGGGATATCTTGGGACCTACACAAAGCTATGGTGGCCTCACCCTGTAGTAACTCACATTCAATTTCGCCTTTTACCAAGTATGCATTAAACTGGCCTCCAGCACCTCTCATTACAACTGGTTCGCCAGGTGGGCACTCAGTGTAAGGATTCACCATGAGGGTGCTAGTAGAACCTGTGTCTCTCAGAATTTTTACCTCATGCATGCAACCATTTAATCTCACGTTGCCAGATGAAATAAAGGGACGGTAACTGTCCTGCACTGATGGTGAAATTATTATTGGTTTAACCCTTGTGGGTTGCACCACACATGCTACTACACCCCTGTCTAGATGATTTACGTTAGCTGCTAGGTACTCCTTCTGTCGAGAGTCTTGCATTAAAGGAACTTTTGGTGCTAGGTACTCCTTCTGTCGGGAGTCCTGCATTAAAGGAACATTTGGTGCTAGGTACTCCTTCTGTCGGGAGCCCTGCATTAAAGGCACACATGGAATTTGAGATACGGCGGCAACCGTCTGCCCCGATCTCTCGGTTTTTTCCTTGGCCCAGCACTGATAAGCTAGGTGGCCTCTCATGCCACAAAAAGTACATACTTTAGGGGATACGGGAAAGTTCCCTCTTTGAGCATTACTATTAGTTTGGGGCCCACCTCTGTTACCATTGCCCTGAGTCGCATTTTTAGTTGGGGGAACATTTCTATTTTGGCTAGCTGGGGAAGACGTTATAGGCTTGTGACTGGGTCCGTCAGATTTGTGATTGGGATACTTAAAATTAGAACTAGAATTATCGTAGGGCTTCTTTCCACGAAATTTGTTGTTGAGCACGTATGTGTCAGCCATGTCAGCGGCGTCGGCAAGACAATCTACCTTTTTCCCCTTTAAATGATAGGATACAGAAGAATCAATTTTCCATAGGAAATTTTCTAACAGGACCAACTCCTTCAGATCGTTGTAGCTTGTGACTTTCTTACTCTTGACCCAATGATTGAAAGTTTTAGTCATGGTCCTGGCAAATACCTTATGGGTTTCTTCTACTTTCTTCTGGTTTTTACGGAAAGATTGCCTGTAAGCCTCAGGCTGCAATTGATAGGTTTTTAAGATAGCTTCTTTGAGATTGTCATAATCCTGCCTAACTTCTGCTACTTCTGACAAATACGTGGCTCGAGCCTGCCCTGTCAAAACCGTTTGTAACATAAAAGGCCATTGATCTCTTGTCCACTTCATACCTCCAGCAACTTCCTCAAACAAAACAAAGAAATCCTGCACATTATCCTCAGTGAAAGGTGGAATGACACTAGTCATAGTCAATCCCAGAGGGGGAGCAATTTCGGGAGCATTTGTATGGACATTTAGTTGAGCCGTACGATATTGATATTCACATTGTTCGGTCGTTGCACTGGCATTTAGTCTGACTTGTTCGGTCTTTGCTTCGGCATTTATTCTGGCTTCTTCGGTAATATTATTTATTCTGGCTAGTTCTATACTTGCGTTGGCTTGTTCGGTCGTTGCTTTTATTCTGGCTAGTTCTATTGTTAGTCTGGCTTGTTCTAGTTCGAATAATTGATCAATGGTAAAACCAGGTGGCAATTGTTCATCAAGTTGGCTAGGTTTACTAGGGATCCCACCAACTGCTCCGTCACCCTCCCCGCCTTCTACAGGGAACAGGTGGGTTTTTATGGTCTGAGCCACCTCTACTTTAGACATGTTTGAGACAGTTAATTGGAGATGTGAGGCAAGCACTTTCAGTTCGGATTTTGACAGACAGTCAATATCAGGGGCTGTGGGTTCTGATTCTATGAAAACTCTAGCATCTTAGTTATTAATTAGTTGAGGCATGATTAATATTTGATTGTTAAGTAGTGAAACGTTAATGAAACTGAGTGAAACTGTATGAAACGAATCCTGGCAAGGTCGCCACTCTTCTGTTACGTATCTTGGTCCTCAAGTGGTTAACTTGATGAATCTAGATAGCACAGAGATATATATTAAGGTATCAGTCAGCTGAAGGCAAAACAAAAGTAAAATCTAATAAAATAATTTCCTGTTGTTGCTTCCTTTCCTTTTGGATCTTAGGACTTGGTATCCTTTATTGACTGATCCTCTTTAATTATAAAAATACTGAAACTAATTAAAGTCATGTAGTATTTATAAAGAATTATTATTTAACCGAAGCTTAGTAGGCTATGGTTATGAACCGAATAAGTTATAGCTAAAGAAGGACTATTAAATTTATAAAAAGTCTTGAAAGATAAATATTAAAGTAAGAATATTTCTGTCTCTTACCCTTTTTGAAATGAATAGATAGTTTTCTTCTATGTCCTTTTATTTATATTTAATGTAATTATTCTTGGTTCTTGTCTTACGTTAATAGTATTATATTATTATTATCATCAGGAGTAATATCAAAGTCACATAAAAAGTTACATATATATTTAATAATTAGTTAAATTTATTTCTTAACCACGTAACATTGAGGTTTGATTATGAGTAAATAAAGTTACAGGATTGTTTCATAGATTCGATTCAGGTCTCACTCAAATAATATGAAAAGCAAAATATAATATTTTGAAGCAAAAGAATTTTCTTCAGCTTAGGAAATCACTAGAAGTAATATTAACACAGCCATGTTAGTCTAAGGCGATATTACTAATACGAGACAATAGCATCACCGTACTAAGCACCATTAAGCAATATAAGCTTAATTAAAAGAAAATGAAAGAACTCGTAAGTATTAATATAAAACAATAGTATTACTTTCATCATAACCCAATTACTTAAAGAGTTGCTTTAGTCCACAAGTTAGTCAACTAAAATAGTTAAGTACATAATAATAGCATTAACGTTAATTCCCAATCAAATAGTTAAGTACATAAATAGTAGCGTTAACGTTAATTCGCAATCAAATAGTTAAGCACGTAATAGTAGCGTTCACGTTAATTCCCAATTAAATAGTTAAACACATTACACACATTAAACACATCACGTTAATTCCCAATCACATATCTCACTAACCAACATAACGTAAGTGTTTACACCGAACACACTTAACACACATTTATATAATCTGACTGACAGTCACAATCCCATTATAATACTTCACCCCGTCTTCCTCCAGCTGCAAGTTCACCTTCCCCAACTCCAAATGAGACTGATTTGAATGCCCACAACTCGGGTCTTATATACCAAACAATGATGGTGTAGGAACGAATCAGGAGGCGGGAGGTGGTGCCTACTCCAATCATAGCTCCTCGAATCACATAACAGGTGTGTCGTCCACTCACAGCTCCTGGCGTCGATCATACGTCATAGCATCGGTCATCGAGGTGTGAAGGCTAGCATGCTGGTATGGGGCGAGATGGTTTGCCCACTCGCTCGTTCGTCTGCTTCACCACTTGGGTAGTTTGGCTCCTTGAACTCTAATTCTAACTCTTAAATTAACATACAGGGCTCCGTATGTCAGAATATATATATATATATATATATATATATATATATATATATATATATATATATATATTGGTTTTCTCCCTAGACCTTCGTCAAGTTTAAAACAAGACAACAAAAAAAAACCCAAAAACCCTCCTTCAAGATAAATTTGTATAATTTTCGATACAAAAATGTCCTGGCAGAAGGCCGGTTCATCTTAGATTACAGGCTCGCTATCGCTCGCCAGAAAAAAAAAAAAACCTAAAGGATACGAAAATAAATGGGGAGAAAGGTCTTACAATCACCAACCTAATGGGGCGAACGTTTGAAAACTAATGGGTCTAAACATGAGGAAGAAGGGTGACCACAGGAAGGGAACATCTCCCCTTAAGTAAGTTAGTAGACCATGTATTAGAGTTGCCTATGTTATCAGCTACATGAGGAAGAAGGAGGACCACAGGAAGGGAACATCTCCCCTTAAGTAAGTTAGTAGACCATGTATTAGAGTTGCCTATGTTATCAGCTACATGAGGAAGAAGGAGGACCACAGGAAGGGAACATCTCCCCTTAAGTAAGTTAGTAGACCATGTATTAGAGTTGCCTATGTTATCAGCTACATGAGGAAGAAGGAGGACCACAGGAAGGGAACATCTCCCCTTAAGTAAGTTAGTAGACCATGTATTAGAGTTGCCTATGTTATCAGCTACATGAGGAAGAAGGAGGACCACAGGAAGGGAACATCTCCCCTTAAGTAAGTTAGTAGACCATGTATTAGAGTTGCCTATGTTATCAGCTACATGAGGAAGAAGGAGGACCACAGGAAGGGAACATCTCCCCTTAAGTAAGTTAGTAGACCATGTATTAGAGTTGCCTATGTTATCAGCTACATGAGGAAGAAGGAGGACCACAGGAAGGGAACATCTCCCCTTAAGTAAGTTAGTAGACCATGTATTAGAGTTGCCTATGTTATCAGCTACATGAGGAAGAAGGAGGACCACAGGAAGGGAACATCTCCCCTTAAGTAAGTTAGTAGACCATGTATTAGAGTTGCCTATGTTATCAGCTACATGAGGAAGAAGGAGGACCACAGGAAGGGAACATCTCCCCTTAAGTAAGTTAGTAGACCATGTATTAGAGTTGCCTATGTTATCAGCTACATGAGGAAGAAGGAGGACCACAGGAAGGGAACATCTCCCCTTAAGTAAGTTAGTAGACCATGTATTAGAGTTGCCTATGTTATCAGCTACATGAGGAAGAAGGAGGACCACAGGAAGGGAACATCTCCCCTTAAGTAAGTTAGTAGACCATGTATTAGAGTTGCCTATGTTATCAGCTACATGAGGAAGAAGGAGGACCACAGGAAGGGAACATCTCCCCTTAAGTAAGTTAGTAGACCATGTATTAGAGTTGCCTATGTTATCAGCTACAAGTGTCAGTAGAATCCTTGCCACTATGCACCACGTGTTTTAATACTTATATATATAATGTTGTACTATCAAAAGTTATGTTTTGCTTAATCCTATGAGGGCGTGGTACTGTATGGAATATAACCCCTTAAGGTAACCATGTCACATATTATCATTGAGAACTTTATGTTAGTATTCTACACTTAATAAATATTCAACCCTGATTCTACATTTATGATTCACCTATAATACGTAGTAATACTAACGAGACTGTATCTGTACCGATCTCTATCCAAATGTTCTTCACTTACTAAGTAAGAATAACATTAATTTCTATTTATGCAGTGGAGCTAACTATGACACTAAACACAATATATAATGATCAATGTGAAGAACAAATACACACAATATAAAATTCATAACTTCATTGGCATATTTAATATATACAGTTACCCAAAATCACCAAATAAACACTCCAAAAAATATCTTACAACAATGAAAAATAGTTGCTAAACAGTAACAAATAAGCAAGAATTTGAAGTTTGAGTTTGGGTAACTTGGGATATTTATGTTTGATCTAAAGCACGCAACATTGTGCAATAATTTAATTAACAAGATCGTTATTGGGGTCCCATACGTCAAGTCCAACCTGACCACATGTTGAACTCTACGGTCCGGCCCTCCTGACCCCACGACTCCCGAGCACCCGTGGTTGGTACACCCTCACAAACATAACCCATACATAAACACTGCTCTACTACTGCCATCGTCCTCAACACACATACTGTCACCACAACACTGCTCGACTACTGTCCTCGTCCTCAACACACAGACTGTCACCACAACACTGATCTACTACTGACTTCGTCCTCAACACATAGACTGTTACCATAACACTGCTCTACTACTGTCCTCGTCCTCAACACACAGACTGTCACCACAGCACTGCTCTACTACTGTCCTCGTCCTCAACACACCTACTGTCACCACAACACTGCTCTACTACTGTCCTCGTCCTCAACACACATACTGTCACCACAACACTGCTCTACTACTGTCCTCGTCCTCGACACACATACTGTCACCACAACACTGCTCTACTACTGTCCTCATCCTCAACACATAGACTGTCACCACAACACTGCTCTACTACTGTCTTCGTCCTCAACACACAGACTGTCACCACACCACTGCTCTACTACTGTCCTCGTCCTCAACACACAGACTGTCACCACAACACTGCTCTACTACTGTCCTCGTTCTCAACACACAGACTGTCACCACAACACTGCTCTACTACTGTCCTCGTCCTCGACACACATACTGTCACCACAACACTGCTATACTACTGTCCTCGTCCTCAACACACAGACTGTCACCACAACACTGCTCTACTACTGTCCTCGTCCTCAACACACAGACTGTCACCACAACACTGCTCTACTACTGTCCTCGTCCTCAACACACAGACTGTCACCACAACACTGCTCTACTACTGTCCTCGTCCTCAACACACAGACTGTCACCACAACACTGCTCTACTACTGTCCTCGTCCTCAACACACATACTGTCACCACAACACTGCTCTACTACTGTCCTCGTCCTCAACACACAGACTGTCACCACAACACTGCTCTACTACTGTCCTCTTCCTCAACACACAGACTGTCACCACAACACTGCTCTACTACTGTCCTCGTCCTCAACACACAGACTGTCACCACAACACTGCTCTACTACTGTCCTCGTCCTCAACACACAGACTGTCACCACAACACTGATCTACTACTGTCCTCTTTCTCACACACAAGACCACATCGTTACCACAACATTCTAGTTGTTTGCATACTGGATACGTTGGTAATGGAATTTACACTTTTTAGTCTATTAGTGTTGTTCATTATCCTTTTATATTTCTCTCACACTCTCCAAATAGCAATGTATAAGAGAGATCCAGTACATCAGTTCTTATTAAGCCCTCTCTGTGTAGGGGTTTCTATAGGTAAGAATACTCACTAGCAACTAGTTTCCAGCTAATTCAACTCAATATATGTCGCCCTAGCTGCTAGCACCACATCCGTAGCTCTGAGTGAATAGGAAGGAGCACCAATGTAAACATTGGGTCAAACTCTCTTTATAACAAACCATACCTTACTGCACTACTGAGGAAAATCAATCAATACTCTGTTGGTTTTGTTGCTGAGTAGCCGACCACCCACATTATACTCACAACAGATAATATACACTTTTGTGTTAATATATACTTACGATAATACAAAGAAACTTACCAATAATATATCATGTTTTCTGTTTTCAAGACAGTATTAGTTATTGAAATGAAAATGAAATGATCCTAATATTTGTACCTCGTATGTAACTGTAATATTTAAATGGAGAATTGGCCCCATTTTGTTGATTTTCAGCTTCCAAAACGCCTCTTCTTTGGACACACACCTTCCATAAACAATGCACTAAGCACATGATATAAGTATGGGTGGTAAAATTAAAACCTCCTAAAACATCTGGCAACAAGTGGGGCAGGTTGGGTCAACTAACTGTCAGTACTACCAATACATAGATATAAGTCACCCGCAGTATGGACCTTTCTGATATAACACACATATGTAAGTCGGCCACAGTGAAAACAAATAATATGTGATATAAAACTCACAATAGATAATTTGATACATGCAACTCCTAGGATCCAGCACAAGCAAATAAATGCATGATTGTTCGTGTAATTTGAACAATATACTACATTTTCAAATCATAACCATATGATTATTTTGTTTATGAAAATAATTGTCTAAAATGTAAGTAATGTTAAAATTAACTATCTATCTATCTATCTACTCAGGCACATTCTCTATTTTTTTATCTTTAGCTGGGGGTGGCCGACTCGAGACAGAGCCTGAATAGGGACAACACAACACACAACAAAATAATGAATACACAAAAACAAAACACAAATTCACTCACATCTAGGTCACCCAGGAAAACACCAGGGATCACCAAGGTCACTCCAGCACTCCCCCTCCCGGAGAATTCCGGTCTCAGCAGGCAGACATGCAGCGAAGCCTAACCACCACAAGCGTACCTATCACACATCCAGGCTCATATATACCGGCTCCCCGGGCCAGACGCCCAACAAAATGCACATTAATTTTCTTCAGTTTCATAACATGAACAATAACACCCATAATAATTATTATGGTACATGCTGTTCTTCCTCTTTGTGTGTCCTAACCCCACACACCGACTCACATGCTGCAGATATTAAATTTATAAACACCATCGACACCTGTTCCACCAGCCCGCAAGAGGATATGGAATACCACTGCTCCAAGGATGGAAGAAGGATATCAACATCCCACCACCGCCGGATTTCGTTCACCTGGCTCCAACCCACATCCTCTCACCTTTTGAATATTTCGAAAGGCTCTTCTCCTTGGAGCTGGTCGACCACATAGTATACCAAACTAACCTCTATGCTCGGCAGAAGGACGTCAACACAACGTTCAGCACAGACAAACTCGAGTTCATGGTGTTTGTCAGGATCCTGATCTACATGGGAATATGTAGCCTGCCGAGCATAGAGGATTACTGGGCCATGGAGACCAGGGTGCTTCAAGTAGCTGAAGTCATGTCTTCCAAACGCTTCAGGCTACTGAGATCCTTCCTACACTTCAACGAAAATGAGTATGCCAGGACGTCCACAGACAGGTTTTATATGATAAGGCCAGTCATCGCATCCATCACAAATCGGTTCCTCCAGGTCAACGCTACTCCAGTCCATGCCATTGATGAGGTGATGGTGGCCTATGAGGAGAAGAGGGCTGGTAACCTGAGGCAATACATCAGGCAATACAGAACCAGACAAGTGGGGCTTCAAGCTTTTCTGCAGAGGTAGTATCGATGGATTTGTACATGACATTCCTATGTACCAGGGTGAGCCCACCTTCCAAGCTCATCATACCCTCCTTGCTGAAGATGAGCAGCAGATGTTGGTCAGCAGCAAGACCGTGGTAGTCCTCGTCAAGTAAGAGTGCTGTGTATCCTGACAACTTCTTCACAAGTTTTGCGTTGGTGGAATACTTGCGGGACAAATATGGCTGCAGGTATGTTGGCACAGCAAGAGTCAATCGCATCAACAAGCCAACTCTTATGGCTGTCAATGATATGGACAAAAATTTGGTACCCCGTGGAACTCTGGACTATTGTTCTTCCAATGGTATACTTGCTGCACGGTGGAAAGACAACAAGGTGGTCACAGTCCTGTCCTTCGATGCTGGCATAGAACCCATGTCTACAGTCTCCAGGTACGACAAACAAGCCAAGGAGAAGAAGGGAGTGCCATGCCCCGACGTCATCAAAAAGTACAACGGAAGGATGGGGGGATTGATAAAAGTGACATGCTCATTGCTCACCCACCTGTACAACACACCCATGAGAGCGAGGTGGTACATAAAGCTCTTTGGTTATAGTGTGGACATTTGCATTTGTAATGCCTGGCTGCTCTACAAGAGGGACTGTGTTGCTTTGGGGGGAAAAACAATGCCCCAGAAGCACTTTCGCCTGGACATCTCCAGATTTATGAGATGTACCAAAGTATTGGCAGCGCGGGCCACGAGGAACTCCATCAACTCTGCAGAGGAGAGGCCAGAGAAGTTCAATACCAAGTCCTGTTGAGCGACAGGACACCACCACCCTTCACATGCCCCGTTTTGTGACCATGCGGCAGATGTGCAAGCATTGCAGCAAGAAGGAGGACATTCATCGGTCGCGGTGGATGTGTGACACTTGTCAGGTCACCCTGTTCCTGTCTGAAAACCGAAATAGCTTCTTTCCATTCCACAAGACAGTATAAATAAATAAATATGTATGTCAATATTGTAAAAACAATTAAAGTGTATTTTTATATAAATCAAGGCAGTATTTCATTACACATTTCTTCTAGTATGTAAGTAAACGTTCACATTATTGCTAATTATACATATTTATTTTGCTGACAATGATTTACAATCATATTAAGTTGAAATAAGACACAAATATTTAGTGAAAAACATTACACCTAAACGGGCATGATTACCCGTAAGGCGGGCGAGTAGCCTGTACGGGTTAATTGTTTGACGCAACATTGCAACAATCAAGTGCACCAAACTGAACATTTCACAGCAGTAAAAATGTCTTAGAAACACCTCAATGTTCATGTCCTAAGAGGGCTTTTTGATATCTCAACTATTTCACCAAGTGCCCTCTAAAGGGATAATTAATGACAGCTGGACTGATCTATTCTATATTTTTGTTTTGTTTTGTAATACTATAATCCATCTTTCTTCCCTTTTTCTCACACACCAATCTCTCTCCCTTTCGTCCTACAGTTCCCAACTGAGCTACCTCTTTATAAAACACCATGACCCACTTCAACGCTATGCAGTAGACATCCCCCTCCATTCTGTCCCCAGATACCATTATATTTAACGGGGCGTACTATTATCTACCCCCTCCTCCCATCTCTCTCTCTCTCTCTCTCTCTCTGTAGAACTTTAGTCTCTGTTGAATGTTTTTCACATATCAAATGTATTATGCCTGGAACAAACGTCCCTCAGAAGTTGTAAATACCTTTTCGTTAGAAGAGTTGGAGAATTGACAGTAGTTTGCACTTTTTTCTATGTGTATGAAGGAGACAAATGGCAGGTTTCCTGTACGAGTGTCTCCTCAAGAACCAAATTCTAGGGACGTTTGTGTCAAAATGTCTGGACACATCATAGGATGGACGAAATACTGATTGAGGGAGAGAGTTCCAGATTTCACTTGTTGAGATAAAGAAAGACTGAGAACATTTGTCAATTCTTGGGTTTGAGATCTGGAAAGAATAGGAGTGGGACTGCGTTGAAAGGCGGGTGCCTCGCACTTGCCACAGAGGTGGGGGTATTCACTGAGAATGCTCTGAAGAACACTGATTGTTGCTATAGCGATAGAAGAGTGAACAAGATGCAACAATGCGGCTTGTAGAAAGAGGTTGTAGGTAACGAGTAAGAGGAAGTGAGTTGATAAGACGAAATTATATGGATTCTACTCATTCGAGAAGTGCGAAATACAGGGGTGCACTTTGCCTCGATACAGAGCAAGAAGCTGTGAGGGGGTGAAGAACCCACGGAGAACACTCCTAACTATTTAGAAAAGATGAAGGGTTGATTTGTGTATTGTGAAGAATAATTGATAGTCTTGATGAAGAGAGTGAAAGAGGGAGAAATTGGGTCTTAGAGGTGTTGAAAGCAACAAGATTTACTCTACCCCAACCAGAAATAATATTATTGATAGACCGGAAGATAGGCGCTATATGGCCCTTTTATATGAGTTTTGGAGTGATTGCATGCTGGGTTGATGTGAACAATTTGTTGAATAGCGTAAGGTACAGTTATCAGCATATGAGTGGATATGACTAGAGGTACAGTTGAGGAGATCATTGATAAGTATTAGAACAATAATTGGAGACAGGACAGAACCCTGAGGAACACCAGAATTGATAGCTTGAGGAAGTGAATGATGGCCGTCTACAACTGCAGCTATGAAGCGGTATGAATGGATATTTGAGACAAAGGCACAGATTGAGGGATAGAAACCGAAACATGGTATTTTGGCATTTAGAAATTTGTGAGAGACTTTATCGAAGGCTTTCGATATGTCTGGAGTAATTTAAAAGGTCCTGAAAGGAGGATGCCCAAGTGTTAGTAATATAACTGTTATGCCGGGTTGTAATACACTTAGCTTAGTTTTGGTCTTTACTCAAATCCAACTATGGACTTTTAGACTCAATATATTCTCAACAGGGACACGTCGAACACGTTCTTATTCACAAGTTAGGTACTCAATCAGGTTAAGATGAACACAATAAATACACACATGTAATTATACACTCTTATTTATTCAAAGGACACATAGATAAAACTGGATACTCCTTGACTATTATTGGAGAATAGTAAGCGAGTATGTAGTCTTTGACATAAACAAATGATAGGTACTTCACGCATATAAGTAGGCCTAAAGTGTGGGTGGATATTTACTTCACTACTATAAAGAATAGCCAGTAAACAATTATTAATCATTTATCACACACCAATGTCTAGTAATAACATACAATGAGCATGAATCAAGGGATAATATTATAATGGAAGTATGCAATAATAATCAGACAAACATACATAGATAAAACCCTTGATAATAATATATAGGAGAGTTGAGTATCTACTGTGAATTATTCTGAATAAGTTTCGGACAGGTTGAGCGAAATCTCTAAGTACGCGTATATAAACTGGGGCGGAACAAAAGGAAAGCGTATGAAGAGTTCTGGCATAAACGCTCGCTCACGGGTGGTGAGAAGCGTAAGGGGAGATTAAAGGACTAGCGTGCACAGATTATTCTGGCCAGGTAGGTCACTCAGGTCATTTGTGTGACTGCGGTTATCAAAATAGTATTTATGGTTAGTGCGATATTATTCTGAATACGGGGAGGAATATGTTGAAATTCAAAGGGGAGGAGAGGTAAATTATTTTTACAATTAACCCGTACAGCCCCAGCGACGCGCCTGACGCGTCGGCGATGTATGTAACGCACAGCCCCAGAGAAGCGCTTGGCGCGTCACCCTAATTGCGCCGACCGTAACCTCAGGTGTAGCCACTCAAGAGGGCTCAGATATGTATGGGAACTGTGTACGTATCCCACGCAACCGTGCCGATGGTTGAAAACTCTCAAAGTCCACGTGCGTGCGCGTGAGCGCGCAATAACCTGTTTTTTGGGGGTAATTGCCTTCAATTTTTTACTCTTGTAAAATACGTTTTCGGGGGCTCTGTAGGACCATTCTTTAAGCTTTTTGAGCGGTTTTTCGTGGTTTTTCCTTCATTCCTAACCCATTCGCTATTGTTTCTGGAATAAAACAATTTTTTGAAAACCGGCCGGGTTCTGGTGAACAAACATTACAAAATTAGCCGGGGCTGGACAGGTTAATGATGTGCTTAGATTATTAGGAGATCATTTATATCATGGGCATACAATTCATTATTTCTTATATGCAAAGATAATCTCACGGGTCGAGGAATTCAGATTTAACCCTTTACCGGGCACTCATAGAAATACTTATAAATTTAATTTTTTGACCCTAGACCATGAAAGTAGACCTAATTCTAAGGTATTTTTGCTTATGATTTGTTTTCACATTTTTGCATATTGAATTAGCAAATCGAGGTTGACGAAGTGATCATATATGGTCAAGCGCCGGTCTAGGGTAAAAATAATCTTGAATTATGCTATATTGAAAATGTAAATTTAAGGTAAACAAAATACACAGAATAACAGTTATATCATTATATTACCCAAAAATAAGCGTTTTATTTTAATAAGTATATAAATAGATTATATATGAATATTTTAGTTTAGGTACTTTTCACAACCCAGACACTGCCTGGTACCCCATGAATAATTAATTCCAAAAAACAAATTGGGCATAGGTTCCCCCTGAACAAGTAATTCCAGCAACATTTGGGCATAGCTTCCCCATGAACACAGAATTCCAGCAACATTTTGGCATAGGTTCCCCATGGACAATGAATTCCAGCAAAATTTTGGCAGAGGTTCCCCCTGACCAATGAATTTCAGCAAATTTTGGGCATCGGATACCCATGAAAATTGGTATTTCTTTATGTGACAGTACTTATATCTCAAAAACACTTCAGTATATGCCTCACAATATCAAAAATATATGTGAACTCACTAACATATTTGTGAACTCACTAAACTTACCAAACTCATATTTATTTCACTGTACACTTATGAGGAAATAATAAAAATCGGTAATTTATTTCTATGTTGAACATTCTAGAATCCTACCCAAGTTGTGGCCATGTGCCATGCTGGTTTGGGTAACTATCATCAAAGTTATATGGTTTTATGTAACTTGGGAGTACAACCCCTTACCGGGCGAAATGATCATATTTAATAATTTCAATTCTATAGGCTACCGGGCGTAAGTCCATATATGATCACTTGGGCTTTACCCCTTACCGGGCGCATGTCCATATTTGATCATTCACTTTTTCGCAAACAAATATCACCAATTTCCGTATGTTCCACGTAAATGACAACTATATCAGGTTATAGTACAACTATTCAACTGCATAATATCAGATTATTATCAACTTACCGATATTACGTGATGAGCTAGGGTCGAGGGCGTCAAGAGAAAAATCGCTGAGATCCTACTTTCTTCATGTCTAGCCTGCTACTGAACTTCAAGTTGCTCTCAACCAATACTGAGATGGCATCAGCTCTTACACCATACCCACGTGAGTAGCCTGATCATCGGTGATTGGCTGAGGCATGATGACGTGGTGGCAGACACACACCGGGCGGCTTGAGAGCGCCCTTTTGGACGCCCATTTAAGTTACCATATATGGTTCCTCGCCCGGTAAAGGGTTAATGATTTTTATCTACTGAAGAATACTCGAAGGTTGAAGATAACCTAACTGAATCAGGCAATAGATTGATTACAGCAGATTAGAGAATGCATCAATTCATTAGCGTATATGAGTAGTTATAATAATACTACAAGATAAATTTGGCGTACACAACGAAGTTGCACTTAGATGGAAATACCTGATAAGGTATGAAGGAGATCTGAGCTGGTTAACAGATTCCTATATGGAATACAGAACAAATTGTCGTTGTATTCGAGTTGGTGAAATAATTAGACAATAGATCTACACAGAACTAAAATTCCTAGATGAGCTGGACCGAAATGGTCTATTTCATAACAGAATAAACTAATATGTTATTCACAAATTATACTATTAACGCACGACAAAATAAGGCGTAATAGGGGGTTTCTCTCGAATAAAATAGATTTAGATTATGATAATCAGCAATATAATTCTTCTAAAGGATGGGGAGCTGAGTTTAATTAGATATGAAATTGGGTGTAGGTTCTAGGTAAAAGTGAGGATTTAGAAGGGAATCAATTCACAGTATACACTTCAGCTTCAACTTGGTGCATACATAAATAGAATGGACATACACAAGGAAAATCTGTGAGTATTCGGCTAGATTATTGATTTACACAAATATGTGACGTATGCGTAGAATGCTTTATATGAACTTAGAACAGAAATTAACACTAGTTCTTGGGCACAGACCTACACAAGGTTTAATATGGTTTCTGAAGGATTAATGCATACGCAACAATTTATGATATTGGGCACAGATCTACAAAGGAATTAGCAATGAATATTCACATATTTTACCTTACCTTCACAGCAATAATCACAACGTAAGATACTCAGAGACACTTAGGGTGAATTTGGAGGGGTTGAAGTTCGAGAGCAAGTCTGGCCGACGTAGAGCATAGGTTGGCCTGGACCAGACTTCTGGGCTGCTTCGCACCGTCAGGAATCCCACATCCAAACGTCAGAGGCACACAACAGGGCTCGTTGTAGTCTCGAGGAGGAGGGGAATGCAGTTGCCACTTTTAGTTAGATGCTCCGGACTTTTCAGACTTGAGAACATTACCGAGGTGGAAGTGCTTGCTTTCTCAACAATGTCGTTGAGTACATGTTCAAATATTTTCTTAGCTTCAACTTAGTAATTGAATGTTAAATGGATATAGTGGATCGTTGTGACATCAATATTGAAGTAAATACTTAGCTTAAAAATACATGGTAGTTATCATTTGGTACCTAATCATTTAAAGTATTTTATTTAATACTCTGGTGGGAGTTACTAAGTCTAGGAAGGATATAATAGCAATTCTGGCGATTTTATTATAATTGAGGGTTATTGGTGAATCAATGGATAACTCTGGTCTTCTCTATGTTCCTGGGTTGATCCAGAGTTATTCGTAACAGTCTTGCACTGTAGATCCTAATATCCCCACTTATGTCGGTAGCACTCAGGTCTTTGATGCGAAACTTGCATAAACATTTGCTCGGTGTACAGCAAATCTGGCTGCTGGTGCAATGAAGACTGGTGATTGGTGGGGAGGATGATTGGCGGGGAGGATGATTGGCTTAAACTCCCATTCTTTTGTAGGGGTGACTGACCTAGGTGACCCGTCTTCCTGGTAGTAAGAACACGGGAATGACCTGGTAATATGTTTCTCGTTCCTCTGTATCATGAGAAACTGGTATGGAATGGTGTCTCTGATGTTTGTTTCTTCTTTTCTCTTTCCTACTCACCTGTAGGCTAGCAATCCTACAGGTGTTATCCAACCCTGTTCTATTCAACCCCGTCACTTCACCACATTCGTTGAAGAAAAAGTCGCAACCTTGCGATTTCAGAATGTATGTCCGGGTGGTGGAGTTTGTGAGAACGGGGCTTAAGTGCTGCAACGTCAACAGCCACATGGTGGTCGGTTCATCAGCAGGGGTAGAGATGTCCATGCCGATGTGTATGTGCAGTGGAAGTTTCGATTTGGAGGCTTTTTGTACCATCTGTTGTGGGGTTTTGATAACAGTACTTGTTAGGCCATCCGAAAGTTACACACTGTTGATTTTCATGGCTGTTGTAGGGCTCGAAGTAGATGCTGCAGTGGCTGAGGGTGACTGGGTAGCAGGAGGAGTTGTGGTGGGTGGAGGTTCTGTGGAGTGAGTGGCTGGTGAAGGGTTGATGGGCAGTTGGTGGTCCTGGGATGTTGTTTGGTCAGGGGATGAGGTTGACCTCGCCATAGGGGTAGCAGGAACCCTTTGCATAGGCGAGGAAGGTTTTGGGGGGGCCCGCCTTGCGTATGTAGGCCGGAAGGCCGCCCATCATTGAGGTGGCTTCCCACGTCGACCAGATCTTGTACAGGTAGGATTAGAATGAGAAGGTATTAGTGATGTTGGATTCACACGAGGGTGCATTGATGGTGTTAAGGAAGATCTGGGTGATTGTGAAACTTTTCTATACATGCTGGGTTTAGTGCGAGGTAATTGAGAGGTAGAAACTGTCGGTTTGTGTGTAGAAGTGGAGGGAAAGATGTTGTGCAATAGAGGAAGAGGTCGTGAAGATGATTTAGATTTGGAGGGAGAAACTGAAGTAGTAGAAGTTTTAAGTTTGCTTGCATAAGTAATAGGTCTGGAAGAAGTTTGAGGGAGAGGAATAGGTAAGCTGGCATGCTCAGGAGAAGGTGTGGTTGGCAGATTAGGTCAGGGTGGAGTAGGTAGATTAGGAATGTTAGCGATAGCAGGCGTAGTGGGAAGAGTGCATGGAGATTCAGATGACATTGGTAAGCTGATAGATGGGGATGAAGGTACAGGTAAAGGTTTAGTTATGACTTGAGTAGGTAATTTGGAAGGTGCAGATACAGTACGGGTAGGTAGGAGAGTAGGAGGCGTGTGTGATGGGTAGGAAAGGGGCCCTGGGCGTGGCTGAACAGTGGGTGTGGCTTGTGGTAGAATAGATGGTGTGACATGCAGTGGTTTATTTCTTGGTGCAGGTGTCAGAGGGAGTAGGGGTTCATGTGTCACAGGTTCTGTGGATCCCAAATTCTGATTATTTGATGTAGGTAATATGTCATTCTGGTCAGGATCTGCAAGCATAATCATATTCTCATCAATAGGCTGAAATTTACGTACGTGCCTGTTATGGTATGTGCGTGACTCACCGAAATAATTAATGGTAACCTGATAACAATTTGGCACTGTCAAAATTTCAAAAGGACCTTTGAATCTCGGTTTGAGTTTAGACGGCACAGGTAATTGAGCAACCATCACGAGATTACCGACACGGTGCGGGCTGGCTTTGGTAGTTTCATCAGGTTGAAGATCTTGAACATATTGGATTTGCCTGAGACGGTTCTTTAGATGGACTAGTGACTGGTCGAAGTTTGAGGAGGGCTCATATGGAAGAATGGCGGAGAGGTAGGAGTAATGGTGGCGCTCCAAATACACGCTCGTGGGGTGAAATTCTGTCTTGTTTGGAGCAGGTATTTATATCCCATTGTACAATTTTCACTTGACTGGGCCAATCCTTGGTGTCCATTTGTTGTAATCTGGTTCTTATTTGGTTGGCAATTGTCCTATGACTTCTTTCACAAATGGAGTTGCCTTGAGGCCAGTATGGGGATGAGTGACTGATTTTGAATCCACACATTTGAGATAACTGGGACCAAATGTGACTGGTGAATTTCGGGGGCGTTATCTGAATGAATGGCTTCAGGTAATCCGAAATATGGGAAGACGTGTTGAATGAGGGCTTCAGCTACTGCAATGGCTGAGTGCTCTTTGGCAGGACAAGCAATGACGTATTTGGAATAAGTATCCACAAAGGTTATGATGTACTTAAACCCTTGGTTTCCTTCCATTGGTCCCATAACGTCGACTGCGAGTAATTGCCATGGTTTGGAGGCGATTAACTTGCCAGCAGGTCCGGCTGTGCAGGTTGTGTCTTTACCCAACGCACAAGATCGGCAAGCTTCTGTTATGCTTTAGGCTTTTATATATGGGGAAGGGGTTCAATAGACTTGCTGAAAGGTGGTGATCAGTTTCCCTTGAGCTAGGTGAATACCATTGTGCATATGTATGGATTGCATGGTGGATAGTGCAGCTTGTGGTGGTATTACGATTTTTCCCTCTATGGTGAATAGATTGTCTCCTCGTCTAGTTAATTGATTAACTATTTTGAGTGGCATCCAGTCGGGTTTCCCCTTTTGTTGGAAAGAATTAAGCAGGTCTTGTTGACTGTTATCCAAAGAGTCTTGGTGATGTATGGCTAATATGTTCTGAGTCGTCTCTTGATGCTGCAGAGTATTGGTTGAGGAGTCTATGGGAAGTCTAGATAGGGTGTCCACATTAATATGGAGTTTACCTGGTCTGTATACAATATCGACATCGAATTCTTCTAATGATTCTCTCCATCTGACCGTTAATGCGTTCTTGGTGTCGGATTTTCAGAGCCATTGAAGGGCGTGGTGATCAGTGATGACGGTGACCTTGGCACTGGCCAGGTATGTCATGAAACGTTTGAGGGCCCATATCATACCTAGGCATTCTCTTTTTGTTACTGGATGGTTTGTTTCTGCTGGATTGAGGGTACGACTGGCACAGGCAATGATGTGTTCCTTGCCATCTCTAGTTTGTCCAAGAATGGCACCGATTCCGAACTTGGAGACGTCGGTGTACAATCTGAATGGACGGGTATAATCCGGGAAGGATACAACCGGAGATGCCACTAACTTCTCTTTCAGATTATTGAATGCTTGCAGGCGTTGTTCTGTCCATTTGCTTGGTTCATCTTTTCTTGTTAGATCATGTAATGGTTTGGCAATCGTCGCAAAGTTCTTTACAAATCTTCGATAGTAAGAGGCCAACCCTAGGAAAGCTTGTACTCCTTTGACATTAGTGGGAGGTGAAATTTTGCTGATTGCCTCTAGTTTACTAGGATCTGGGGAAATACCTTGTTCTCACACGATATGTCCCAGAAAATTTACTTTTGTCTTGGCAAGGGTGCATTTTGATGGTTTGAGTTTTAGACTGGCATCCCTTATTCTCTGAAATACTTGTTTTAGCCTTTGTAAGTGTTTGGGCCAAGTTTTCCCGAACACAATAATGTCATCTAAATAGGCCAGACATGTTTCCCAGGTTAATCCTTGCAAAACAGATTCCATTAACCTGGAGAAGATGACGGGGCCATTGCACAGACCGAAAGGCAAAACAGTGAATTCATATAGTTTGCCTTGGCTGGTGGAGAAAGCTGTCTTTGGTTGATGTTCTGGAGAAACTGGAACTTGCCAATATCCTGCTTGAAGATCTAAGGTGGTAAACCATTTTGCTCCAAGCAGGGAATCCAAGGAATCATCAGTTCTGGGGAGTGGTGTAGCGTCTTTGATGGTGACGTCATTCAGCTGCCGGTAGTCAATGCAGAAGCGGGTTGATCCGTCTTTTTTCCGGACGAGTACTACCGGAGACAACCAAGGGCTGGTAGATGTTTTGACTACTCCTATGGCGAGCACATCTTGCACTTAATTTTCTTCCTCTTGTCTATGGATGGGTTTTTTACGACGGATGGATTGCTTTATGGGACGTCCTACGGTATGTATAGGATGATGAAGCACGTCAGTTTTCCCCATGTCTCGGCTAGAGGTAGCGAAAATATCTTGATACGGCATCATTAAATTTCTGAGGTCGGTTTGTTGACAGAGAGTAAGGTTGGAAGGAATATCAGGAAGGGGGTGATTAGTTGGAGGGGAGGTATCTGTAGGAGCAGATAATTCTTCTGAATACATCTCAAGCTCACCAATGGCTAGTCCCTTTGGTAATGTGATTGGCTTTCTGATATATTCGCTATCTTGATACAGTTCAATTGATTTGGTAGCAGGCTAGGAGCAGTTAGGCAGGCCCCGTTGAAAGGGCTTTGGTGGTGTGGGGTCAAGATGACATCTCCCATGAGGGTAGGTACCAAAGGTATCCATTTCTCATGATGAGGAGGAACTGTTACAGTATTGGAAGTGATAGCTTGAGATATGAGGTGGGTGTGGTCCTTCTCATCCTCGGATTTTTTTATGGGGAGGGATGGTTCATTACACTGAAGTTTAGCAGTTGGATTAAGAGGGCCAGGTATGGAGTTGGTTTTTAACTGCTGAAGGGGTTCAGGAAGGTTTCGTTTTTTTGCTTGAGTTTTGAAGGTGGATCAAAGGTTAAGGTACGGTGCCTACAATTTACGGAGGCACTCAAAGAAATCAGGAGATCGAATCCCAAGTAACCCTCTTACTTAGTCTCGTTAGGATTGTAGATCACAAAAGAATTATTTACTCCGTGATTGGGAATAGGGGTGTTAACATATAGTGGAAAGGCTGTCCTAAATTTGGAATGACTTGATCATTCGCACTGACAAGAATGATAGAGGAAGGTTGCATCTTCCCGAAAACTTTGTGATGTTTCCGGAAAAACGGAAGGAACAGGCAAGAACGGGAAGCTCCTGTGTCTATGAGAAGTCGGACTTTCACCCCGTTAAGTGTGATTTATTTGTAAACTGGGAGACCATCTGTAGATGTCCCATCATGAGCCCCCGCCAGGTTGACGACTATTTGCTTGGGGGGGCAGTTTAAAAATCCTGAGGATCCAGTTGTAGAGCCTCAGGTAGATACTGCTCCGCTTCTTTTTCACTAGGTCCGTCTTCAATTCCGGCTGTTCCGTCTTCAATGATGGTGGCTACCTTACGTGGCTTGATCCAGGGAATTTGGGATCACCAGCTTGGGGCCATGCTCCGTCTTTTCGTAAGTTCCGTGAAAGATCTTTTTAGTGACCATAACATGCACGGTCCAGAGCATGGCTTCCAATTAGCTGGTCGAATCATGGCCCATTCCTCGGCTTTATCAGTAATACGAGGAACCACGGGACCACTGATGGGGGCTGCTGCTGCGGCTGGGTGGGTGGTTACCTTGCTAATCACGGCGATTTTGTCCTGTTCCCTGGATTTTCTGAGTGCCATGATCCGCCTTATCACCAGCAGATCTGTGTCCTAGTTGGTAGGTTCTATAATCGAGAAGTGATCTGCCACCGTGTCTGGCAAATTTCTCACAAGTGCCTTGAAGATGATTTTCTTCCGTTGTGCTGTGGTTTCTTCCGGAAAAGCATTCATCGCTATCTGATGAAGTTGCTCAATTGTGCCGTCTAAATCCCCTGAGTACTTTATCTCATGAAATTTGTTATCGGCAATGGTCTGACCGAGCACTGGATTAATAGTAGTTTTCACGTAATTTTCAAATTGCGCCCAGGTTAAACCAGGCATATTGTCGTGCACATACCCTGATACTTTGGTTGCATACTTCCCTAGTTTCACTACTATCGTATGGATCTTGGAAGCATCTTCGTTTCCGAACATAATGTCCAGGACCGGTTTGACTATTTCCATGTATGTATGTATGTCATAATCTTCTGGCTCGAACGCCGGAATATCAAGTGATCTAATGGCTACCATGGTGAATAATGTGTCTAAACGTTAATTGAGTACCAAGAAAAAACAAAATTTATATAAGAACTCTCGTGTTGATATGCCGTATCGAGACACCGCTGCCGCCAGTGTTATGCCGGGTTGTAATACAACTTAGCTTAGTTTTGGTCTTTATTCAAATCCAACTATGAACTTTTAGACTCAATATATTCTCAACAGGGACACGTCGAACACGTTCTTATTCACAAGTTAGGTACTCAATCAGGTTAAGATGAACACAATAAATACACACATGTAATTATACACTCTAATTATTCAAAGGACATATAGAAAAAACTGGATACTCCTTGACTATTATTGGAGAATAGTAAGCGAGTATGTAGACTTTGACATAAACAAATGATTGGTACTTCACGCATATAAGTAGGCCTAAAGTGTGGGTGGATATTTACTTCACTACTATAAAGAATAGCCAGTAAACAATTATTAATCATTTATCACACACCAATGTCTAGTAATAACATACAATGAGCATGAATCAAGGGATAATATTATAATGGAAGTATGCAATAATATTCAGACAAACATACATAGATAAAACCCTTGATAATAATATATAGGAGAGTTGAGTATCTACTGTGAATTATTCTGAATTAGTTTCGGACAGGTTGAGCGAAATCTCTAAGTACGCGTATATAAGCTGGGGCGGAACAAAAGGAAAGCGTATGAAGAGTTCTGGCATAAACGCTCGCACACGGGTGGTGAGAAGCGTAGGGGGAGATTAAAGAGCTAGCGTGCACAGATTATTCTGGCCAGGTAGGTCATTTGTTTGACTGCGATGATCAAAATAGTATTAATGGTTAGTGCGATATTATTCTGAATAAGGGGAGGAATATGTTGAAATTCAAAGGGGAGGAGAGGTAAATTATTTTTACAATTAATGATGTGCTTAGATTATTAGGAGAACATTTATATCATGGGCATACAATTCAATAATTCTTATATGCAAAGATAATCTCACGGGTCAAGGAATTCAGATTTAATTATTTATATCTACTGAAGAATACTCGAAGGTTGAAGATAACCTAACTGAATCAGGCAATAGATTGATTACAGCAGATTAGAGAATGCATCAATTCATTAGCGTATACGAGTAGTTATAATAATAATACAAGTTATATATGGCATACACAACGAAGTTGCACTTAGATGGAAGTACCTGAGAAGGTATAAAGGAGATCTGAACTGGTTAACAGATTCCTATATGAAATACAGAACACATTGGCGTTGTATTCGAGTTGGTGAAATAATTAGACAATAGATCTACACAGAACTATAATTCCTAGACGAGCTGGGTCGAAATGATCTATTTCATAACAGAATACACTAATATGTTATTCACAAATTATACTTTTAACGCACAACAAAATAAGGGTAATAGGGGGTTTCTCTCGAAGAAAATAGATTTAGATTATGATAATCAGCAATATAATTCTTCTAAAGGATGGGGAGTTGAGTTTAATTAGATATGAAATTGGGTGTAGGTTCTAGGTAAAAGTGAGGATTTAGAAGGGAATCAATTCACAGTATACACTTCAGCTTCAACTTGGTACATACATAAATAGAATGGACATACACAAGGAAAATCTGTGAGTATTCGGCTAGATTATTGATCTACACAAATATGTGACATATGCGTATAATGCTTTATTTATTAGTGGCCCCTCCATCATTGACGAACATGCCTATTACATAAGGCACCCTCTTCAAACACTCATCCGCCGTAGTTTGAATCTTCCGCGCAGAGCATTTAAAAAACTGAGGAGCCTTCATCATGAGCGCACGCGACCTCACTCATGGCTTCAGTCATAATGAATTGGGTTCTCACTACGAAAAAACTTCGTAAAAAATAAAAACAAAAACAAAATAAGAATAACTATTCAATAAGCTTTCCATCATATCGTGGATGTACTTGTGTGGATCTCATCACCAGACGCTACTGCAGGCGTCATTCTTCCTTCTCTGCTCTGCGCTCAGCCTGCCCGGACGTGTCCCCCCACGCTACGCGGGTTCCGCATTTGTTGCGTCCCTAGTGAGTTTTTTCTCATTGGTTTACTCCGGGATGTATCGAGTAAGGTTAGGATATGCGTAGCAGGAGTGTCCTGGGCTGGTTGCCCGCAGTGCAGTGTATTTTGGGTCGTGTGTTTGGGGCATCTATTTCGGATGTACCCTCGTGGTCCTGTTGTGGACAGGTGAACTTTTTCACAGTTAGCTAGCTTTGTGATGCAGGCGGCTTTAATTACACGTTATTGCTTCCTTTTATCTTTCTGATGAGGTAGCGTATTTTTGCTGTCGTTCCCAGCGTATTTTTCTTCACTTAGTGAAGTTTTTTCTGGGTCCCGAGTCAGTTCTTCCCTTTGCCGGAAGTGTTTGCTACAGTGGTGTGTTGGCGGTGGTTCCTGTTGTGATATAATTCAGTGCTTTTTGTTTATATTCCGACATGTTACTGTTATCCGTCTGCCTAGGCCTAGCCAGCCTCTCGTAGCTTTACCACATATACAAGTGTTATTAATTTATTTTCTAAATTTGTACTACTGTGTCATGTGTGTCCTGGTTTAGTTGTGTATTGGCTAATTCCACGGTCTATTTATGTGTCCTGGGTTAGTTGTGTATTGGCTAATTCCACGGACTATGTTGGGCCCGGCGTTAGTTGTGTTTTAGCTACGCCTCGGTCCGGTGTTGCGTTCAGATGGTATCTGGACGGGGTGGGTTATTTCCGGCGGGGTTGTTCTCGGTTTCACCTTGATAACCCCGGCTGGTTGCCAAGTTTTGGCCACGCGTGGTTTAAAACAGGCTTGTTTCCCCGGCGAGTGGGTGTCTGTGGCTCCCCAGGACTGCGTCTCTGGGGTGCCTGTTTCAGGCTCCTTCTGATTCCCGGCGGGTTGGCTGTACCCATCTAACAGTGTTCATACGGTCACATGTTGTTTGTAGTTTTATCGGTTTTGCAAAGCCAATATAAAACTATGCTGTAGTTGTATTTCCTCCCCGGCGATCTGTTACAAAGTAGTGGGGATAGGAACAATTGGGGTTAACTTTTAAACTTTAAATCACCCGGTGGGTGCAACCTGGAAGGGTGGGATGACCGAATTTGCAAAATTAAGTTTAGTTGACCAGACAATTGAGGGATGCATTGTGTATCGCCTCCTTCAACATACGGCGCTTTAGGGCACAATTGGGGTTAACGTTTTTTAAACTATTATTCACACCCGGCGGGTGCTCCTTGGACGGATGGGAATAACGAATTGACAATTCAGTTAGTTAACCAGACAATTGAGGGATACGTTTTGTATCGCCGCCTTCAACATACGGCGATCTAAAAAGATACTTCGGCAGAAGTTAGATCTCGTATATTTGTCAGGCTTCCCAGTTTTTGATCTACGAGATAATTCGGGGGCCGGCGTCTTTTTTAGTTTTTTTTTTCCAAAATTTAATCTGGAAACAAACACCACCGGAAAGACTTAATCACTTATAAACGCCATGCTGGTCTTTATATATTATGTCAGAGGGTATTCATAAATCTTTTGGACAAATTAAGATATTCTGAAATCCTTTTCTTAGGAAACCCCACCGCGTAGCGAGCTGTGGTCGTTGAGTATTACGTCTCGTTACCCGGCGGGTTATTTAACACTTGTGTGCGAACATGATTGGGTTAACCTTATGAGCATTAATTCCTGGAAATTTTAAGTTTCCAGAGCTGGGTCCCGGCGGGTCTATGCAGAACCTGGAGTATGTTTCCCACCAGTCTCTGTCATGGCTACCTTTGCCCCGGTTTTTGCTTTTTGCATTACGCCCTCCTGTTCAGGTATCCCTATTTTTGCGCACACCCTTTGTATAAACTGTGTTAAAATGTCTCGTTTGGTGGGGGTTACCTTTCCGGCGTTTTTCTCGTTGCTCCGAGAACACCGTTTTTGTTTACCGAGTTTTAGTCAGGATGGCTAAAATAGGTAAGTTACCCCGACGAGTTTGGTCGCTTGAGGGCTAATCAGAAACTGCGTTTTCTGTGGTCGAGCCTGGGATCAGGCTTCCTGTGTTATTCATTGCTTTATGCATTACGCCCTCCTGTAATGTCTCGTTTGCTGTGGGTTACCTTTCCGGCGTTTTTCTCGTTGCTCCGAGAACACCGTTTTTGGTTACCGAGTTTTAGTCAGGATGGCTAAAATAGGTAAGTTACCCCGACGAGTTTGGTCGCTTGAGGGCTCATCAGAAACTACGTTTTCTGTGGTCGAGCCTGGGATCAGGCTTCCTGTGTTATTCCCGGCGAGGGGGGCTCCACACAGTTATTTTGTTTGGTCTTTCCCTCCCGGCGACCTTTTTACAAAGAGGTCTGGGGCAGGTATAATTAGTTTGACATTGCATATAAAACCCGGCGATTGTACCTTCGGGTGGTTATATTAACGGATTTACGATTCGCGATAATTTGCCAAACAATTGTTTGATACAATAGGGTATCACGGCCTTCAAGACGGCGATCTATGAGGGCTTCTGGGAGAAGCCGGATTAGAGATTAAGATAGGCTTAGACTTTTTATGGGATAAAAAGATGCCTGAATCTTACTAGTGTTTCAAGTGTAAAGGGATACTTGAAAGACTTCATCTTTAATAAAGATATGCTTCATCTTTATGAGGATTCAGAAGTTATGCTTAATTCTTTTGAACAGGTAAAAGATATGCTGAAATCGTTAATAAACAATTGAAACAATGTTGTTTGTTTGTTTAGTCTTTCCCTCCCGGCGACTTTTTTACAAAAAAGGTCTGGGGCAGGTACAATTGGTTTGACATTGCATATATAACCCGGCGGTTGTACCTTCGGGTGGTTATATTAACTGATTTGCAATTCGCGATCATTTGCCAAACAATTGATTGATACAATAGGGTATCACGGCCTTCAAGACGGCGATCTATGAGGGCTTCTGGGAGAAGCCGGATTAGAGATTAGGATAGGCTTAGACTTTTTATGGGATAAAAAGATGCCGGAATCTTACTAGTGTTTCAAGTGTAAAGGGATACTTGAAAGACTTCATCTTTAATAAAGATATGCTTCATCTTTATGAGGATTCAGAAGATATGCTTAAATCTTCTGGACAGGTAAATATATCCTGAAATCTTTAATATGAAACTAAAGGAAAACGAAAAGTAGTGGTGGAGTGCTACGGTTCGTTGACCGGCGGTTTTGTGGCACATATTTTGTACCATTTTTTGGGTGTAACCCTATGAGCATTAATCCCCGGAAAATTCTCTTTCCAGGGCGGAGTACCGGTGTTGCACCAGGTGACCAGGTAGTTCCCGGGGACGGGGTAGTTTTCCCCCAGTCTCTGTTATATCGGCACTTGAACCTCTCATTGCTGTATGTTCAACGCCGTTAAGATCAGGTATCCCTATATTATTTTTATTTGTTAATGAAATAATTTAATCACTGAATAATAATAACCATATATATTTTCTATGATTGTATTATGATAATATTGTTTTTATTTATAGTAATTTATTTTAATACAATTAAATATAAATTAAATTAATTACTATACTTTATGATTTTGCTCACCAGCTCTGCTTTCAATGTGTTAATGAGCTATGGGAGCTTTTAATTATCATAAACCTTTACAGGGCTCTCTTTCAGAGAGTATACCGAGCTCGCAAGCGAGGGACAGCCACAGCCAAGGTGTATGGCGGTACTCACAGTCCTGGCAGGACAGAACACATCCCTTTGTGACTCAACTAGTGCTGACGTCCACCGGGATGCCGATGTACCATCTTCTATCCCAGTTTTAACATGGCAACATGTGGAGGTCCCGGCTTCGGCGGGATCTTCCCATGATAAGCCAGACTTAACGGATGAAGAACAATGATCTCTGGTCTCAGAGATGGAGGTTCAAGAGTCCAGTCACCTTCTAGGCGACTCTCAGGGTACTGTCGAATCTCCACGGAGTTCGTCATCGGCTAGGTATGTACCGGCGGAAGAGATTGATGGACTACTATTGAATGCACTTAATAGGTTCTTTGGCCCTACGCCGGAAACTCCTTCTGATACGGGAGATCCCGCGATGTCGACGAATGTGCGACCTCTGGCTACATCCTTTGCTTTAGCTAAAATACCTAACCATCCGCTTGTGTCAGACCCAATTTCCAATGTGCCAGGCACAGCAGCTCTCACTACTTCCACTGTGCGAGTCATATCAGACATATCTCCCCCTCCTTTAGACAAGGCGCCAGTCAAAAAACAGGAGCTATGCCTCTTTTATACGGGCCTGATGAGTCAGGGGTAGCAATGTTACGGAAATGTTTTGGATGTTCATATTAAGGACATTCCAAGTTATTATAACCATGACTTATTCTTCCCACCAAATCCCTCCAGAACGCCATTCTTGGTTCTCTCTTCCGGTTTTCAGTGCCGGCGGAGTCCCCTCTGCTTGGCTGCCACCCCCAAATAATCAATTTGGGCGTATTATAAGCTCCCTTTAGCACGCCTTCCCCAGCTTACCTAGACCGCGAGTTTAGGTTAAGAGGAAAAGCGTTTTAAACTGTTTTCGCAATATATGGTTCCCAGCAAGTAACAAAGTCTCTGTTACGCTCTTCTCAGGCAATAGAAGCCGCGGAAGTCAGGAAAGCCATTGAACTTTCCCGGCGCTTGCTTCTCCAGACTTCCATCCAAGTCTTTAGGAGATATTCGGACGGCCTTATTAGAGGCAGTTCGAGCAAGGGAGGATCTGAGGATGTTCTTAGTGAAGAAACTTCTTGACCGTATTGCAAGCCAAGTAGTTCTGTCTCCAGTTCTAATTCCTTCTTTGATTTCACCAGCAGTTTGGAAGACTGTTTTCAATTTGGCACAAGCATTCAAGCAAGGTCCCCGCAAGCCCTGATGCCCTTGTTAGAACAAGGGATCAGGGTCTGGTGGTATCTGGGCGACTAACTGGTGGTGGCAGAAACAGAAAAGTTACGCATCAGTCATGTCTACGTTACGTTAAACCATCTCATATCTCTAGGATTCAAGGTCAACTTAGTAAAAGTCAAACCCTTGTTCCCCCACGAGTATTTCAGGGGATAGGGCTGGTCGAGGACACAGCTTCTCTCACTCTGAGTCAGAGTGTGGACACTCGAAACAGATTTCGCAAAAACTGTTTATGTTTCTCCACAGTCTGACTACGACACAGAGACTTTGGGAATCTCTAGTCGGTTCTCTCAACGGGGTTCAGCTAACTGTGAAGTTGGGCCGGTTGTAAGTCTAACGTTTAATCTTGGAGGGCAACAAATTGTTCCCACTATTACCGGCGGGGATAGTATGGCCTATCCCAACGTTATTACACAACTTACTAGCGGTTTGGGCGACGAGAGAAATGTTGCATGCAGTCATGTCATGAACCTCTCCTCCGCCGTCGGTATGGGTGGACATGGATGCGTCAGGCACGATAGGTTGGGGCTTTTAGTCAAACCTCGGGCATCAGGGTCAAAGGTTTTGGTCCCATTTAGAAATCTTCCACATCAATGTCAAAGACTTACTAGTCCCCTTATCTGTCCTTCAGGCTCACGGCTCTGCTTTACGGGGCAAGTCGGTGGCCTTTAGAATGGACAATCTGAATGTGGTTCACTGTATTCAGAAACAAGGGTCAATAAGATCTCGGAAGTGGCTAAACGTGTCAGAAAAGATTTTATACTAGCCAACAGGCTGAACATTCATCTTCACGCATCTTATCTCCCAGGCGTAGCAAACGTCTGGGCAGATGCTCTGTTTCAGAGACAAACCACATCAGTAGAATGGGCGCTCTTGCGTGTGCGGAGCTTTACCATCCACAAGTGGATTTGTTTGCGTCTGAAAAAGACTTGCAAACTCCCACTGTACCTCACCCGCCGGACGATAACGCCGGCGGGCGGTCCTGACGCTCTGATGACGGACGAGAACAGGTTGAGTTCCATTTATCTATTTTCCGCCGCCAGACGCGTCTCTAATGTGCCACGTAGTCAACAAACTACAGGATTAGCGAGGCGTAGTCTCGCTAATCGCGCCCCTGTGGCCGGTGCAGTGTGGTACCAGCATTTGTACACGTGGTGCCCGCACCCAGTGTCACTCCCGGTCGGGTTGTTCCACTTAGAACACAATTGGCAACCTAGAAACCTCGCGGACTTGTTCATTATGGATATTCAGGAGGCCAAGTGGCTAGCACCATATGGTAGCGACGTGACCAAGATATTCACGAATCAATATACCCAGTCTACAAAGCGACAGTTTCAATCGCATTGGCAAGCTTTTATGTCTTGGATTCTTAGAACAAAACAAACTGTGCCCTCGGTGGCGTTGGTTGTTAATTATTTAATGTATCTGTTCATGCAGAAACATTTATCTGAAATTGTTTTATGAGGGCAGGTTTTAAACTCCGCCCACCTCCCCGTCAGCTCAGGCCTACATGGTCTCTGGACAAAGCATCGTAGTTATTCTCGTTCCCGTATGTACCAAAGACTGCAGATTTTACAAAAGGGCAGTATTCCTTATGGCTTTGGCTACCGGGAACAGAGTATCTGAGCTGGCGGCGATGAGCAACACACCTAATTGCCTCAGGTTTGATAGGCTTCATGAGTGTATTCACATTGCACCTTCCCCAGGATTCATAGCCAAGAATGAGCACAGTGAACACGTGTTTTCAGAGTTCACGGTGCCGGCGTTAAAAAGGGGAAAGGTGCACCATCTTTTTTTGCCCAGTGCAAGCTCTAACCAAATATTTAAGAGTGGCACCTCTAAATCACAAGGGTGCTTTATGGGTCGCAAGTCCGGGTGAACGCTTGATGGAGCGTACACTGGCTTCTCTCTTGGTCGAGGACTTTAAAGAGAAGAATCCCGGCGTTGTGGGTAAGACCCACGATTTACGCAAGGGGACAGCCTCTTTACGTTTCCTTAATAATCTTTCGGTGGAAGTTATTAAGTCCACACAGTTGTGGGCCTCTAATCAGGAGTTTTTGACTCGATACCTTTCAGTAGCTCTGGACAAACCTTCCTTGCCATGTATAGCTTTACGGCAGAGGGTCTAGGTGGCCCTTTTAGTCACGTTTTGTTTAATTTCAAGAAAAAGTGGGGGGGGGGGGGGAGTCAGTGTGACATAGGACACCCTAGACCCCTCCGGAGTATGTGTTCAGAACATACGAGCTGTGATACTGTTTGTAGGCATTGTATTATAAAATTTCTCTGTAGTATTCATTGCAGGAAATTGTGCTAAAGGCCAATAGTAGTGTTACAACAATTCTTGTTGTAAGTAGCTTTGGCTGTGAAGCAATAGATTTTTGAGAAACCTCGGTAGTTGCAACTACGACTTTTACTTTTGAAGTAATTACTTCTCCATAAGTACACGAGTTCAGTACTTCTACGAATGTACAAGAATTCATTTATGTTTGGTTATATTTTTAGGAATATATCCACTAGTTAATGGGGTTTATATGTGCACATGTAAACTTATAAGTTTTTAGTTTTCACCACTTACTTTAAGTGGGGTGCCTTCTTAACTAGCAGATCTGTGTACAGAGTCTCAGAGTTAACCCTTTTTCAAGCAGGCTTCTTTGAAGCACGCTCCTGCTTGTACCCGTTTTTGAAGATTTAGGCTGTATAAAGTTTATGCACCCGAATATCTATTTTTTACAAGAGTAAGAATACTATTTGGTTGTTTGATTATCTGCTTTTCTAGAGTTATGATATGATTACGAATGTCCCCCTCCAGTCTTAGAAATCAGGCATGTTCGTCAATGATGGAGGGGCCACTAATAAATTATAGGTTTGACTCCTGTAAGGAGATAAAGAAAACCTAATATTTAGTAGTGGCCCGTAATCATTGACGACTGGGGCCCTCCCGACCATCCCCTTCCCATTCGTTGATGTATTCAGGATTTTGGTTTACTTGATATGTCAGTGAAGGAAGAATGACGCCTGCAGTAGCGTCTGGTCAAAAGATCCACACAAGTACATCCACGATATGATGGAAAGCTTATTGAATAGTTATTCTTATTTTCTTTTTGTTTTTATTTTTTACGAAGTTTTTTCGTAGTGAGAACCCAATTCATTATGACTGAAGCCATGAGTGAGGTCGCGTGCGCTCATGATGAAGGCTCCTCAGTTTTTTAAATGCTCTGCGCGGTAGATTCAAACTACGGCGGATGAGTGTTTGAAGAGGGTGCCTTATGTAATAGGCATGTTCGTCAATGATTACGGGGCCACTACTAAATATTAGGTTTTCTTTATCTCCTTACAGGAGTCAAACCTATAATATGAACTTAGAAGAGAAATGAACACTAGATGTTGGGCACAGATCTATACAAGGTTTAATATGGTTTCTGAAGGATTAATGCATATGCAACAATTGATGATCTTGGGCACAGATCTACAAAGGAATTATCAATGAATATTCACATATTTTACCTTACCCTCACAGCAATAATCACAACGTAAGACACTCAGAGACACTTAGGGTGAATTTGGAGGGGTTGAAGTTCGAGAGCAAGTCTGGCCGATGTAGAGCGTAGGTTCGCCTGGACCAGACTTCAAGGCTGCTTCGCACCGTCAGGAATCCCACGTCCAGACGTCAGAGGCAGACAACATGGCTCGGTGTAGTCTCGAGGAGGAGGGGAATGCAGTTGCCACTTTTAGTTAGATGCTCCGGACTTTTTAGACTTGAGAACATTACCGAGGTGTTCTTAAATAATAGTTCTTAAAGCTAGCGCATGCTAAGCTAGCTAAGGATAGCTCAATAAGGCCGATTAGGCGTATTTCCATTGGGGTCCTGTACTACTATCCCATCCCTTTGCTCATGAGGGATGGTAACGACTCAGTGCTTGTGAAAAATCTTTAATGCGCCGAGCGTGGGCGCTAACCCGGGCCTTCTGGGTGGAAGTCCGAGACGTTAGTCTCGAGGTGGAAGTGCTTGCTTTCTCAACAATTTCGTTGAGTACATGTTCAAATATTTTCTTAGCTTCAACTTAGTAATTGAATGTTAAAGGGATATAGTGAATCGTTGTGACATCAATAGTGAAGTAAATACTTAGCTTAAAAATACATGGTAGTTATCATTTGGTACCTAATCATTGAAAATATTTTATTTAATACTCTGGTGGGAGTTACTAAGTCTAGGAAGGATATAATAGCAATTCTGGTGATTTTATTATAATTGAGGGTTATTGGTGAATCAGTGGATAACTCTGGTCTTCTCTATATTCCGGGGTTGATCCAGAGCTCTTCGTAACAGTCTTGCACTGTAGATCCTAATATCCCCACTTATGTCGGTAGCACTCAGGTCTTTGATGCGGAACTTGCATAAACATTTGCTTGGTGTACTGCAAATCTGGTCGCTGGTGCAATGAAAGCTGGTGATTGGTAGGGAGGGTGATTGGCTTAAACTCACATTCTTTTGTAGGGGTGACTGACCTAGGTGACCCGTCTTCCTGGTAGTAAGAAAACGGGAATGACCTGGTAATATGGGGCACTCCTTTGTTTCTCGTTCCTCTGTATCATGAGAAACTGGTATGGAATGGTGTCTCTGTTGTTTGTTTTTTCTCTTCTCCTTTCTACTCACCTGTAGGCTAGCAATCCTACAGGTGTTACCCAACCCCGTTCTATTCAACCCCGTCACTTCAATAACCAAGAAGATCATCAGTAGAGCGGCCATTAAGGAAACCATACTGGCGATCTGAAAGTAGACTATGGGAAGATAAATGCTTAAGACATTTTAAGTTAATAATAGTTTAAATAACTTTAGAGATGCAAGATATTAGAGCAATTGGAAGATAGTTGAAGGGTTGAGAGCGGTTACCTTTTTTGGGACAGGTTGAATGAGAGCACACTTCCATCATGAAGGAAAGATGTTAGAGGAAAGATAGAGACAAAAGAGTTTACTTAGGCTGGGAGTCATCACGGAAGAACAGATTTTGAGTACAACAGAAGGAACACTATCCGGTCCGTATGCCTTCTTAGTATTAAGCCCAGAGAGGGCTGAGAGTTCATTCTTAGACGAGATTATGATAATAGGCATAAGTAAGTGAGAGAGGGGTGGAGAGGGAGGAGTAGATCTGGAATCATTCAAAGTCGAGTTTTTAGGGAAAGTTTGAGCAAAGACTTCAGCTTTGTCAGAGGAAGAGGTGACGGTGGTACTGTCAGAGTGGAAAAGGCGAGGGAAAGACGAGGAAGTTAAGTTGTTGGAGAGGTTTTTGGCTAAATTCCAAAAAGCTTGGGAAGAGCTAGAGTTGGAAAGTTCAGAGCATTTGTTATTGATGAAAGAGTTTTTTTTCGAGTCGAAGGACAGATTTGGCTTGATTCCTGACAGAGACAGATAAAGTATGGGATTCTTGAGTTTGAAGGAGATAGTACTGTTTGAATGCTTCCTCCTTATTATGAACAGCACTAGAACAAGCATGAGTAAACCAAGATTGTTGTGAGTTAGTCTGAGAGAAAGAGAATGGGATGTATGCTACCATACCTGAAAGGATTACCTCAGTAATGCGCTCGGCACACTTTGCAGTGTTCGTTTTGATTTTGGTTGCTAGCTATTCCTTGTAAATCCTTGTAGCTCCTTTATTCACATTATCTTGCAACAATGCTTGCTAACATTGTAACGCCTCCCCCCCCCCACCCCTCTCTCTCTCCTTTATGCACATCCATTCTTTGCAATTCTCACTCTCCCTCTAAACTAATTTCCGTTCTGTCTGTCAAACTCTTTTACACCATCACATTGTCAGGATCTGTTGTTCCATGATATAATATGTACTCTCTCTCTCTTCACCTCTCACTTTCCATACTACATGTCCCATATTTTTACCTTCGTCCGAAACCCTACTTGAACCATAGACTCGTGCCACTTTTCTTGTTATTTTTGTAAATGTTATTGAACTAGGGTTTGAAGCTGCTCTCAGGCAGAATGATATGTATGCCGTTCAAGGGTGCCACTCTCGGGTAGCATGATGTGCGGTGGCTGTGGGTCGCTCTCAGGTTGCATGATGTGTAGGGGCTGGGAGCCGCTTTCGGGTATCATGATGTGCAGATGGCTGTGGGCCTTTCTCGGGTAGCATGATGAGTTCTTGTGGGTGCCTAGAGACGCCCGTCTCTAGGCACCCACGAGACCTCCACGCCCCTCTGCTGCTTTTAGTGTCCTGTGCTTTTAAAATTAGGTACGTGTGTAGGCATATATTTAAATAGATATATGTGCCCATTTGTACTCCTGTTTCCTTATTTTAGTCGACCCCGCCCCTTTTACTCCATGACACTTTTCAATTCGCCACCCACATCTATCTTTAAACCTTATTTTATTTAATTGTTCTAAGTCTGCTCCCTCGCTTCTTTCCATACTGAGATTTTGCCAATTAACGCCTCTTTTCAAATGTGTTTATTAGTCATTGTTATCCCCCATTACGTTTATATTTTGCATAGCAATATATATTATTGTATACATTATTTTCACTCATTATTCCTTTTTTACTTATCATATATCTCAACATATAATCTCTTAATGTAATAAACCTCAGCTATATTTTCGTTAAATTTATCTTTTGAATACATTTTCAATTTTAACATTATGATGGCTTTATGCTACTCACACTATTATACAGATATTATAATTCTGTAGGGTATACAATTATTAGAGATATATTAGCTCAGTTTGGACCAGTTGGAAACTATTTGACATGAACTAGTCCATTACAGTGATGTGGGGGAGGACACTACATAAAACCTTCAATATTTGTTTTAATGGCAGAGATTTGGAATATGTCTTATAGACCATTTTATGTTAGAATACCGTTTTATCATATCCCAAAGTTATGCCCTTTCCTCCTTCGACACCCTATTTATATATATTCATATACTATATATATATATATATATATATATATATATATATACTGTATGCCCAGAAGCTGGGTGTGCTCAACCGTCTCAAAGGGTTCTTTACCCTTGCGCAGCTTCATGCTCTTTACAGGGGCACAGTGCGTCCTTGTATTGAGTATTGTTCACATGTGTGGGGAGAATCCTATCACACCGCACTCCTAGATAAAGTAGAAAGGAAAGCCTTTCGTATCATTAACTCCCGTCCACTCACCAACTCTCTGCAATCTTTCTCTCTTCACCGCAATGTTGCATCTCTCTCGCTATTCTATCGCTACTTCAATAATCAGTGTTTCTCGGAGCTTTCCCAGTGTATACCACCTCCTCTACGTTGGGTACTTAAAACCCGCCTTGCAACAAAATCCCACCCCTACTCTGTGCAACCCTCCAACTGAAGAGTGAAACGCTATTCTCAGACTTTCTTCTATTCAACTGCTGAGCTCTGGAACTCTCTCCCAGAATTAGTGTTTCCCTCTTCCTATGACTTAAATTGCTTCAAACTCCGTGTGTTAAGACATTTTTAGCTCGAACGACCCTTGATTTCGGCCCTGTCACTCTTTGAAATCTGAGGGAGACACTCGTTGCAGGCAGTTATGCCTTGTGTCTCCCTCATTCACATAGAGAAAAAAAAAAAAAAAATAAAAAAAAATATATATATATACAGGGGCCTGGTATCCTTCTCTCCTTAAATAAATCTACCAACAAAACGAGACAGAGATAGGGGCGAGGGAACGCGTTCATGGTCCCGGACCTTAAGAATAGGAGCTTTAAATGTGCATGGATGTAGTATGAATGAGAAGCGAGAGGACATTGGAAGGTTATTTGAAAGAAGGAAGTATGATGTGCTTGCACTGAATGAAACAAAGATGAAAGGAGAGGGAGAAGTTGATTTTGGAAACGTGATAGGTAGAAAGTCTGGAGTAGATGAAGGAGTCTGTGGGAAAGAGGGAGTGGCTATTATTGTGAAAGAGGAGTTGAGAGAGTTTATAAAAGAGTGGAAAGAGGTGTCATCAAGGCTAATGTGGGTGCGAATGCGGTTTAAGGGTGAAAGGTGGGTTTTTGTAAGTGCTTATGGGCCAGAAAGTGAAACGAAGTTAGACGAGGTGGAGGGTTTTTGGGAGGATTTGAGAGATTGTTTAAAAGTGTTTGATGAAAATGAAAATGTTAATAGTTTTAGGGGACCTAAATGCTAGGGTAGGAAATGAGCCTGTTGAGGGAGTCATCGGTAGTTTTGGTGTGGATGGTGTAAATGAGAGTGGAGAAAGACTGAAAAATGTATGTGGAGAGTGCAGATTGAGTGTAGGAAATACGTTCTTCAAAAAAAAAAAACGTATACACAAGTACACATGGCATAGACTTGTGAGGGGAGAAATTGTAGAGAGTGCTTTGATGGATTATGTGCTGGTGACAAGGGAAAGATTGTGTAGACTGCTGGATGTGAATGTGATTAGAGGTGAGGCGGAGGGTATGTCGGATCATTACCTCGTGGAGGGAAAGCTAAGAGTTAGGAGTTACAGGAGAATGAGAAACAAGCGTGAAGTAAGAGAGGTAATAAAAGTTAGTGAGTTAGAGAAGAGTGCAAAAGAGAGGGAGTACAAGGAAAGGTTAAATGAAAAATTAATTGAAGTGAGAGAGATGGAAGAGAGAGAAGTAGAGGTTGAATGGCAACAGTTTAAGGAAGGAGTGAAAGCAAGTGCAGAGGTAGTGTGCGGTAAAAGTAAAGTAGGAGGCAGAGGTATCAGGAAGGGAAGCGAGTGGTGGAATGATACGGTGAGAAAGGCAGTTGAGGAGAAGAGACAGTGTTTTGAGAGGGTTTTACAGGATTGTAGTGTTGAGGTATAGGAGAGGTACAAGGAGAAAAGGAGCGAGGCAAAACGGAAAATTAGAGAAGCGAAAAAAGATGCAAACGAAAGGTGGGGTCAAAGGTTGAGTGAGAATTTTGAAGAACGAAAGATGTCCTGGAAGGAGGTACATAAAGTAAGGATAGGAGGACAAAAGAGGGAAGAGTCAGTGAAAGATGCAAATGGAGAATTACTAGTGGAACCAGTTGAAGTGAGGAATATATATGCTGAGTATTTTGAATCTTTGTTAAATGCAAGAGATGGAAGAGAAGCAGTGATTGAAGCAATGGTGGATGGAGATTGGTTACCTAGGCCACCCAGGTGGCAGGGAATGAATGAAAGGATTGAGGAAAATGAGGTAAAACAAGCAGTGAAACAAATGAGAGCTGGAAAAGCAGAAGATTGGTTGGTGAGACTTTTTAATATGTGCTTTGCAGTGTCAATGGTACCAATAGACTGGAAGAGTGCATGTATTGTGCCGTTGTACAAGGGGAATGGAGATCGGCAGGAGTGTTCAAGATATAAAGGTATTAGTTTATTGTCAGTGGTTGGAAAGCTGTATGGCAGGGTGTTGATAGAGAGGATAATAAAGTGTACGGAAGTTGCAATAAGAGAAGAACAGTGCGGTTTTAGGAGGGGAAGAGGGTGCGTGGAACACATGTTTGCAGTAAGTTATGCGAGAAGTATTTAGAGAAGCATAAGGAGATATTTTGGGCATTTATGGATTTGGAAAAGCGTATGATCGTGTGGATCATGAAGCAATGTGGAAGGTGTTAAGGATTCATGAATTTGGAGGAAGTTTGTTAGAAGCAGTTAAGAGTTTTTATGAAGGGAGCAGAGCAAGAAATGGTGAGTTGAGTGAATGGTTTGAGGTAAAGGTAGGTTTGCGACAGTGTTGTGTAATGTCACCATGGCTATTTAATATGTTTATGGATGGTGTGGTGAGGGAGGTGAAAAGGAGAACTATGGGAAGAGGATTGGGTTTAGTAGGAAAGAATGGTGGAGATCGGGAGTTGAATCAGTTGCTGATCACTGATGACACAGCATTGGTGGCGGATTCTGAGGAGAAACTGCAGTGGGTAGTCAAAGAGTTTGGTGTGGTTTGTGGAAGGAGGAAATTGAAGGTGAACGTCAATAACAGTAAAGTAATGGTGTGTAATAGGGGAGATCATAGGGTGAATCTAGATGTGAGGCTGGATGGGGAAATATTGGAACAAGTAGAGTCTTTTAAATATCTAGGAGGAACGATAAGCAGGAGTGGAGGTATGGAAATGGAGGTAAAACAGAGAGTGTGTGAAGTAAGGAAGGTTTTCGGAGCAATGGGAAGTATGTGGAAGACGAGAAATCTCGGAATGAAAGTAAAAAGTGCACTGTATCAAGGAATTGTTGTGCCAACAGTGATGTATGGGGCTGAGACATGGGCTCTGAAGAAAAAGGAGACACAAAAGCTGGATGTGATGGAGATGAGTTGCTTGAGGAGTATGTGTGGAGTTGCTCGTAGAGATGGATTGAGGAATGAAGAGATACGTAGGAGAGTGGGGCAGCTGGAACATTTGTCAGCCAGAGTGGACAGAAGGGTGCTGAGCTGGTATGGTCATGTTGAACGAATGGGAGATGAAAGGCTTACAAAGAGAAGATGTAAGTCAGATACAAGGGGAGATAGAAGGGCAGGAAGATCCCCATTGAGATGGAGAGGTTGTGTAAGAAAAGCTTTGGATGATAGAGGAATGACTATAGATCAGGCAAAGGTAGTGGTATTAAACAGGAATGGATGGAGAATGTTTGTGAATAGTTGATTGAAGACGTGGTCATTTGGGGGAAGGGGTCGGGCGCAAGTTGGACTAGATAATAGTCCATCAGGCGCCTGGCCCGGGGAGACGATTAATATGAAGGGTGCGTCTGGAAGTGTGGTGGGCGGGCTTGTGGCTTCGGCTCCGCTGCATGTCTGCCTGCCGAGATCGGAACCTTTCAGGGTGGTCGGGGGCCGGGGAAGTGCTGGAGCGACCTTTGTGACCCTGGTTTCTGGGTCTTCTCCTGGATGACATAGATGTGTGTGAATTTGTGTTTTTATCTGTGTTTGATCGTTGTTTTATGTTGTTTTTGTGTTTTCCCTGTTCTTGCTCTGTCCTGAGTCAGCCACCCCCAAGAAAATAGGAAAGCAAAAATAATGAAACATAATAAAATAGAAAATAAAAATAAAAATAGAAAGAAGTGGGGATTGGGCCTGAGCATATAGATATAATATATATATATATATATATATATATATATATATATATATATATATATATATATATATATATATATATATCTGATTATATATATATATATATATATATATATATATATATATATATATATGTATATATATATATATATATATATATATATATATATATATATATATATATTGAGCTACCTATAGATTTCTTATGAATCGTATAGCACATATAACTTCCTAAACGATCCATACATTTTTTTCTATCTGTGGTTTGGATCCACCCATTAGCCTTCCCTCTGAACAAGTGAATAGGAAGAATGTTTCTCCCTTTCCTTAGTTGGGTAGTCATATAATTTCTGATCACTGGGAGAGTCTGGTACTGTGGACTAATGGATGACACCTGAACGCTGGGGAGAGAGAGAGAGAGAGAGAGAGAGAGAGAGAGAAATACTCTTAGAGTGAGAATGTTCATGATTTCGTAAATGAATGACAATAATAATAATAATAATAATAATAATAATAAGTTATACTTAAACATAGAATGTCATTGCTGGAGAGAGAGTAATATTTGGTAGCATGAAGGTTTATCCTGAAAATACCATTAGGTGTTTACTCAACAAGAGTAAACATCCCTTCATACGCCAGTGAAAGGTTATTAGTGAAAACCCATTGGAATTTTTGTATTTTTTTATTTTTTCCAAATTTTTCCTGTAATTCTAAAAACGTTATATAGCGAACTTTGAAATTGACATGCTCAGTAACTACTAGTCGTACGAGGATCATACATATATAAATGGAAAGAGCGTAAGCTACTCTACAACCTTTCATACGCTTTATCTTCTACTTTACCGTGTTCCTGCGTAAAATATTGTATTTTTTTTTTTTTTTTTAACCTAATAACCTTAGACTTTCACATGTTTTTCTCAAAAACTGTTTTGTCGCACTTTGGGACCTTATAATAAATGTATTATTGGACCTATAGGAATGGTGCATATACCATTGGAAAGGGAATTAAAGGCACTGCACGTTTTACAAAGCTAATTTAGTCTAGCTAACTTTGTTTGGTTGCAGCATGTTGTCACATTCGTAAAATTCTACAAAATAATTTCACCTTCATAATCACCTAAATCCAAAAATACACAACATATATAAAAAAAATTGAGTAAAAACTACAAACTCACCTATTGTGAGTTGTTTGATCACATACACCAGGTGCTATAGGGATTTCTGTAGGAGTTTATGAGTTATATTAGTGCTATAGTTGTCAACCTATTATATACCTAAATTGAAAGAAAAAAGCCCCCCCGCCCCACCCCCCCCCCCAATTTTTGTTTGTTTTTACCTAGTTTTATGGTCACATAGTTTTATGGTCACATAGTTTTATGGTCACATAGTTTTATGGTCACATAGTTTTATGGTCACATAGTTTTATGGTCACATAGTTTTATGGTCACATAGTTTTATGGTCACATAGTTTTATGGTCACATAGTTTTATGGTCACATAGTTTTATGGTCACATAGTTTTATGGTCACATAGTTTTATGGTCACATAGTTTTATGGTCACATAGTTTTATGGTCACATAGTTTTATGGTCACATAGTTTTATGGTCACATAGTTTTATGGTCACATAGTTTTATGGTCACATAGTTTTATGGTCACATACACCTGTGCCAAAGACCTGGAAGTTAGGTAATAAACTGGACGGTCCCCTTAAGCTCACCATCCACTGCCACTATAGTGGTGGTGGTGGTGGTGACGGTGTTAGTGTTGGTGGTGATGATGTTAGTGGCGGTGGTGGTGATGATGTTAGTGGTGGTGGTGGTGATGGTGTTAGTGGTGGTGGTGGTGATGGTGTTAGTGGTGGTGGTGGTGTTGTGGCGGTGGTGGTGGTGGCGTTGGTGGTGGTGGTAGTGGTGGTGGCGGTGGTAGTGGTGGTGTTGGTGGTGGCGGTGACGGTGGTGGTGGCGTTGGTGGTGGTGGTAGTGGTGGTTGTGGTAGTGGTGTTGGTGGTGGTGGTGGTATATTTAATTTGTCCTATGCGGATCAGCGAGACACAAGGCAAAACTGCCAGTGACAATTGCCCCCCCCCCCCCCCCATAGTAGAAAGAGTGACAGGGCCAAAAATCAAGCATTGTTCGAGGCAAAATGCCGAGATACACAGAGTTTGAAACAATTTAAGTTATAGAATGAGCAGAAAATATATTCAGGGAGAGATATCTAGAGCTCAGCTGTTGAATAGAAGAAGATTGGGAATATTGTTTCACTCCTGAGTTGGAGAGTTGCACATAGGGGTGGGATCGTGTAGTGCACACGGATCATGATTTGTGCACACGGGGTTGGAGAGTTACACATAGTAGGGGTGGGATCGTGTTGTGCACACGGATCATGATTTGTGCACACGGGGTTGGAGAGTTACACATAGTAGGGGTGGGATCGTGGTGTGCACACGGATCATGATTTGTGCACACGGGGTTGGAGAGTTACACATAGTAGGGGTGGGATCGTGTAGTGCACACGGATCATGATTTGTGCACACGGGGTTGGAGAGTTACACATAGTAGGGGTGGGATCGTGTTGTGCACACGGATCATGATTTGTGCACACGGGGTTGGAGAGTTACACATAGTAGGGGTGGGATCGTGGTGTGCACATGGATCATGATTTGTGCACACGGGGTTGGAGAGTTACACATAGTAGGGGTGGGATCGTGTTGTGCATACGGATCATGATTTGTGCACATGGGGTTGGAGAGTTACACATAGTAGGGGTGGGATCGTGGTGTGCACATAGATCATGATTTGTGCACACGGGGTTGGAGAGTTACACATAGTAGGGGTGGGATCGTGTTGTGCACACGGATCATGATTTGTGCACACGGGGTTGGAGAGTTACACATAGTAGGGGTGGGATCGTGTTGTGCACACGGATCATGATTCATATTACACATGTGATCATAATTAATAATATAATATTGGATAATCCTAAAGTGTGTTAAGGGCCGGGAGGGAGGGAGGGAGGGAGGGGGGGGGATATGCTTTACTTCTTATTTGTTATTACTCTAGGTTTTCTTTTTTCGTTTACTCCCTAGACTTCCATCAAGCTTTACAAAATACCCGCCCCCCCAAAAAAAAAAAAAAAAAAAAAAATAGATATATTGGTACAATTTTCGGTAGAAAAATGTCCCGGCAGTAGTTTCCTACTATATTCCAGGTTTGTTATCGCTCGCCAGGAACAAATGTCCCGGCAGTAGTTTCCTACTATATTCCAGGTTTGTTATCGCTCGCCAGGAACAAATGTCCCGGCAGTAGTTTCCTACTATATTCCAGGTTTGTTATCGCTCGCCAGGAACAAATGTCCCGGCAGTAGTTTCCTACTATATTCCAGGTTTGTTATCGCTCGCCAGGAACAAATGTCCCGGCAGTAGTTTCCTACTATATTCCAGGTTTGTTATCGCTCGCCAGGAACAAATGTCCCGGCAGTAGTTTCCTACTATATTCCAGGTTTGTTATCGCTCGCCAGGAACAAATGTCCCGGCAGTAGTTTCCTACTATATTCCAGGTTTGTTATCGCTCGCCAGGAACAAATGTCCCGGCAGTAGTTTCCTACTATATTCCAGGTTTGTTATCGCTCGCCAGGAACAAATGTCCCGGCAGTAGTTTCCTACTATATTCCAGGTTTGTTATCGCTCGCCAGGAACAAATGTCCCGGCAGTAGTTTCCTACTATATTCCAGGTTTGTTATCGCTCGCCAGGAACAAATGTCCCGGCAGTAGTTTCCTACTATATTCCAGGTTTGTTATCGCTCGCCAGGAACAAATGTCCCGGCAGTAGTTTCCTACTATATTCCAGGTTTGTTATCGCTCGCCAGGAACAAATGTCCCGGCAGTAGTTTCCTACTATATTCCAGGTTTGTTATCGCTCGCCAGGAACAAATGTCCCGGCAGTAGTTTCCTACTATATTCCAGGTTTGTTATCGCTCGCCAGGAACAAATGTCCCGGCAGTAGTTTCCTACTATATTCCAGGTTTGTTATCGCTCGCCAGGAACAAATGTCCCGGCAGTAGTTTCCTACTATATTCCAGGTTTGTTATCGCTCGCCAGGAACAAATGTCCCGGCAGTAGTTTCCTACTATATTCCAGGTTTATTATCGCTCGCCAGGAACAAATGTCCCGGCAGTAGTTTCCTACTATATTCCAGGTTTGTTATCGCTCGCCAGGAACAAATGTCCCGGCAGTAGTTTCCTACTATATTCCAGGTTTGTTATCGCTCGCCAGGAACAAATGTCCCGGCAGTAGTTTCCTACTATATTCCAGGTTTGTTATCGCTCGCCAGGAACAAATGTCCCGGCAGTAGTTTCCTACTATATTCCAGGTTTATTATCGCTCGCCAGGAACAAATGTCCCGGCAGTAGTTTCCTACTATATTTCCAGGTTTGTTATCGCTCGCCAGGAACAAATGTCCCGGCAGTAGTTTCCTACTATATTCCAGGTTTGTTATCGCTCGCCAGGAACAAATGTCCCGGCAGTAGTTTCCTACTATATTCCAGGTTTGTTATCGCTCGCCAGGAACAAATGTCCCGGCAGTAGTTTCCTACTATATTCCAGGTTTGTTATCGCTCGCCAGGAACAAATGTCCCGGCAGTAGTTTCCTACTATATTCCAGGTTTGTTATCGCTCGCCAGGAACAAATGTCCCGGCAGTAGTTTCCTACTATATTCCAGGTTTGTTATCGCTCGCCAGGAACAAATGTCCCGGCAGTAGTTTCCTACTATATTCCAGGTTTGTTATCGCTCGCCAGGAACAAATGTCCCGGCAGTAGTTTCCTACTATATTCCAGGTTTGTTATCGCTCGCCAGGAACAAAGAAATACATGAAATTGCTCGAAAGGTCTTAATATTAGAAATGGGGTGAAAGGTCTCAGAATTGCCAAACTAATAGGGCGAGCGTCTGAAGATCTCATAACTAATGGAGCTAAGCATGAGAGGGAAGATGGTCCACAAAAAACAAATGCCTCCTTATAAGCCAATCAATATACGACTACAGCCTTCCAAATATATATATATATATATATAAGAACATAACATAAGAAAATGAGAGTCTGCAGAAAGCCGATTGGCCTAAGCAAGGCAGATCCCTTATATATATATATATATATATATATATATATATATATATATTATGTAATCCAGAATTAAAATCGATTATATAAGCCAGATTAGTATATTAGTTAAGTTTCCCACTCATGTGTTTGATTCTAGAGAGTTCTAAACCTGTCAGGCTTTAGCCTGTCTCTCCCAGCCTTGAGTCATTACATTCACGAGTGCAGTAGATTTTTTTTTTTTTTTTTTTCTTTTTTGTTTTTTTAGGGGAAAGGTGGGTGAGAGGAGAGGGTTTTATGTGGGAGGCAAAGAGGGAAAGATGAAGCAAGTGTGGGAGGCATAAACGTTAGTGGGCATACCACTTCGCTTTATTTATAATACATTGGTTTCACACATTATACATTTTTCTTTGTAGTATTATTATTATTATTTTATTTTATTTTATTTTATTCTTTTTTTAACATGCCTTTTTGGAGCTAGCTAAATACATAGTTAGTTTTTCATAGCCTATACAATCAGTGATAGTTGTGTCTTAAAATTATTACTAGCTAAGTAGCCTAAAATGTTATTAATTATACTTATACTATAGTGGCCTGCCTAATTGTATAGCCTACAGTTGTCACTTATGATTTAGCTAGATTCGAGGATGTTATTTGTTGGATTGTCAGTTGAGTTTATAAACAATATTGAAACTTAATTTTTACATGCTTAGTAGCCTATTTAGTATATAGGGGCAGGCACTTGAGCATTATTAAATTGCAGTGAATGTAGGCTACTTGGGAACCACTGATGGTACATTTTATCCCTATCATCATCTCTTATCATTCTAAAAGTGGGGTCATCTAACAATTCTAATCGTTCCCATATTTTAGTAGCCTGCTTGTGGAGACGGACGTTAAGTGGAAGTGTGTTTGTATGTTCGTGTATTTGCTGCGTTGTCATAGTGTATGGGTAGTGTTGGTTGGTGGCAAATCTTAAGGCTTTATTTTGAATTTGTTGTAGTCTTCTTAACTGATTGTTGCTTAGTGCGTGTGTGGGTACGGGTGGATAGTCCAGGATGGGTAGTACAGTGGCTTTTACTAAGTGAGTTTTGATTTTAGTAGGTAATTCTTTGAATCTAAAATGCCTTACTAGTGCGGCAATGGCTAGCTTTTTCCTTTCTGTAACATGTTGTATATAACCTTGCGTGCTTATATTTAGGCCTAGTATTTTGCCTTTGATTTTGTTTTCGATTATATTACCATCTATCGTAATTTGTTGCTTATTTTGAATGGCAAGTTGTAGGACTGTGAATTTATTTAAGTGTGTTTTTATTTTCCAGTGTTCTTCAAATCTATTTATTCTCTCTGCTTCTCTTTGTGTACGTCTAGCCATCATCGCCCTAGACTGTCCCGGGTACCCTATTATCTGTGTTATGTCATCTGCGTATGTAATGTTTGTGCCAGTGAGTGATGTTGGTGTGTCGTTTGTGTATATCGTGAAGAGAGTAGGGGATAGGACAGATCCTTGAGGGACTCCACAAGTTATTGATAAACTGTCACTTAGGGTATTTTTACTTTTATTCTGGCTGTTCTGTTATTAAGGAAGTTGCATAGGAATTTTTCGATTATGATAGGGAGGTTAAGATGTAATATTTGATATTTGAGCCCCAAGTGCCAGACTTTATCAAAAGCCTTAGATATATCCCGAAGGATTAAATTACACTGATGTTTGTTTGCTTTGTTGTTTGCTATAATTTCGGTGGTTAGAGCAAGGGCGTGTGTTGTGCCTCTACCTTCTCTGAAGCCATATTGTGTGGGGTTGTACAGGTTTTCCTCAGTGAGATGTTGCCTTAGTCTGTAATTTATTATTCTTTCTAGGATTTTACCTGGGACCTCTAATAATGAAATAGGCCTTTGGTGTTCTGGATGGTGTGGGTTTTTTCCTGCTTTTGGTATTAGTCTAATTATAGCGGTTTTAAATTTGGTGGGGAAGTATCCTAGAGATAATGTGGCATTGAAGATATTTTTAAGTCTTGTTATAGCAATGTCTGGGAGGTTTGATAGAATCGTTTTATTTATGCCTGATTTCCCAGGACATGATTTTCTGGATTTTGTAATTATGCTTTTGATTTCTATTTCTGTTATAGGTCTGGTAAGTATATTATAGTCATCAAGTCTACTTAAGTAAATTGTTTGGTATGGTGTTGTTCTGTTGATATGTCTTTGCATAAAGTCGCTGATGTCGTTGTTTTGAGGCATGACGTCATCATTGTCATTTAGTATCGTCTCCCAGTGTCTTTTGTGTATGTCTGCCTGTAGTCTGGGAGGGTATATTTTTTGTCCTTGGCTATTAATCAAGTAGTCTACGTCGTGAGTGTCGTGTCCTTGCAGTGCCCGAATTTTTCTCCAGAAAGTAGCTGAGTCTTTGTATGTGTCGGCAGTTTCAGTTATTTTTGTACTCCACTGGTCATTGCACTCTTGTGTTAGGTTTATTTGTAGTCTGTACTGTATGTCCCTGTATCGTCTGTGGTGTTCGTTAGTCCAGCCTAGATGTTGTGCTTGTTGTCTGAGCGCAGTATATTGTACAAGTAGATTTTGTGTTTCTGGACTGTGTCTTGTGTTAGTTAATGTTCTGTAGTTTGTTGTCGGTATATGTTTTCTTATGTTGTCTGTTATTGTGTTGTACCAGTCTGTTAGAGTCTCGTCTATGTCAGCTGTTGTTCCTTCATTGAGTGTGGTGTTGTTCTGCATTTTGGTACTGATGTCAGTTTTAAAGGAGTCCCAGTCCGCAAGTGCAAAATTAGGTCTAGGTGGTATTGGGGTAATGATGGGTTAGGTTGATATTTTAGCTATTATTAGTATATGATCGCTGGTGGTGAGTGGACCTGGAGAGAGGTGCAGGTTATGGTAGGTTTTGTGGTTCGTTAGGACTATGTCGGGTGTGGTGGAGGAGTTATGGGAATGATAGGTTGGTAAGTGTGGCCCTACGTATCTTATGATGTAGAATATTCTAGTTTCTCTGGTGACATATATATACACCCCCTGAGTCCTCGCAGTTTTCACTCTCAGCCCTACTGACTCATCACGCCTGTTCTCTCTCTGTACATAGTTACTATTATACCTAGTGAAGTGACATATCTCTCCTGGCACCTTTAAACGATTAAGCAGTCTGCATTCCTGTTCTGTGATTAGGGAGTTGAGTATATAAGTGTGTCCCCTACCATAGCCTATTATTAATCTTAATGATATTGTTGTGTATTAATTATAATTTAATCTAGTGATCAATTAATAATTAATTATCATTAAGTTTTCTGTAAATTCATATTATTTTGTTATTTCCTTTTGATTGCATTTATTAATGTTATAAGTGTAAAGCATTAATTAATTTGTGATTAGTTCCAAGTTTGTGAATTTGATTAGATTAATTTAGTTATCCTTTATTATTGTAATTTTCAGAAGGAGTATTTTCTCAAGTGTTATTTTAGTGCTTATTTTACGTTTAAATAGTTGTATTAATTACTTGTATTGCTTTTATTAATATTGTGTGGATTTCCTTAAGTTATTAAACAGATGTTAACCATTTCCAGTGATCTTGAGAAAATATTAATTCTTATGTGATATAGCTATTTCGACCTAGTATTGCTTCAGTAAAGGTATATACTGTAGGTATTTATTTTTTCAATTGCATATTTTCTGATAATATTAGTGCATTATATTCTTATTACTCGTCTTGAAGAGACTTATTTTATTGTTACATTATAATACCTACTTTAATTAAACTAATAGTTTGTATCTAGTTTTCCTTGAACCTGGATATTTTTAGTGTGTTCTTGAATTTCATAGTTAACCTATTGTTTGTGTCATTTCACCTCGTCCAAAAACATAACATTGGCGACCTCGCCAAGATCTTCGGGACTTGTTTAAGAATATATTAATTTATTTGCTTGTGATTGTGATATTTATATTTTTATGATGTCTTCTTCAACTATTTCTACCTTTGAGGCAGCTAAAGATTTTGTAGAGAGTGTTAAGACAGTTGTTGAGGAGGAATAAAAATGAACTCAAAGTTCTTGCACAATACCTGCAGCTTGCTCCTCCTTCAAGTGCTCATAAAGATCAAATTATTGACATGATTAATCAGAAGCTGTTTGATATAACTCCTTCAGTTGACACAAATATGAGTGCACAGTTAGAGCTTGCAAAGATTAAACTAACTCAAGCACAAGTTGAGGCACAGGCTCGTGTTCAGGAAGCTGAAGCACAGGCTCGTGCTCAACAGGCACAAGTTGAAGCACAGGCTCGTGTTCAGGAAGCTGAAGCACAGGCTCGTGCTCAACAGGCACAGGCTCAACAGGCTCGTGCTCAACAGGCACAAGCACAGGCACAAATTGAAATTGCTAAGTTAGACCACGAGTACCGCATAACAGGGGGTAAATAGGTCATCTAATCCTGATAATTTTGATGTGGCTAAAAATGTTAGACTTGTCCCTGTCTTTAATGAATCTGATGTAACTAAATACTTTCAATTGTTTGAGAAGGCAGCTAATGGTTTCAAATAGCCCCAGCAATATTGGCCAATAATCCTTCAGAGTGTACTCACTGGTAAAGCTCAAGTTACTTATGCATCTTTTTCTCAGGATCAGTCTGATAATTATGATGTAGTTAAGAGCCTGATTCTTAAAGCCTATGAGCTTGTTCCTGAAGCCTACAGAGCTAAATTTAGGACCACTTACAAGCAGGATAAGCAGTCTCATGTTGAGTATGCCAAAATTAAAGAAGATTTGTTGGATCAATGGTTAAATTCTATGAATGTAAATGCTGACTTTGATCAATTTAAGCAGATTATCTTATTGGAGAACTTCAAAAGATGTGGTTGGAAGGATGTCAGTTTATATATTGATGAGAGAAAGGTAGACACTGTTTCTGATGCTGCAATTTTAGCTGATGAGTATGTTCTCACTCACAAACATTATACAGGTAATCAAATAAAGAGATATGAGAGTAAATATGTAGCCTCTTCTCAGAGTACAGGTGTAAAGAAGGAGAGTAAAGATAATGTTTCTCAGGAAGGAAATACTAGTTCCTCTTCTAACTTTTCTAAGAATAAATGCAATTATTGTGGTAGACTAGGTCATGTTGCTGAGAAATGTTTCAAGAAACAGCTGTGATGCTAATAATGAACCTGCAAATGTTCAGTCAGTTGGTTTGGTGTCCACTCTTGAGAGTTCCCAATGTCTTATAAATGACTGTTTCACCTGCTTTGAGTGCTTTGGAGAGTAACGTAACCTCTATTGATAAAACTTCTCTTTAGAGCAGTAATTCTGTTGTACCTGCTTTGAGTGCTTTGAAGGGTAACGTAAGCTCTACTGATCAAGCTCTTCTTTTGAGCAGTGATGTGGGTGACACTCTCAAGAATTCCTATGCAAATTTTCTGTCTGGTGGATTTGTCAGTTCACTTAACCCGGCAAGTGCTGAAAAACTAATAAGAGTTTTACCGCTGCGCTGCGGAACTCCTTATATAATCCCGGTTTTTGAACGCGTACCAAAACCGCGGTCTTACAGCCAGGCGGCTACAAATTGGTGTGGCTGTAGTACAACTTGGCAACTCTCGATACCACCCCGCCACACGCTCGGCCCGCACTCACTCAAGCGGTACACAAGCACTTGTCATGGAGCCTAGACGTCCCTCACGCTCTCGCCCTGATGACACAACCAGCCCTAATTCTGGTGGTGTCAGCGGCCGTGGAAGGCAGAGAGTGGCTGCTAAAGACCCGGACTTCCATTACTACAGCACAAGTGGCTCCGAGGATGAGGAACCTGCACGTAAAGCACGTAAAACACGTGCAAGCAGGAGCAGTGCACAGAGGTCATTGTCTTTCGGGGACACTGCCACGACCACCCAGGCAACTGCTACCACCACTACCACCGACGCAGGAGGCCCCCCTGGGGCTGCAGGACCTGCGGGGGCCACTGGGAAGACAGGGAAGGGCATGGGTAAGAAAACTTGTACCTCTGCCATTACCACCGTGCCACCACCACCACCACCACCACCACCAGCCGCCCTTGCCGGCCCTTCTGCCCCTGCCACTGCCCCTGCCAAAGGGAAGAAAGGGACGAAGGGAAAGGCGACAACGGCGACAGGGACAACCATAATATTGCCATCCAGGACCTCTGCTGGCCCTGCCAACGCCGCCCTAACATACAGCTGACTGCCGTGGCTGGCCTTGGACAGCGGCACACAGACTTCCCTCCCTCCCACCCTCCCTCTCACCCACTCCAACTCTCCCCTAAACACATTCATAGGGGTTATATATCGCATAATTGGTGTATATGCGGTATATTCATTGTTATATGGGTCGCCTACATACGTACACATACTTTATATATAGCATGGCAGTGCTGAAAATACGATATATACGTGATATTACAGTCAACAGACCCTGTACAACTTGGCAACTCTCGATACCACCCCACACTCACTCAAGCGGTACACAAGTACTTGTCTCCCGCATAAACTCTCTCACCTCTGTTCCCGCCTCTAAATTCTCTCATAATTCGCTTATAAGTCGCATATTTGGTCTATATGCGGCATATTCCTTGGTATATGGGTGGCCTACATACGTACACGTACTTTATATATTATAGCATGACAGTGCTGAAAATACGATATATACGTGATATTACAGCCAACAGACCCTGTACAACTTGGCAACTCTCGATACCACCCCGCCACACGCAAAACCCGCACTCACTCAAGCGGTACACAAGCACTTGTCTCCCGCATAAACTCTCTCACCTCAGTTCTCGCCTCTAAACTCTCTCATAATTCGCTTATACGTCGCATAATAATTTGGTCTATATGCGGCATATTCCTTGGTATATGGGTGGCCTACATATGTACACATACCTACACATACTCCACATAGCATAGAAGTGATGAAAATAGGATAAATACGCGAGATTACGCCCTAACCCTCCGTCTCCTCCCTCTCATTCTACACCCTGGGCGCGCGAATATTCACCCGGGAAATCTTGCCGCGCGATGACAATCTGGCAGCGCGATGCCATTCGCTCCACTTTCTTCAACCCCAGACATTTTTTGTGGTGTCAAATATATATGGCTAGATGCGCGCGAACATTCCCTATACGTTGATGTACTTTTCATCGATATTTGCAAGGGTCGCCCAAATCGTCATACCTCGGCACAGGAGTGCCTGTATACTATAGGGGGTGCGCAGCGGAGTGGTTAATGGCAGTGACAGGAAATCTGTTAAAATTTTACGAGACACAGGTCCTTGCCAATCCCTACTAGTGACCAGTGTTTAATAATTCCTCTGGTAAAACTGTAATGGTGCAGGGTTTAGGGAGTAATTATTTTTCTGTCCCTTTCTGCAGAGTGAATCTTGAGTCTGATTTTGTTCAAGGTCCAGTGATGGTAGGATTGGTTGAGACACTCCCTATGTCTGGTGTGACTTTTCTCCTTGACAACTACATTGCTGGGGGTCGGGTTTGTCCAGCTCCTCGGTTGCCTAGTGAGCCGGTGGCTGGAGTTGACGACGGCTCCTCTGATGTGTTTCCTGCATGTGCTGTCACTAGGGCAAAATCTAAAGTTACTAGTGATTTAGAGGGTGATGAAGATGATGATGTTCTCTTGGCTGATACTTTTCTTGCCAATTTAAACCATTCAGAAGATGAGGCAGTTCCTCGCAGTGTGGATAATTTGTCACCTCGTGAGTTGGTAGAGTTGCAGCAGGCTGACCCAGAGTTGGAAGGTTTAGCTAATACTGCTTGTAGTGTGGAAGAGTCAGCTAGTGCTTCTACTTGTTAATATTTAAAGTCAGGAGTATTAATAAGAAAGTGGAGACCCCCAACGTAATCAGCAGACTATGAATGGGAGGTTGTGCATCAAATTGTCATCCCCCAAGTTTGTAGGCAGGATATCATTAGGGTGGCTCATGACTCCAGTTTGGCAGGACACATGGGAGTGAGGAAGACTACATTCCGTATTTTGAAGCATTTTTACTGGCCAGGTATTTTCAAGGATGTTTCCTGGTATTGCAAATCTTGTCACACCTGTCAAGTAGTGGGGAAGTGTAATAAAAAAGAGAAAGTTGCACCACTCGTTCCCATTCCTCCCTTTGAGGCGAGATTCACTCGGGTGTTAGTTGATATTGTAGGACCTCTTCCCAAGACTTCTTCAGGGTTTTCCTATTTGCTGACACTCATTGATATGGCTACTCATTATCCTGAAGCAATCCCTCTCAAAAATATTTCGGCGAATAATGTAGTGAAAGAAATGCTTGGGTTCTTCACCAGATTTGGATTGCCTAAGGAAGTACAGTCAGATCAAGGGGAGCAATTTTATGTCCAATGTTTTTTAAGTAGTCTTTGAAAGAGTTGGGCATCACACAGATCACATCTTCAGCATATCAACCTCAAACACAGGGAGCTCTGGAGAGATATCATCAGACACTCAAATCTATGCTGAGGAAGTACTGCTTTGAACACCAGAAAGATTGGGACAAAGGTCTTCCTTTTGTGCTGTTTGCTTCAAGAGAGTCTCCAAATGAATCACTAGGCTTCTCACCTTTTGAACAACTCTTCGGGCATGAAGTTAGAGGTCCTATGAAGTTGTTGAAGGAGTTCTGGTTGTCGGAATCGGATGACGTCAACCTGCTGGAATATGTGACGAAATTTAAGGAGCAGTTATCAACAGCGTTCCAGCTAGCTCGAGAAAATTTGGGAACTGCACAAGAGAAGATGAAAACGTGGTATGAAAATAACAAGAGTATGCCAGTTTCACCCAGGTGATCAGGTCCTAGTTCTGCTGCCAGTACACGGACAACCTCTTCAAGCCAAGTTTAGTGGACCGTACATGGTGGAGAAGAAAGCCAGTGATGTAAACTACGTTATTGCCACGCCAGATCGTAGGAAGAGCAAACAACTTTGCCACATCAACATGCTAAAATTGTACCACAGAAGAGACCCTGATAAACCTATCTGCACTGTAGCTGTTCCTCAAGACCCCGAAAGTGAGGCACTCCCATGCAGTATGAACTTGAGCGATAGCCTGGGGCAGAATGTTGCTATCATGAGTGATCTGGGGACTAAGTTATCTCATCTAACCCCTGAGGAGAGGCAGGAATTAACGGCTCTACTCCAGAAATACCATCAAGTGTTCCGAGATACTAGAGGAAAAACAACCATTTTGATGCACGATGTTGATGTTGGAGATGCGAAGCCAATCAACCCGGGAGCTGCGGGGAGACTCTTAAGAGTTCCCCCGGCGCACTGCGGGGAGACTCTTAAGAGCAGAGACTTTGAACACGTACCAAAACCGCGCGTTTATAGCCAGGCGGCTGAAAATTGGTGTGGGTATAGTACTACATGTCAACTCTCAATACCACCCTGCCAAACGCTCGCCCCGCACTCGTGCAAGTACCACCGCGCCAGTAACCACGCACTAGTCATGGAGCCTACACGTCCCTCACGCTCGCTCCCTGATGACACAACCAGCCCTCCTTCTGGTGGTGTTAGCCGCCGTGGAAGGCAGAGGGTGGCTGCCAAAGACCCTAGCTACCAGTACGACACGCCCTACAGCTCAGAGGACGAATCACCAGCACCAAAAGCACGTAAAACACGTGCAAGCAGGGCAATGGCACAGAGGTCATTGGTCTTTCGGGACACTGCCACCACGACCCAGGCCACTGCAACAACCACTACCACCACCACTGCCACCACTGCCACCCCTGCCACCCCTGCCACCGGTACCAGCGACGCAGGAGGCCGCCCTAGGGCTGCATTACCTGCGGGGGCAGGAAAAATGAAAGGCACGGGCGTAGGGAAAAGAACCCGTACGCCAGGAAAAGAACCCGTACGCCAGCCACAGTGCCCCTACCACCACCAACACCACCAGCCGCCCCTGGCCCGGCTGCCCCTGCCGCCCCTGCTGCCCCTGCCGCCCCTGCCGCCCCTGCTGCCCCTGCCGCCCCTGCCGCCCCTGCCCAAGGAACAGGGAAGGGGAAGGGGAAAGGGAGAGGGAAAGCGACTGGGAAATCGACTGCTGGCCCTGGTGTCCCTGCCTGCCCTGCTGCCCCTGCCGCCCCTGCTGCCCCTGCTGCCCCTGCCCCCCCTGCCCAAGGACCAGGGAAGGGGAAGGGGAAAGCGACTGGGAAAGCGACTGCTGGCCCTGGTGTCCCTGCCGGCCCTGCTGCCCCTGTTGCCCCTGCCCCCCATGCCGCCCCTGCCCAAGGAACAGAGAGAAGGGCGACAGGCACCACCATCATCTTGCCATCAAGGCCACGCACCACTGCTGCCCCTGCCGCCGCCGCCCCTGCCGCCGCTCCTGCCACCACCTCTGCTGTCCCTGTCCATAAGACTCCCGCACGTGCCAAAGTGACCCGGAAAACTCTTACACCATCTAAGTATGCCGCCCTGCTGTTTGATGGTGATTCGCAGGACATTGGCAGCCCGGGTTTCCACGACGAAGCCCTAGCACGGGACCAAGGGTGGGGGGATTTGGGAGTGGACAGTGGGAGTGAGTCCGACGTCGGTGACGAAAACGAGGAAGGGCATCGTCTGTCAAGTGAAGAGGAGGGTAATGATGATGAAGTGCTGTATCGCGACCATGGAAGCGATATTTCAGACGCAGAAGCAGACGCAGACGACATTCCGATCCCTGGCATGCCTTCGTTCGATTGGTCTGACGGGGTCAATTTTGTACCTGACGTGCCCCAGTTCAATCCTGGGACGTCAGGAACAACTGACGACTGGCCCTGTGATGATCAAGCGAACGAAAGCGACTTCTTCCTCGCTTTTTTCGACATGGAGGTAATGACGTACATCGTTGCCCAAACAAACGCCTACTACAGGTGGGTGTTTGGCAGATTGGACGTCCTTTCTCCAAAAGCGAGAATACGAGGCTGGGTGGATACGACTGTGGCAGAATTTCTGACGTTCTTTGCCTTGTTGTTGTTGTTGCTGTTCCCCAGGCTGCCTGGCCGAACAGCCCCAAGGCCCCGAGCAAGACCAAGGCCATAACCGAGCGCCCCCACAGAACCCTCCCTGCCTACCACAATAAAGCCTGGGTGACCGAAGCCACTCCATGGCGGGGAGCTGAGGAGGGTGCGGAAACGCCCAGGAAACCAAAGCCCAACCCAGGGCCCTGTGCCTCTCAGCAATTATGAAGAGAAAGTTGAGGGGCAAAGGAAAAATGTGACGCTTTGGCTTCCAATCTTGGTAGATTGGGAGGTCAATCCACGGAAGAGACGCCGTCACTTGAGATTTAGAAAATATATAAGTAAAAGGAACAGTCAGATTAAGCTATGGGTATGGCAGAGATCGCTCAGTTCTCACTCTGATAGACCAGCCCATCACCATCAAAGATTTACATGTAATATGCCTTATTTTTTTAGTATATCAATATATATGTTTGTTATTAGCCTAAGTAATGTGTATATAATTATTTTCTTACCTCAAATGAATTGTACAAAAATAAATATGTTTCAATAAATCATGTCAAACCTACTATGATAATAAAATAAAACAATAAAAAAAGAAAAAAAGAAAACAAGGTCATGTCATTGTATTCTTACAATATGATATATTCTATGAATATTTCATATTGTTTGAATACAATGGCATGATCTTGTAAAAAAAAAAATTTATAAATTTTTTTCTAGACAATATAAAACCTTCCCCATAACCCCCTCCTGGATTCGATCCCACTACCCTACGACACTTTGAGTTTTCCAGTCCGCGACCTTACCAACCATGCCACAGGAGCTCATACCAAATATCACTCAAAACTTCGTGTCTACAATCGAAATGACAATATACAAAAAAAAATGAATTATCCCACCAATTTACGTTTGTAAATTGATGGGATTATCAATTATATCATGCCAAGGTTTATAATAGTTTGTCTCTGTCAAGAATTAGTAATTATATAACTTTATTCTGTCAAAAATTGCCCAAACACTCAGCAAAATTGCCCCTCTCAGTGTGACTCCACTCATTTTCACACGGTCAGGCGGTCACGAGGTGACCCTTGCCGCTCCTTGATTCTCCAGCTACAGCAGCTCTGTCTGGGAACAAAATTGGTATAAATACAATAATGGATAAAATACTCTTCACAAATACATTTGTATTGTATAATATTGTAAATAAAAATGAATAATAACTGTGTGGGTGTCGAAAATTGCTCAACCAGCTTTCTTATGTCTCGCCTACGCGCGTATATTGGATTATACATAGTCATGACTGTCATACAAATAATTGCAGTAGGTCTCGAATATACATTTAGATTGCATATTACTTCGAAATAAATAAGTAAACGTTTCTCTGGTGGCAATCTACCCTTTCGCAGGTGTAAGGAGACACCAGTCTATATTTAGCCCTCTATCACAACAGGCAATCTGCCTGTGTTGACTCAGCACCGTCGCTGGTGGTCTATAAATATAGTACTTTATTTACAGTCAATGGCCTACATGTTTCTGTGGTACTTCACATGTGTCTAAAATGCAATGTCTGCTTGCATAAAAATGCAATTCTGAAGTCCATTTATATGTATGACATACGCATGTCTCAGTTTCTCTCTCTCTCTCTCTCTCTCTCTCCATTCCTGACTCATGTTATTGTAGACCTGTTGATGGCAACGAACACCAGCCATCTGGTAGACATAAGGGTCAAAATACCAAACATCAATACGCCTGGGGCGCCTCCACAATTATCACTAAGCTGGTTATCTATCTAGAGATCTGCCTGACTTCCATCTCTCCACGACTCACTCACTCACTGCACCCCTGCATGCCTCCCTCCCACCCACCCACCCCCAACCCCCCCTTTCAGGCTTCCGTCTGCTAGAAACACATTCACAATTTGCGTAAATATCGCATCAATTGGGCTATATGCGGTATATTCCTTGTTATATGGGACGCCTACATATGTACACGTCTTTATTATAGCATGAGAGTGCTCTAAATACAAGATTGACGTGATATTTATGGCGTAACACACCCTCTCCCCCTTTCATTCCCACCACAACTCACTCACACCTTGGTTCACGCATAGAAACTCATTGATAATGTGCGTAAATATCGCATGAATTGGTTTATATGCGGTATATATTTTGATATATGGCACGTATACATACGTACAAGTCTGTATTATAGCGTGACAGTGCTCTACGTACAAGATATACGTGATATGTATGGCGTAAACCACACTCTCAGCTCATAAATTGCCGCCAAACCTCCAACACATCTTCATTCCCGCCTAAATATTCTCTTATAATTCCCTTATATATTGCAATTTTTGGTCACTATGAGGCATATTCATTGTTATATGGGTGCCCTACACATGTATACATACTCTAAATAGCCTAAAAGGGCTCGAAAAAGGAGATATACGTGATAATACGCGGTAACCCACCCCCTCCTCCCTCTCCTTCTATCCCCTGCGCGCGTAAATATTCGGCAGGGAAATCTCGCCGCTCGATGACAATCTAGCCGCGCGGTGCCATTCGCTCCACATTTTTCAACTACGGACCGTTCCCCTACCCCCCCCAGACATTTTTTGGGGGGTCAAATATATATGGGCCGATGCACGCAAACATTCCCTACACGATGATGTACTTTTTATCGAAATTGGCAATAGGTCCCAAAATCATCATAGGTGCGCACAGTCTTACCCTGTAGAAAACCCCCTGTGCGCCGCGGAGAGGTTAAGCTGCCAGCCTACCGTGTGAATCCCTTGAAGGTTCCCCTGATCCAGAAGGAGATTGACTACCTACTCACCCACACGATGATTGAGCCCTGCCAAAGTGAATGGAGTTCTCCTGTCACCTTAGTTCCTAAACCAGGTGGATCGCAACGGCTCTGTATTGACTATAGACGCGTTAACCAAATCACCATAACAAACACCTACCCAATACCTCGTATGGAAGATTGTACAGATAGGATTGGAAAGGCACAGTACATCAGTAAGTTTGACTTGTTAAAGGGATATTGGTAAGTACCTATGACTCAACGTGCTAGGGATATCTCATGTTTTGTGACTCTTGGTAAAACTTTTGCATGTTCTGTGATGCCGTATGGTATGAAAAATGCACCTGCAACATTTCAAAAACTCATGAACATTGTAACCGAAGGTTTGTAAGGATGTGTTGTGTATATTGATGATGTATTGACTTTTAGTGACACCTGGAAAGATCATCTATACCATGTCAGTAACTTTCTTGATCGTTTGGTTCAAGCTAATCTTGTTGCAAATTTATCAAAATGAGAATTTGGTCAAGCTAAAGTCCAGTATCTTGGTTATGTAATTGGTAATGGACAAGTTGTGCCACCAGGGGCTAAAGTTCAGGTGATAAGTGATCTTTCCCGACCTAAGAATAGGAAAGAATTGCAAAGATTTCTTGGTATGGTAGGATACTACCGCAGGTTTGTTCTAAATTTCTCAATCCTTTTGTCACCACTCACAGATCTTCTGAAAAAGGGAGTTAAATTTGAGTGGAATGAAGCATGTGAATCCTCTTTCAACAAACTCAAAGCTATCTTGTTGAGTCAGCCAGTGCTTTCCACCCCTAACTTTGATAAATCCTTTAAAATGGCTGTGGATGCTAGTGATACAGGAGCTGGGACAGTTTTGTTGCAGGAGGATGACCACGGTATTGAACATGCTGTATCTTATTACAGCAAGAAGTTCACTCAACCCCAAAAGAAATTATTCAACTATTGAAGAGGAACTTTTGGCTCTGATTTTGGGATTGCAACATTTGTCTTTATATTTGTGTTCAGGCCCAGATCCTATTTGTATTTATACTGATCACAACCCACTGAAGTTTCTTAGTAAATTTAAAGATAAAAATCAGAGATTGACCAGGTGGAGTCTGCTTCTTTAAGAATATCCTTTAGATATAAGACATATTAAAGGGAAAGAAAATGTTATTGCAGATTGCTTGTCTAGATTGTAGCCTATTTGTTGTGAAGTAATAGAAATTTCCCCTGTAAATTTCTTTCTTTAGGGGGGAGGTGTTATGTAATCCAGAATTAATATCGATTATATAAGCCAGATTAGTATATTAGTTAAGTTCCCACTAATGTGTTTGATTCTCCAGAGTTCTAAACCTGTCAGGATTTAGCCTGTCTCTCCCAGCCTTGCGTCATTACATTCACAAGTGCAGTAGAATATTTGTATTTTGTTTACCCTAGGTGGGTCTAAGGGGGGGGGGGGGGGAGAAGGAGAGGGGGGGAGAGGGAAGGAAACAGGAGGACAGTTTGAAGGAAAGTAGGAGAGTAACAGTTGGTGGGCAGAGCACCTTGCAATGTTGTGTGTTTGAAACGTATGTTTTTGTGTTGGGGCAAGTGGTGTATTTTATTTATATTTGGTGTTTGGTAGCTGGCTAAGGATCTAAGGTGTGATTATTATTATTATTAGTATTATTATTAGTATTATTATTAGTATTATATATATAATTATATATATATATATATTTTTTTTTTTTTTTTTTTTTTTATAATGAGTAAGAATTGAATATTCATGTTTCTCTGGTTACATATATATACCCCCTGAGTCCTCGCAGTTTTCACTCTCAGACCTACTGACTCATCACGCCTGTTCTCTCTCTGTACATAGTTACTATTATACCTAGTGAAGTGACATATCTCTCCTGGCACCTTTAAACGATTAAGCAGTCTGCATTCCTGTTCTGTGATTGGGGAGTTGAGTATATAAGTGTGTCCCCTATCATAGCCTATTATAATTCTTAGTGATATTGTTTTGTATTAATTATCAGTTAATCTAGTGATCAATTATTAATTAATTATCGTTGAGTTTTCTGTAAATTCATATTATTTTGTTATTTCCTTTTGATTGCATTTATTAATGTTATAAGTGTAAAGCATTAATTAATTTGTGATTAGTTCAAAGTTTGTGAATTTGACCAGATTAATTTAGTTACCCCTTATTATTGTAATTTTCAGAAGGAATATTTTCTCAAGTGTTATTTTAGTGCTTATTTCACGTTTAAATAGTTGTATTAATTACTTGTATTGCTTTTATTAATATTGTGTGGATTTCCTTAGGTTATTAAACAGATATTAACCATTTCCAGTGATCTTGAGAAAATATTAACTCTTATGACTGTGATATAGCTATTTTGACCTTCCATTGCTTCAGTAAAGGTATATAGTTATTTATTTTTTCACTCGCATATTTTCTGATAATCTTAGTGCATTATATTCTTATTGCTCGTCCTGAAGAGACTTATTTTAGTGTTACATCATAATACTTACTTTAATTAAACTAATCATTTGTAATCTAGTTTTCTTTGAACTGGATAGTTTGAGTGTGTTCTGACATGTCTTGAATTTCATAGTTAACCTAATGTTTGTGTCATTTCACCTCGTTGAAAACATAATATATATATATATATATATATATATATATATATATATATATATATATATATATATATATAGGGTAACTATCAGTAAACTACGTAACTCAGTTTAAAGAGAACATGTGGAAGTCAGATGGGTAATTAATACATTTACACCAATGTTTAGTTAAGGTCCAGCTTATCCCTTAGAAGATCCGATGATGCATCTCTGCTCTGTTCTCTGGCTATTATTAGACAATTTCATTCAGATTAGGAAGAGTATATGAAATGGAGATAGTCCTTGCCATTATTTGTCCCTTAGATCCTTCCTAAATTGTATAAAATCTTCAAATAATAGTCATAAAAAGCTGTCAAATCGTGAAAGGGCTAAGAAGATTATATTTATTATATATAATGGTATTAAGAATGAATTAAAAAAGCCTGCCATCGTAGTAAAAGAGTTTATACATATACTGTGATGGTACTAGTGATATTCCAGACAGAAAATGTACACAGCTATCAACATTGGAAATATAAAAACGAAATACTAGAGGATACCACCAGTAAGTCTCTACTCTAACGTTTTCCCTTCTTGCTCGAATTGTGCTCTCATTCAACCTGTCCCAAAGAAGGGTAACCGCTCTAAACTATCGTCCAATTGCTCTCATTTCTTACATCTTCAAAGTTTTTATAAACTCTTCTTACTTTCAAATTTCTTAAGCTTTTCTCTTATCATAATATACTCTCAGATCGCCAGTATGGCTTCCATAGAAGTCGCTCTACTGGTGATCTTTTTTCATATCTTACTAACTCTTGGTCTTCCTCCTTTTGGAACTTAGGTGATACCTTTTCTATTGCGCTACACATATCGAAGGTCTTCGATAAAGTCTGTCACAAATATATAATTTCTAAACTACCGTCCTTCGGTTTCTATCTCACCATCTGCGCCGTTATCTATAATTTCCTTTCTGACCGTTCCATAGCAGCTGTTGTGGACGGTCATCGTTCACTTCCTCAATTTATCAACTCCGGTGTTCCTCAGGGTTCTGTCCTATCTACAGTTTTCTTTCTAATATTAATTAATGATATTATCAACTGTACTTCCAGTCCTATCCATTCATATGCTGACGACTCTACCTTGCACTATTCAACTAGTTTTTTCAGAATGCCCCATCATGCAATCACTCAAGAACTCATGTGATGAAACCATTGAACACTTATCTACCGATCTATCAATTATCTCCAATTGGGGCAGAGAAAGTCTTATTGCTTTCAGTGCTTCAAAACCCAATTTCTCCATTTATCTACTCATCAATCCCGTACATCCATTATACCATCAATGATCAACACCCTGCCATACAGCTTTCTAACAACTGATAATAAACTAATATCTCTATAACTTGAACACTCCTACCGGTCTCCATTCCCCTAATACAAAGGCACAATACATGCACTCCTGTAGGCTAATGGTACCATTGACACAACAAAACAGTTTATCTATTATTACATCTCTACCCTTCTTAATACACTCCATAACAATACCATACATACCTTCTGCAGTACCCGTTCTCATTTATCTTACTGCTTCTTTCACATAATTCTTCCCAATCCTTTTACTCATTCCCTTCCACCTGGGTAACCTACCTCCATCAACCACTACTTCAATATTTGCCTTCCTTCCATTTCTTACATTTATAAAACAATCGAAATACTCAACATGTTTTGTTCCTCACTTGCACATCTTCCATTAAGAACTCTCCAGTTGCATCTTTCTCCGACTAACCCACTCATCTAACCTACCCAAATATATTGGTGGGTTCCTGACTAATAATTATAATTAATCTGTTCCAACACGAAGAAGAGCGAGCCGATGCTCTACCTAATTTGTCATTTGTTTCCTCGACTGAGGTCAAAATGTACCTTGTATTTCAAACTTGATATACAAATGATTCAGCTGAAGGAGGGTGGGCAGATAAAGAAGCTGTGAGGCATCGGGTTATAACATACTTGGTTATTGTTGTGTCCAGGGGTAATGGTAAAACTTGGTGCTTTGGTGGAGACAGAGAGAGAGAGCTACATAGAGATACATAGATACACAGACCACACAGACCTCAAGGTCCTTACTAGGCAGTCTGGCCTTACAAACTATATATATATATATATATACTGTATATATATATACATATACACACATATATACACATATACACATACATAATACATATATACATACATACATATATATGCATACTGTACAGTGTACACACATACACATACATACATACATACAGTACATACATATTTTTTTTTTTTTTTTTAATATCACCCCAGCCCTCTGTAGATAGAGGTCAAACCTTCCCTTGAAAGCGTTTATTGTGTCGCTCTCCACCACTCTCGCTGGTAGTTTATTCCACTCTTCGCCACACTGTAGGTGAAGAAACTCTTTGTGACATCTAGGTTTGCCATTTTGGTTTTTAATTTCATTCCATTTCCGCGAGTTTGATTAGTATTGTTTAATGTGAATAGTGCATTTACATCGACTTTGTCGAAACCTTTTAATATCTTAAAGCACTCAATAAGCTGAACCCTCAACCTCCTCTTTTTTAATGAGAACAGGTTCAATCGTTTAAGTCTTTCTTCATAATTATGATTTATTTCTTAACCCGGGAGCTGCGGGGAGACTCTTAAGAGTTCCCCCGGCGCACTGCGGGGAGACTCTTAAGAGTCAGAGAAAATAAAAATCAACTTTTGACATCGAAAAAAAAAAAAAATTTTTTTTTTTTTTTTTTTTATTTTTTATTTTTTTTTTGGCCCCTGGGCCATGCAAAATCTCAGTCCTCTACCTCCCCTCCTTCCCCACTTTCCTCCTCTCCTTCAGTTATCACCTATTTTCCCTGTTATTCCCTTATTCTGAGGTATATTTTCGTGCTAACATTAGAAATCCGATTGGAGGGTGTGGTCATCACTGATAGCAAGCGAGTGCAAGAGAGAGAGAGAGAGTATCGATCGACTGTGTCTCAGTGGCCTTGGGGGAAATTGGCGGGAAAGCAGATTGCCTCACCCATACATTATACAACTCGCGGGCTATATCTCCGATTTTGACCATCCAAACGCTGTTTTCACTCGTTTTATTGTTGTTTCAGGTTAATACCTTTATAATCAACCCATAATAGGCGCATATGGATAAGTATTAATGCTATTAATGGCACAATGAATATTTTAGTGGCGGAAACACCTCAAATACGTCAGCACAGGGGGACGTTTCCAATTACCCCCATGCGCACTTCAGAGGTTAATGAGGGTATCATCTTCGTCGCTCTACGCTGTACTGACTCGAGTCTTACAATGTCCTTGATCAGATAAAGTGACCAGAACTGCACACCATATTCAAGGTGGGGCCTCACCATACTTTTGAACAGTGGCACTATTACGTTCTCATGTTTATATGTAAATTTTCGTTTAATAAAGCCCAATGCTATGTTTGCCTTATTTGCAGCTGCTATACATTGGTCGGAAGTTTTTAGGTTTTCAGATATTAGTACCCCTAGGTTTTTTACTACCGTTGCGGTTTTTATTTGTTTGCCATTCATTTCGTATTTGTATTTCATATTTCTGCTACCAACCTGCAGCACCTGACATTTATCGACATTGAAAGGCCTCTGCCATTTTTTCGACCACTCTGATATCTTGTTTAAATCAGATTGCAACGCATTTCTATCATCTTCGTTCAGGACTGTATTTCCTATTTTTGTATCGTCGGCGAATTTGGAAATGGTGTTGTTTACCCCTACATCAATATCGTTAATGTAAATGAGAAACAGGACCGGTCCAAGGACTGAACCCTGTGGAACTCCACTAGTGACAGGCTCCCACTCCAATTCCACTCCCATTTATCACCACTCTCTGTCTTCTGTCTGTAAGCCAATTTTTTATCCAAGAATTAATTTCACCTTTGATACCTATCCTCTCCAGTTTAGCCAATAGTTTTCGGTGTGGCACCTTGTCGAAAGCTTTTTGAAAGTCCAAGAAGATTATATCTAGTGATTTCGTCATGTCGTTATATGTGAATAGTTTGTTATAAAATTCAATCAAATTTGTTAGGCATGACTTATTGATCTAATGCCGTGTTGACTATTTTTGATTAGGTTGTTTGATTCGAGGTAATCTACTATCTTATCTCTAAGGATTTTTTCCATGATTTTTTCTACACTTGAAGTTAGACTAATTGGTCTGTAATTACTCGCTGTGGCCTTGCTACCCTTCTTGTATATTGGCGTAATGTTCGCATCTTTCCAATCACTCGGTACAATCCCCTGCAGTAAAGATAAGTTAAATAGTTGTGTCAGGGTTTTGCTATTTCGTCCTTAACATTCTTAATTATTTTTGGGTGGAGCATGTAGGGTCCCGGGGTCTTATATACATTTAAATTACTTAATTTGCTTTGTACTTCGCTAACACTGATGGTGAAATCTCCTATCACATGAGTTGAGGTGTTATTTTCAGGGGTATGATCGATAACTTCTTTGAAAACTGAGCCAAAATATTTGTTGAGCATATTTGCTGTGTTTGTGTCACCTGTTATTGTCTGGCCATCTTCTATTAGCGGTCCGATTCCGGTTTTGATCTGTTTATTTTTATTTATGTAACTGTAGATGTTTTGGGGGTTTGTGGCACTCTCTCTGGCAATAGACATTTCGTAATTTTGTTTGTTCGCCCTAGTTATGTGTTCATTTCCCTTCTACTATTTTTGTACAAGTTGTTAATTGCTTCAGTGTTTGTGTTATTTTTTACAAGTTTGTGGAGTTGATTCCTTTTCCTTATTGCCTTGCCAATGTCTCTACTGTACCAAGGGGGCATACTTGATTTCGTATTACGTTTTGGTTTCATGGGTACAAATTGTTTATGCGCTTCTGTAATTGTAGACTTAAAATTTCCCCATAGTTCATTTACTGCGTTTATATTTATGAGGTTTGAGTGTATGTTTGATAGCGATTCCTTAAGTGCGTCATAATTTGCGTTTTTAAAGTCCGAAACCATTCCTCTTGTTTTTACTGTGGAATATTTGCTTATAACGTTGATTCTTAATATTTTATGATCGGACGTTGCCAGATGTTCACCTACATCCAGGTTTGATAATAGATTTTCTTGGGTAGTGATTACGAGGTCTAATATATTCCTGTCTCGCGTTGGCTGTTTTACGTGTTGAGTCAGAAAATTGTCCTGGATGAAGCTTGTCATTAGGCGTGACTCAGCATTTTTTCCGGTCAGGGTATTCCAGTCAAATAGGGGGAGGTTATAGTCACCTAGTAAAACTGTTTCGTCGGAATTAAGGGTTTTCTCTAGTATTTCATAAAAAATTGTGTCATCGGCAACAGTTAGTCTCGGTGGTCGGTACGCTGTAGTGATATTTAAGTTCATGTTTTTTGTATTTATTTTGACGCACACTATTTCTGCTTTACTATCGGGGAGAGTCACCTCAACTGGGGTTAAGTAGGTTGCAACGTACATTGCAACCCCCCCCCCCCCCTCTGTGTTTTCCATTGTTACGGTCTTTATGAAAAGAGAGAGAGAGAGAGAGAGATTGTTGTGTCCAGGGGTAGTGGTAAAACTTGGAGCTTTGGTGGAGAGAGAGAGAGAGAGATTGTTGTGTCCAGGGGTAGTGGTAAAACTTGGAGCTTTGGTGGAGAGAGAGAGAGAGAGAGAGATTGTTGTGTCCAGGGGTAGTGGTAAAACTTGGAGCTTTGGTGGAGAGGGAGAGAGAGAGAGAGATTGTTGTGTCCAGGGGTAGTGGTAAAACTTGGAGCTTTGGTGGAGAGGGAGAGAGTGAGAGAGATTGTTGTGTCCAGGGGTAGTGGTAAAACTTGGTGCTTTGGTGGAGAGGGAGAGAGAGAGAGTGTGTCATATACATAAATAACCCCTATACGCCACAGACTCCTCACCTCTCGAGGATCCTTGATTACTATATGGTGTGAGAAGAGAGAGAGAGAGAGAGATTTGGAGAGAGAGAGAGTTAATATCCATTTATCGAATACTGGACATTAATCTAATCATGTACTACACCTACTGTAAGTGTACTTAAACCTATTGGTTATATAAGAACATAAGAACATAAGAAAATGGGAGTCTGCAGAAAGCCGATTGGCCTAAGCAAGGCAGATCCCTGTCCCACACAACCCCAATTCAATTACAAAGCCCAATTATAGGCTTCACACTCTAATACCCTGAGGATCATCTTACCAAAACGGTTAGAGATTAACGCAGGATTATGGAGGTCTGCAGAGCGCTGATTGGCCCAACCCGGCTGATCCCCCTTCACACCCAACCCTTCTCGTCCATATGCTTATCTAATTTTATCTTAAAGCTCCCTACAGTTTTAGATCCCACTATAGCACTTGGTAGTCCATTCCACCCATCTACAACTCTGTTACCAAACCAATACTTGCCTATATCTTTTCTGAAACGAAATTTATCTAATTTGAAACCATTGGTACGAGTTCTTTCGCTATCACTGAGCTTTAGTACATTTGCCATGTCCCCTTTGTTAATCCCACTAACCCACTTGAACACCTCTATCATATCCCCTCTAACTCTGCGTCTCTCTAACGAATGTAAACCTAATTTCTTCAACCTTTCTTCATACGAAAGATTTCTAATATTATGGATCATTTTTGTCATTCTACGCTGTACTCTCTCCAATGAATCTATGTCCATTCTGTAATAAGGACACCAAAATTGGACAGCATAATCCATGTGGGGTCTCACTAATGACAAGTAAAGTTTTAAGATAACATCAGCAGTTCTGTTACTCACACTCCTAGAGATGAACCCGAGAATCCTGTTTGCCTTATTACGAACGCTTATACACTGTTTTCTAGGCTTCAAATCATTGCTAACAAACACACCTAGATCTTTCTCGCAGTCTGAATTTTCTAATTCTAAATTAGCTAGTTTATATTTAACATTTGTTTGCATCTTCCCTATCTTTAATACCTTGCATTTGTCAATGTTAAACTTCATCTGCCAATTTACTGACCATTCATGTAAGGTATCTAGATCCCTTTGGAGGCACTCTATATCGCTATCTGAATCAATTGATCTCCCTATTTTAGTATCGTCTGCGAATTTACTTATCCTACTAGTTATACCTAAATCTAGGTCATTTATGTATATAAGAAACAACAGGGGACCTAATACCGATCCCTGGGGGACACCACTTTTGACTGCTCCCCATTCTGACTTGGTACCATTTATGCTGACTCTCTGCTTCCTACCAATTAGCCATGACCTAATCCATCCTAACAACGCCCCACCTATTCCATGTGCCTCAACCTTTCTCATCAATCTCTCATGAGGGACTCTGTCGAAAGCTTTACTGAAATCTAAATATATAATATCATATGACTTGTCATTATCTACTGCTTCATATACCTCTGAGAAAAAACTAAGCAAATTAGTAAGGCAAGACCGTCCCTGAGTGAATCCATGCTGAGAAGAATTGATTAAGTTAAATGTTTCTAAGTGGTTTCTCATTTTCCTAGCAATAATTGACTCTAGTAGTTTTCCTATGATTGAAGTGAGACTAATGGGACGGTAATTGGATGCTATTGATTTATCACCTTTTTTGAAGATCGGAACTACATTTGCAAGCTTCCAAGCTTCTGGAACTATACCTGTTTCTAATGACTTGTTAAATAGAAATGTTAATGGATAACTTAACTCATCTCTGCATTCTTTTAATACTCTAGCATATACCTCATCAGGACCAGGCGATTTATGAGGTTTCAGTCTGTCAATTTCCTTAACCACATCATTTCTACTTATAGTAACCGTACTTAACCTATTTTCTATACTATCGCTGTATACCTTACGGACTTCTGGAAACTGTGCCAAATTTTCATTAGTGAAAACGGAAAGAAATTGACTATTTAATGTACTGCACATTTCTAAATCACTTTCTGTCAATTTTCCTATAGAAGTTTTAAGGGGACCAATTACATCTCTAACCTTGGATTTATATAGTTGGTAAAAAGCTTTAGGATTATTTTTTGAGTCATTGGCAACCTTAATTTCATAATTTCTTTTTTCTTTCCTAATATCCTTTTTTACCTGTCTTGATAGATTCTGATAGTAAGCAAGTAGGTGAATTTCGCCTTTTCTAATTTTTCTATATATTCCTCTCTTTTGTCCTAGAAGATCTAATAGTCTATTATTCATCCATTTGGGTTGGTTCTGTGTTGATCTAAATTTTCTTTTGGGGATATATTTATTTTGCGCATTGAATACTGACTTGATAAAATTATCGTATGTATCTACCAAGTTTGACGTCTCCTCCTGACTTAAGATGACAGGTGCCTGAGAAAGGATACACTCATTTGGACACCTGGATCGACTTAATTTTTTGACCATAGGGTCCGCTATATGAGAGGATAGGATATTCATGGGGCACAGATCGTATAGGTCGACCTCGCTACGAAGTATCCCTGAACCTAATGATGATCTATGTTTATTAATTTCACCCCAACACCAAACACCTCCCAATGAAATTATTGAAAGCATGTGATCCACCGTGACTCGAACCTGGGATAGTACACACAGGTTTAAAACACTCTATTACACCATCAAGACAGTTATAAGTGCAACACATGACTTCGATTAATATCCATTTATCGAATACTGGATATTTATCGAATGAAGTACTACACCCAATTGTGCTTATGGAGAGCCTAATTGTTAAGTGAGAGGAAATTATATTCATGGAGCACAGATCATATAGACCGACCTCGCTACTTAAGTAATAGGAAGAGGGAAAAACTGATTCTGGGAAAAAGTTCCAGAGCTCAGCTGTTGAATAGAAGAAAGACAGAGAAAAACGTTCCACTCTTGGGTTGGAGAGTTGCACAGAGTACTGGTGGGATTGTGTTGCACTACGGATGCTACATGTTCTACGAAGAAGGGGTGGTATACAGTGAGAGATTCTCTGAGGAACACTGAGTATTGTAATAGTGGTAAAATAGTGAAAGATATGCAACATTGCAGCAACGAGAGAGAGACTGCAGATAATTGGTGATTGAACGTGATTTAATGAGGCAGAAGGCATTATTTTCTACTTTGTCTAGAAGTATTATGTGAAAAGATCCTCCCCACACGTGTGAACAATACTCAATACATGGACGAACTGTGCCCCTGTACAGTGCAAGAAGCTGTGCAGGGGTAAAGAAACCCTGGAGTCGGTTGAGCACACCCAGTTTCTGGGAAGTTGTTTTTAGATTAAAGAGAAGATGAAGGGTTAATGTATATGTTGTTGAAGAGTAGGTCATAGGTTTCTGGAAGGAGGCGACGAATAGACAGATGGAGAAATTGAATTTTGGAAGTTTTGAAAGTAACAAGGTTTTCTATGCCCCAATTATAGATAGTCGAGAAATCAGAAGATAGGTGTTTTATGGCCTTTCGTGAGTTTTGGAGTTCCTGCTGTGAATAATTTTGTGGAAGGCTAACTAATAGGTACTAATTATTTAGAGCAATATGCTAACTTCCGAAAAGTATAATTATATAATGTGTTTCTACGTTATTTATATGACTATTTGTTCATATTATTATGCTTTTAAAATGTGTAACTTGAATGACTGTATTAGTTAATGAAGACGATTCATATTTTCTTATAGTGAATATAACTAATCAAAGCTGATTTTGTTGTGAGGTTGATGAACACATCTACTCATGAAAATGTCACCATCACTAACTGCAATATTTGTTTTGAATCATAACATCAGTATTATTATACCATCTTTATTATGATTGTTAGCACAGTACCGGTACTGCATTGCCATCATATTAGTACAGCTTAATAGCACCATACTCTACCTTTCACAATACTCTACCATCACCATGTAATTACTATGATATTTCAGGGCAAACATCTGATCTACACATCCTCTTCCCTTCCTAAACACACCCTGCTCGTCACCTACCCATGTATCGGTTCTCTATCTCTCTCTCTCGATCACTACCCTACTTCTCTCTCACTCTCTAGATCACTACCCTACTGTACACCTTCCCTACTACTCTAAGAAAACGTATCCCCCTATGGTTGCCACACACTCCTCTTTCCCCTTTACCCTTATACAGGGAGGCTATTATGCCTGTCTTCTAGTCATCAGGCGCACTTCACTTCTCCCATGCTAGTTTTTCCATACCCATTCGATCACTATCACACCACCATATCTAAGCATTTCCCCACACACTCCATCTATTCTTGAATCCAGATGATTTCCCCATCTTCACTCTTTTCATGGCTTCACACACTTCTGACCTCCTGACCCCCACCTCCTCCTCCACTACTTCTCTTCTACATCCCATACCCCATCCAACTATGTTTGCTGGCGCTTCATTCCTTACATTTTGTTTTTTTTTCTTAAGAGACAATGAACGGAGGAAGGAAAAACACAGATAAAACAAAAAGGTCCATGTGCCTAAAGGCATCCTCCATTCATAAAGTGTTTGTAACAACTGGATTTAAACTTTTGTAGATTGTAAGTGTGTGGAAAGCAATTCGAGGGAAGTGAATTCCAAAGAGTAGTAGTTCTAGGGATATATGAATTTTCATAAGCAGAAGTTCTGCATTGTGGAGGAGAAAGTGTAAATTCATGGGCGCTCTCAGCTGCCCTAGTTCTACGGGGAAAGATGTGAAGAGGTGGCACAATTGAAGCAAGTTCCTCGGTACAATTGCTGTGAAAATATCTGTAGAATAATGCAAGGGTTGCAACGTTTCTTCGCATGGATAATGTAGGATGGTCCTGTGTGATTGCAGGGTTATTGATTAATCTAATAGCTTTATTTTGAATTTTGTCCAACTGCCTCAATGCAACCACTCCACTTCCACTCCACAGAGGTGAACAGTAATCCATCTGAGAACGTACATGACTTTTATATATTACGGCCAACTGCTCGTCAGTGAGAAATTCTCGTACTCTGTACAGGAGTCCCAGTTTTTTAGAAGCATTCTTAGCAATGTTTCTAACATAATGTGTCCAGCTCAAGTTAGTAGTTAATGTTACACCGAGAATGTCAATACTAGGGGAAGTGGGAATATTTACATTATTAAAAAATATATGGGAGTCAGTGAGATTCTGTCGGTTAGAAAATTGAATGAACTTGGTTTTCTGTGCATTAACCCTTAACTATCGGCGCGCAACATAAGTCGAGTATAATAAATCTGGACTATCTGGCGGCGCTCGACATAGGTCGTGTGGCAATTTCAGCACGTAATGTTGCTGAGAGAGAGAGAGACAAGTGGTGGCAGGAGAGTAGCGAGCGTATGACTGCTCCAGACCACCGCGGCGAACCTACTGACACGAATCCCACCTCCTCCCTCCCTCTCTCACTCGCTATATACGGAATTGTATGGGGAAAGTGCCTAATTACATGCTTTTTGCACTCGCGTTGCGCGGTTGTTGCAAGAAAACTAGCCATCATAAAAGGATCGTTATGGTGTCATTGGAAAGCTCTGTTTATGCCCTTTCAGGGTTAGATACTTGTTTTACGCTCTGTGTCTTATTTAGGCATGAAAATGATCACGTAAACAGCCCTATTTTGGCTAAAAACACCCCGCTGGGCGGTACATATAAATAAACCGCCTAGCCCGCTAATAAGGTGTTAAAGGAAACTAGATTCTTTTGTCCCCATTCATTAATTCTAGAAAGGTCCTGGTTCAGAGAAATTGCACTGTTTATTTTTGAATTTATAAGATCGGGTTGGGTGAAAGAATTGGTAAATGTGAAGGAACTGTGGAGTGTTGAGTCATCTGCGTAGGAATGTATTGGATTATGAGTGGTAGATATGAGATCATTGATATGAATGAGGAACAGAGTTGGGGCCAAAACTGATCCCTGGGGAACACCAGCATTTATTGAGTGGAATTGAGAATAAAGGCCATCTACCATTACACATATTTTTCTGTTATGAAGATAAGAAGAAATTAGTGGAACTTATGATGCAAGGCCGTAGTGTGACATTTAGCAATTCCCTGAAGCACTCTTTCCATCTTTTGACTCTCTCTTGCTTCTCGGCTAGCCATCGCCCATTCTTATCTGTCACACCCTTACTACCCTCCGTAACTGTCTTGACCTATTTCCAGAACAGTTTCTTACACTCCCTCCATTTTACACATAGATTCCTTCCAAATTCCTCATCTGCTCTTCTCTTACTTTCCTTCACTACTTACTTCACCAATCTCCTTTTCTCCAAGTACCTCGCTCTGTTCTATCTCCCCAAATCTTCGTTCCCTCTACGACCCAACCACTCTCTACACCTTTCTTCTTATCTTCAACATCTTCAACATCTTCAACACCACACATTTTCCTAACAACCATCACCAAAAAAAAAAAAAAAATATATCTACAATTGACAGTACCATAACTAATATTAATAACTTATAACTCATAGAGAAACAACATATGCTACATAAATAACTGTCTCCAAAGCAACAATATTTCTAAAAGTGCCACCGCTACCAAACAGTATCTTTCTTACCATTACCAGCAGCTGTCACAACCATTTTCATCAAATACCACACCAACACACATAACCATACCAATCACCACTAACACCAACACCACACATCACCACCACAACCATTACTAACACCACATATCACATCACCACCATAACCAAACCACCTTTGTCACCACCACAAATATCAATAACACCAACACCACACATCACCACCATAACCATCACTAACACCACATATCACATTACAACCATAACCAAGCCACCTCAGTCACCACCATAACCAACACTAAAAGCAATACCACACATCACCACCATAACCAACACCACACATCACCAACACTAACACCAACACCACACATCACCAACACCACACATCACCAACACCACACATCACCACCATAACCAATATCACACATCACCACCATAACCAACACTAACACCAACACCACACATCACCACCATAACCAACACTAACACCACCACCACACATCACCACCATAACCAACACTAACACCAACACCACACATCACCACCATAACCAACACTAACACCACCACCACACATCACCACCATAACCAACACTAACACCACCACCACACATCACCACCATAACCAACACTAACACCACCACCACACATCACCACCATAACCATCACTAACACCAACACCACACATCACCACCATAACCATCACTAACACCAACACCACACACCACCACCATAACCAACACCACACATCACCACCATAACCATCACTAACACCACATATCACATTACAACCATAACCAAGCCACCTGTCACCACCATAACCAACACCACACATCACCACCATAACCAACACTAACACCAACACCACACATCACCACCATAACCATCACTAACACCACCACCACACATCACCACCATAACCAACACTAACACCACCACCACACATCACCACCATAACCATCACTAACACCAACACCACACATCACCACCATAACCATCACTAGATGAGTATTCACTTCCCGGTTATGTAATGTTTGAGAAAAGCCGAATAAATCGAAATGGAGGTGGCGTTTTACTTTATATCAAAGCAAGTCTTAACCCTACCCTCTTGTCAAAACCTCAAATTGTGAACGTCGACGCATCTTTTGTGCTAATAAAGAATAATAAAGGTACAAAAATAATACTTGTATTAATATGCAGACCTCCAGCTCAATCAGTGCAAACTGACCGAGAAATTTACGAACAAATTGCAGATGTAAGTAACTCACAAGATACCGTAATTGTTGGCGACTTTAATTTACCTGTGACCAAGTGGGGCGATACTCTTACTTCACACTCCGGACATGACTTGTATACGAACTTGCAAGAGAGTTCGCTTTATCAATTTGTTCGAACGCCAACCCGTGGTAATAACGTTCTTGACATTGTACTTGCAACAAAAGAAGAATTAATAGAGAATTTGAATGTTGGTGATGAATTCAGTAACAGCGACCATCGTACGATAACTTTCACTTTAAAGTTTACTAGTAACGAACCAAATAGTAGCATCGAAAAAGTCCCTAATTTCAAGAAAGCAAACTTCCATAAACTTAGAGCTATGTACCCTTAATTAGCGGCGAGCAACATAAGTCGAGTTAAATAAAGCTGGACTATGTGGCGGCGCTCGACATAACTCGAGTGGCAATTTCAGCACGTAATGTGGCTGAGAGAGAGAGACAAGTGGTGGCAGGAGACTAGCGAGCGTATGACTGCTCCAGACCACCGCGGCGAACCTACTGACACAAATCTCAGCTCACTCCTCCCTCTCTCACTCGCTACATACTCAATTATGTACTGAAAGTACCGAATTACCTGCTTTTTGCACTCGCGTTGCACGGTTATTGCAAGAAAACTATCCATCATACAAGGATCGTTATGGTGTCATTCGAAAGCTCTGTTTATGCCCTTTCAGGGATAGGTACTTGTTTTACGTTCTGGGTCTTATTTAGGCATGAAAATGATCACGTAAACAGCCCTATTTTGGCTAAAAACACCCCGCTGTGCGGTACACATAAATAAACCGCATAGGCCGCTCGTAAGGTGTTAAAGAAACTGACTGGAGCTTTTTAATTAACAATAACGACATAAATACATCTTGGAAGTTATTCGAAACCACTTACCTAAAAGCAGTGCAAGACTGCATACCATCGAAAATACGGCGTCCAGGCCATAATAATAAGCCCAAATGGTGGAATAAAGATATTTCAAACTGCCTGCTTGCTAACAAATTTGCTAATGATAGATTAAAATCCTCACAAAATGACGAAGAACGGGTGAAATTTGTAGAGCTACGACGCAAAGCCAAAAAGTTAATTAAGCAAAGTAAAAAGACCTTAGAGTTACATATTGCGAATCAAAGTAAAACAAACCCGAAAGAATTCTATAGTTATATCAGAAAGAAAAAAGTAGTTACTTCAACTGTTGGACCTTTAGTCGATGAAAATGGAGAATACACCAAAGACGAAGTACAAATGAGTAATGCCCTGAATACCTTTTTTGCATAAGTTTTTACAACAGAAGACCTCAGTGATATCCCTACACCATCGCCGATTCAGATTGATAATTCAGATGTTTTAAGCAATATCACCGTTACAGAGAGAGAGAAGTATTGAATTGTTTAGATAAACTCAAGGTAAATAAAACACCTGGACCTGATACAATCTCGCCTAGAGTTCTAAAGGAAGCTAAGGATGAGCTCTCCAAACCATTGACATTACTATTCAATAAATCCTTGCAGTCTGGAACTATGCCTGATCAGTGGAAGCTAGCCAACGTAACACCGATATTAAAAAAGGCAGCAAATCCCTACCCAGTAACTATCGTCCAATTAGCTTAACCTCAGTTGTATGTAAAATGCTAGAAACGGTCATACGAGACAGACTCGTAAATCACTTAGAGGAAAATAACATACTTAAAGATACTCAACACGGCTTTCGTAAAAAACGTTCCTGTTTAACAAACCTCTTAGACTTCTTCCACGATATCCTCAACCTCTACGATGAGAGTAAAGCTGTAGATATTATATACCTGTATTTTCAAAAGGCCTTTGACAAAGTTCCCCACAAACGTTTACTGCTAAAACTAAAAGCGCATGGAATACAAGACGGTGTGTTGAAAAGGATAGAAAATTGGCTCAGCGACAGAAAGCAAAGAGTAGTCATAAACGGTAAGGCATCTAAAGGGACCAATGTAAGTAGCGGGGTACCCCAGGGATCGGTACTAGGACCAACTCTCTTTCTAATTTACATCAACGACATAGATGAGGGTCTCACCTATACAATCTCAAAATTTGCTGACGATACAAAAATTGCAAATAGCGTACTATCAAAAGAACAAGTTGACGATATGCAACACAATCTAGATAAATTGTCATGTTGGGCCCAAATTTGGCAAATGAGTTTCAATGCGGATAAATGTAAAGTACTACATATCGGATACCTAAATGAGAAAGCAAACTATTCGATGAATGGCACTCAGCTTAACACCTTACGAGCGGCCTATGCGGTTTATTTATATGTACCGCCCAGCGGGGTGTTTTTAGCCAAAATAGGGCTGTTTACGTGATCATTTTCATGCCTAAATAAGACCCAGAACGTAAAACAAGTACCTATCCCTGAAAGGGCATAAACAGAGCTTTCGAATGACACCATAACGATCCTTTTATGATGGCTAGTTTTCTTGCAATAACCGTGCAACGCGAGTGCAAAAAGCATGTAATTAGCCACTTTCCCGATACAATTCCTTATATAGCGAGTGAGAGAGGGAGGAGGGAGCTGGGATTCGTGTCAGTATGTTCGCCGCGGTGGTCTGGAGCAGTCATACGCTCGCTACTCTCCTGCCACCACTTGTCTCTCTCTCTTAGCAACATTACGTGCTGAAATTGCCACTCGACCTCTGTCGAGCGCCGCCACATAGTCCAGCTTTATTTAACTCGACTTATGTGGTGAGCCGCTAATTAAGGGTTAAGAATGTAAACAGATAAACCGATCTGGGAGTAACAATATAGAGTAACCTAAAACCGAGTCAACAATGTTCAGAAGTTGTTAAGAAGGCAAACAAAATAATTGGCTTTATAGGCAGGTCATTTGAGCATAAATCCAAAGAAGTTATCCTAACCCTTTACAATTCCTTAGTCCGCCCTCTTCTGGAATACTGCGTTCAATCCTGGTGCCCTTATTACCAAAAAGATATAAACAAGCTAGAACGAGTTCAACGTAAAGTTACCAAAATGACACCTAGCCTAAAGAACAAACCATACAAAGAGCGTCTTAGAGAATGAAATCTATTTCCTTTAACCCAGCGCAGATTAAGAGGTGACTTAATTCAAGTGTTCAAAATCATCAAAGGCATCGACAATATGAACTGTAGTAAGTACTTCATTATCGACCAATCTAATTACACGCGGGGAAACGGTTGCAAAATTATTGGTAAATCTTTTAACTCACACGAATCTAAGAATTTCTTCTTCAATCGAGTTGTCAACTTGTGGAATGGGCTTCCCCGAAACGTTATAGACTGCATCACCGTTGATTCATTTAAACTCCGCGTAGACAAATATCTCGCATCAAACCCGCGACTGACTGCGTTTATAAATGAATAACTTTATTTTATCCCCCCCTCAGTTACTAACCAATCTGTCCCCTACTAACTTCCTAATCCTGCCACGGACATTAGTTCCAGGGCAGTAATTCCCTTTCCAATGTTCCCTTACCCACTCTAAACCACTGTTTGGACACTTGATCCTCAGTGTTTTGGAGGACAAGCAACCTAGAAGGGTCACTGGATCTGTTGTTGCTTGATTTCCTTTGTACTTTGTACTAACACCAACACCACACCTCACCACCATAACCATCACTAACACCAACACCACACACCACCACCATAACCAACACCACACATCACCACCATAACCATCACTAACACCACATATCACATTACAACCATAACCAAGCCACCTGTCACCACCATAACCAACACTAATACCAACACCACACATCACCACCATAACCAACACTAACACCACACATCACCACCATAACCAAAACTAACACCAACACCACACATCACCACCATAACCATCACTAACACCAACATAACACATCACCACCATAACCAACACTAACACCACCACCACACATCACCACCATAACCATCACTAACACCAACACCACACATCACCACCATAACCATCACTAACACCAACACCACACATCACCACCATAACCAACACCACACATCACCACCATAACCATCACTAACACCACATATCACACTACAACCATAACCAAACCACCTCAGTCACCACCATAACCAACACCAATACTAACACCACACAACACCACCATAACCAACACTAACACCAACACCACACATCACCACCATAACCAACACCACACATCACCACCATAACCAACACCACACATCACCACCATAACCAACACTAACACCAACATCACCACCATAACCAACACCACACATCACCACCATAACCAACACTAACACCACCACCACACATCACCTCCATAACCATCACTAACACTAACACCAACATCACCACCATAACCATCACTAACACCAACACCACACATCACCACCATAACCAACACTAACACCACCACCACACATCACCACCATAACCATCACTAACACTAACACCAACATCACCACCATAACCATCACTAACACCACCACCACACATCACCACCATAACCAACACTAACACCAACACCACACATCACCACCATAAGCAACACTAACACCACCACCACACATCACCACCATAACCACCACTAACACCAACACCACACATCACCACCATAACCATCACTAACACCAACACCACCACCATAACCAACACCACACATCACCACCATAACCAACACCACACATCACCACCACAAATATCACTAACACCAACACCACACATCACCACCATAACCATCACAAACACCAACACCACACATCACCACCATAACCATCACAAACACCATATATCACATTACAACCATAACCCAGCCACCTCAGTCACCACCATAACCATCACTAACACCAACACCACACATCACCACCATAACCATCACTAACACCAACACCACTCATCACCACCATAAGCAACACCACACATCACCACCATAACCAACACCACACATCACCACCATAACCATCACTAACACCCACACCACACATCACCACCATAACCAACACTAACACCAACACCACACATCACCACCATAACCATCACTAACACCAACACCACACATCACCACCATAACGCAACACCACACATCACCACCACACATCACCACCATAACCAACACCACACATCACCACCATAACCAACACTAACACCACCCATCACCACCAGAACCAACACCACACATCACCACAATAACCATCACTAACACCACATATCACATTACCACCATAACCATCGCTAACATCACCACCATAACTAACACCACACATCACCACCAGAACCAACACTAACACCAACACCACACATCACCACCATCTGGCAGGATACTAGGGAATAATCTACATCGGGAGATGGTTGAGTATCGCAAAGAATTTAAATGCAGCCTTTGCATTTATGTAAGGTAAATTAAAATTCAAAAATATGCAACTCAATTATTGAACACATTATTAATAAAGATAAACCTCAATTTTGGGTAGAGGTTAAGAAGAAAACAGGTAAGAGTTGTAGGTAGTAGGGGTAGGCAGCCCCGCCCAGGGAAGTACTACCGCCAAGGTTTCGGGAGACTCAGGGAATAGCCTGAATTCCATTTTCTCTCCCAGGCCTTGGTAGCTGGATACATATCTTTCTGCTTCACACCTCAGGGGTATCAGGAAAACCCTCTTTATAAAACATACACATCCAACTTCACGACATTGCCCTACATCGCTATCCTCTATCCATAAAACACTACTCTTCCCACTATATATCATACATGTAACACCGTACACCTTTACCTAACAAATATGGCAGTACAATTGTGAAGAGCAAACCTGGTGGTCCCTCGGATATCCACCCCCGGCAGGGTTGGGTCATTGACACAGGGCCCTCCCGGTCGTCATCATGCGACTGTGTCAAGAGCATTGCAACGTCCCAAAGCTGCTCGTCGGTGCAGCTTTTTCTTTAGCAATATAAGGGGACTTCACTCTAACATCAATTCTGTACACCAATTTCTTCAAGCAGAATCCCCTACTCTCCTTTTTTTGACAGAGACTCAAGTAACATCCACATCTGACATGTCTAGATTTAATTTTCCCGGTTATCAACTGCTCCAAAATTTCAGACCTAAAGGAGGTGTATGTTGCTTCGCAAAATCTGAAATTGCCCTGGAGGAGGTTACTGGTTTCAATTGTCCCTATTTTGATTATTCTATATACAAATTAATTTCTGCTGGTAAATTTAAATACATATGTTGCATCTACCGTTCCCCAAATACTCCTCCAGAGCAAAGTCTTTTTGATTCTCTGTCCTCACAACTCAGTGTCCTCAACTTAAATGCTTCTTCTGAAATCACTGTGTTGGGTGATTTTAATGTCCATAATGTTGAATGGCTCACTCATTCAGCCAGGACTGATGATGCTGGTCTTGAATGTGAGCTATTTGCAGACACATTTAATCTCACTCAACTAGTCAACCAACCCACCCGTGTACCAGATAATCCTAATCATAATTCCCACCTACTGGACTTATTTTTAACAACCAATTCAGAAAATTATGATGTTACAGGGAGGTCCCCGCTTGGATCTTCTGATCACTGTCTGATACAGGCCACCTGTCTATCACCTACCACACCTTCCCACTCTGAACCTGTTTTGGTGACTAAATGGCATTACAATAGGGCAGACTGGGAGGGTCTTCAAGGTTTCTTTATTGATATTCCCTGGACCTCTTTCTTTTCTAATGATGCACACTCCACCTTGAGCCACATACAAGATTTTGTAAACATTGGAATGGAAACTTTTATTCCTCATCAAAAGTACAGTAAAAGATCTAATTCACCTAAATGGTTTGACCATAATTGTGCTAGAGTAACTGAACAAAAAGCAATAGCCTACAATGCATACACAAGATCAAAAACACATGAAGCCTTTAATTACTTTAGAAACATCAGAAATCATGCCAAAACTGTATTAAACCTAACTAAATCAAATTTTCTCCACAAGCAGGCAAATAAACTTCTAAATAATCCAAATGATAACAAAATATTTTGGTCTACTCTTAACTCATTCAAATCCAACTTCACTACTGCTTTATCCATTCCACCATTAAAATCTCCGACTGGGAATCTTGTAAGTGACCCACGAGGTAAAGCTAACCTTCTGGCGGATATTTTCTCCACCAACTCAACCTTAGATGAAATAAATCAAGATGTCCCTGTATTTAATTTTAATTCGCCTGAAATTCCCTCACTTAAGATCCACACCAGACATGTCAAAACTATTTTGCAGAATCTCTCAGTAGATAAGGCTCCTGGTCCAGATGAAATTCCTCCAATAGTACTTAAGAATTGCTAATTGGTGCTCGCTCCTGTATTGGCAAAAAATTTCCGTCTGTGTACTCATACATCATGCTTCCCAGTGCCCTGGAAAGAAGCAAACATCCATCCAGTTCCTAAAAAAGGTGCCTCTTCAGATCCATCAAACTACAGACCAATAGCTATAACTTCCACTCTTGGTAAAGTCTTTGAAATTATATTAAATAATCACATAATTAAGCATCTTGAGAATAATACATTAATCAGTGATAGGCAATATGGTTTTAGACGATATCGATCAACTGCAGACATTCTTTGATTTCTTACGCATCAAATCAACCAAGCTACAGACCAACATGGTGAAACACATACAATAGCACTGGATATATCAAAGGCATTTGATAGAGTCTGGCATCAATCCTTATTGTCGAAGATGTCACACTACGGCCTTGCATCATTAGTTCCACTAATTTCTTCTTATCTTCATAACAGAAAAATATGTGTAATGGTTGATGGCCTTTATTCTCAATTTCACTCAATAAATGCTGGTGTTCCCCAGGGATCAGTTTTGGCCCCAACTATGTTCCTCATTCATATCACTGATATCATATCTACCACTCATAATCCAATACATTCCTACGCAGATGACTCAACACCACAGTTCCTTCACATTTACCAATTCTTTCACCCAACCCGATCTTATGAATTCAAAAATAAACACTGCAATTTCTCTGAACCAGGACCTTTCTAGAATTCATGAATGGGGACAAAATAATCTAGTTTCCTTTAATGCACAGAAAACCAAGTACATTCAATTTTCTAACCGACAGAATCTCACTGACTCCCATATATTTTTTAATGATGTAAATATTCCCACTTCCCCTAGTATTGACATTCTCGGTGTAACATTAACTACTAATTTGAGCTGGACACATTATGTTAGAAGCATTGCTAAGAATGCCTCTAAAAAACTGGGACTCCTGTACAGAGTTCGAGAATTATTCACTGACGAGCAGTTGGCTGTAATATATAAAAGTCATGTGCGTTCTCAGATGGATTACTGTTCACCTCTGTGGAGTGGAAGTGGAGCGGTTGCATTGAGGCAGTTGGACAAAATTCAAAATAAAGCTATTAGATTAATCAATAACCCTGCAATCACACAGGACCTTCCTACATTATCCATACGAAGAAACGTTGCATCCCTTGCATTATTCTACAGATATTTTCACAGCAATTGTTCCGAGGAACTTGCTTCAATTGTGCCGCCTCTCCACATCTTTCCCCGTAGAACTAGGGCAGCTGAGAGCGCCCATGAATTTACACTTTCTCCTCCACAATGCAAAACTTCTGCTTATCAAAATTAATTTATCCCTAGAACTATTACTCTTTGGAATTCACTTCCCTCGAGTTGCTTTCCACAAACTTACAATCTACAAAAGTTTAAATCCAGTTGTTACAAACATTTTATGAATGGAGGATGCCTTTAGGCACATGGACCTTTTTGTTTTATCTGTGTTTTTCCTTCCTCCGTTCATTGTCTCTTTAAAAAAAAAAGAAAAAAAAAAAAAAATGTAAAGCAAAAGCAAAGCAAAACTGATATTGTTAATATATTCACGGACAAATATCTGTTCAATCAGTCAGAGACTGACTATGATCTCTGAGACGAGTTTATGGATAACTTCAAAGATACTTGGCAGCATGATACAACAATGTTTCCGTGTGTTTCATCTGTATCACTAAAAATATTGTTATCAAGACTTAGTAATGGAGTGGGCCATGATGGAATACATTCTGTCTTTTTAAAATATGCCTCTGATAAGATTCTTCATATATTTTCTACATTTTATAATGCTTGCCTAAATCACTGTTATCTACCAAGTGATCTACTAAAAGGTGGTGTCACTTCAATTGTTAAAAACAATAAGGGTAACATATCCGACTCAAATAATTGCAGGCCAGTTATGCAATCATCTTGTCTCTTGAAGGTCTTTGAAATCTTAATGCTTGGTATTTTGGAAGAGAACATACAGTTAAACAGTAGGCAGTTTGGATTTCGGAAATGTACATCCACTACCGACGCTAATTTGATTGCAAAAGAAGTAATGCATTCTAATTTAAGCACTATACATAAAGGTATTGTTACTTTCATAGATGTATCGAAGGCATTTGACTTAGTTAATAATTTTATCTTGGGTAATAAACTTATTAAGCATGGAATTCAAAGTTATTTAGTTTTATTATAATGCATTACCTTCGAGATCAGACAGCAAATATTAAATGGCAAGGGTTGGAGGGTGACTACCATTATATTGAACACGGTGTTAGGCAGGGTGATGTATTGTCTCCGTTTCTTTTTAAATTGTATATACAGTAGATGATATTATAAATAATATTGATAAGATCAATGAGGGATGCATTCTCCGTATCACAAGGATTAATATATTGGCTTACGCCGACGACATAGTCTTGCTTGCAAACTCCCATGAAGTTATGAACAAATTATATATTCAATTTTGCTGAGGTGGAAAAGCACAAACTGAAAATTAATTCGAACAAATCTAAATGTATGATATACGGTAAGAAAATATCAGGGATAAATGATAACTTTATTAATTTAGTAAATGACGTGCTAGAAAGAATAGATACATATGAATATTTAGGTCCCAGCATTTGCTCTAATCTTATAGATGACAAATATATTGAAAAGAGACTAAATGTTCGTTATGGTAATTTTTACAGTATTTTAAGAAATTTTAATCTAGTACACAAAGATACATTGTTATTTTTATTCAACTCCTACTGCAAGCCTGACTATGGTCTACGTCTGTGGAATCATGCAAATGCCTATAAATATTCTACATTTAAAGCTTTTGAGATGGCTTACGCTAAAGCCATGACACGTATGATAGGAGCTCCAACCTTTGGCAGTAACCATGAAGTAGCAGAGACCTGTAACTTGCTGTTACTCAGACACCACATTGCTATTACTCTTGCTAGATATATGAAAAGGCTTATGAAATCTGATATTTCCATTATTAGTGTTGACATGCCCTTCCTTAACCCCTCCAACCCGGAAGGGCTCTTGAACGCCCATAACAACCTCGGCCCGCGCAACCCGGAAGGGCTCTTGAACGCCCATTGCTTGCGTGCGTGCTTTCGAATGCCGCGCGTACATTTTTGGTATCGTGGGACGGTAGGTGGCGCCACCAGGCGTAAACTAAGCCACAGCAACAGTATCTACCCCGACGCCATCATGGACAGTACGCCAAATAGTGATTCCGCTGTGTCCGATACCGTGCTTCCTACGACGCCCTTGCTAGTTCGTCGCGCCTTACCCCGACGCCATCGCCTAAATGTGTTATCTCCCGGAGGTATTGAGACGACATTGAGACTTTATGAGCGAGCTGATGCCAAGCATAATGTTGATGATGAAGTCAGTGACGACTCCAGCAATTATAAGTCGAGTGATTATGGCCATGAGAGTGAGAAAGAAGAGCAATTCCTGGGATTTGCGAGAGAACATGACAGTGATGAGAGTGATGAAGGTGATGTACCAGTTGTTGAGGAAGCTGGTTTACCTAAAGACAGTGAACTTGAGAGAGTGAGTGAGTGGGAGAGTTCAAGGTCACTCACCAAATTTCGCATAAGTGACACGACTCCAAGCCCTTCCCCAGGTAAATCGCCTTTCAAGCTACATTTGTATAAGCAGAAAATACTTGAGAAGGCGGCCGCGGCAGCTAGGGAACAAGCAAAACTACATGGTGAGGATGAGGCTGTGAGTGAGGGTCAGCGTGGTGACCCTTCTCGTCCGCCATTGTCTCCCTTATCTACCCACGCCACCCAAGATGACCCGGATGCCCCGCATTCTTCCCCATCACCCCCACCATTGCCAAGGGTTGAGGACCCCCCACTTTCGGCCTATTTGCCTCCTAGGTCCCCCGACAGGAGACATACTGCTACCGAAAAGGGGAAAGGTAGGAAATATACCAAAAAATTAAGAAAAGTAAGAGAGTTTTGTTCGAGGCTCCCGCGGCGTCCACCCCGGCCGGCCCCAGCCATACGTCCCCGCAACTTTCCCCACGGTCCTCCCCACCTCTCCCGCCTTCAACATGTCTTCCTAAAGAAGTCTTTGAGCTCGCATCACCAATACCTGGGCCTAGTGACAGTGAAACATTGCTTTCTGTCACTCGTCGCAGGCCAAGGAGCCCAGGACCTCGGGGGGACACAGCCTCACCTGCCACTCCTTCCCCACCTTGCCCACCCGCACGCCGCCCACGCATCACTGGTTCCCCGCCAGATTATGTGGGGGCCACTGATGATGAAGGGCACCTCTCTGAAGCCTCTGGCCATGATTACATAGGTCCACCGTCAGGGCAAGATGACCACTCTGATGATGACTATATGGACATCGACTACCCTCGACCCATCCGCTTGGCCCGGCGTCGTGCTGCCCGCCGCCCTGGCCGACGCCCTCGCCGCCCTAGGGCGCGCGCCTCCCGAGTTGGCCGTGGGCGTGCTGGGCCACCAGCTGGAGCTCCTCGTCAGCGTAGACAAGACCCATTCTACGTTTTTCAGTGGCAAGACGTAGTTGATGAGGATGGATACAACCCTGATGTGCCAGCTTTTGATGAGGTACTGGAGGGTTCAGGCATTACCCCCAATTTTCTTGCAGGCCCCAATGCTCCACCACACGAACTATTTGAGGCCTTCTTTGATGAGGAGGTGGTAGGCTATGTTGTCAAAGAGATAAATAAGCAGCACCAATTCCAGGTCCACTTTTTGGGCAAGGTGACCAAGGGCCACATGAGGCAGTGGACCCCAGTGACTCATAAAGAGTTCATGGTGTTCCTGGCACTCACCATGCTAATGCCTCATGTCAAGAAGCATAGGTTGCCTGACTATTGGATCACCAATGATTTGATATCCACCCCTGCCTTCGGGAAATATATGTCTCGCGACCGGTACCTTGATATCCTCGCAGCGCTCCATCTTGTCACCAACCTTGACGTCCACCTCCCAGACAAGCTGTGGAAGATTAGGACGTTGTACGAGATGATGCGAGAACGCTTCACCTCCTACTTCAAGCCCTTCCGCAAGGTCGTCATTGACGAGTCTCTTGTGCTGTTCCGGGGAAAACTCAGCTTCCGGCAGTACATCCCCTCAAAAAGACATCGCTTTGGCATAAAATTCTTTGTGCTGTGCGACTGCCAATATGGCTATGTCCTGGACTTCCTGGTCTACAGCGGGAAGGAAGGGGACTTGCTTGTGGACCCCCTCATTGGCTTTGGCGGAGCAGTGGTGCAAGCCATGATGGACCGCTACTTTCACAAGAATCACGTCCTCTACACGGACAATTATTACACGTCCCCCACTCTCTCACAGTACCTGCATGAGCGCAAGACGGGGACTGTAGGCACAGTACGAGGGAAAAGGAAGGGCATGCCACCTTTCCCTCCAAAGACCAAAAAAGGTGATGTGTTCCGGAAGAAGTCGGGGCCCATTCTGGCTATCCACTGGCACGACCAGCGGAAGGTCAACCTCCTGACCACCATCCACAAGGTGGAAATGGTGGAGACTGGCAAGGTGGATCGCCGCACCCAGGCCAGGGTGACCAAGCCCGATGCTGTCCTGGACTACAACATCAACATGAGGCTGGTGGACAAGTCCGACATGCAGATAGGCTTCATTGACTGCCTGCGTACCTCGTGCAGATGGTACAAAAAAGTTCTTTCTGCATATGGTGGACATGTCAGTTCTGAATGCCTACAATATATACAAGCTTCGGAATGTGAACACACCCATGAAGTTCAATAGCCTGTGGAGGTTCCAAAAGCAGGTGTTGACGGAGCTCCTGGAGAAGTATGCTACGCCACAGAGGGCAGTGGCACATCCTGGGCCCGCCGTTATTGACCGCTTGCAGTGTGCTCAATACTTGATTAGGCACAGGCTTGGTTCCCTGCCTCAGAATGAATCAGGAAGAACACAGCAGAAGCGGTGCCATGTCTGCTACAACAGCAGGGTGAGGCCGAGGCCAGGTAAAAAGTCAACCATGGAGTGTGTGGAGTGCAAGGTGGCACTCTGTGCTTTAGAGTGCTTCTTTGATTACCACTCCAAGCTGGAGTTTTAATAATCATACTGAAATTGCCAAATAAAATGACAATATGTACACTATAATTATATATAGGCAAAAAGTGGAAGAAAACCAATTTATTGTAATACAAAAGTCATGTATTATGAGAAAATTGATACAAATACAATTACACCATAATAATATGTGAAAGTGACACATATGTATATACCAAGTGACATTCATATGATTAGAACCTATAGAAATATATAAATCAGTGAAAAAAGACCCAATAAATTGTATATAAAACGTTTACAAATCATATAACTAAGTGAAAGTGACACAAGACCTAATATTTGATGGCCAAAGTATAATAAATACCTGTGATAACGAATAATCAGTGCCTAATACAACAATAACCTACCTCAATTACTAATAAACTGTACGGTATCGAGTGAAAATGAGCATTATCAGTGACAGTGACACTCTCTAAAGCATATTTGTCAAAGTGAAAGTGACACAAGACCTAATATTTGATGGCCAAAGTATAAACACCTGTGATAACGAATAATCAGTGCCTAATACAACAATAACCTACCTCAATTACTAATAAAATGTACGGTATCGAGTGAAAATGAGCATTATCAGTGACAGTGACACACTCTAAAGCATATTTGTCAAAGTGAAAGTGACACAAGACCTAATATTTGATGGCCAAAGTATAATAAACACCTGTGATAACGAATAATCAGTGCCTAATACAACAATAACCTACCTCAATTACTAATAAAATGTACGGTATCGAGTGAAAATGAGCATTATCAGTGACAGTGACACTCTAAAGCATATTTATCAAAGTGAAAGTGACACAAGACACAATACTTGATGACCAAAGAATAATAAACACCTGTAATAACGAATAATCAGTGCCTAATACAACAATAACCTACCTCAATTACTAATAAAATGTACGGTATCGAGTGAAAATGAGCATTATCAGTGACAGTGACACTCTAAAGCATATTTATCAAAGTGAAAGTGACACAAGACACAATACTTGATGACCAAAGAATAATAAACACCTGTAATAACGAATCATCAGTGCCTAATACAACAATAACCTACCTCAATTACTAATAAAATGTACGGTATCGAGTGAAAATAAGCAATATCAGTGACAGTGATACACTAATAAACATATTTTATATAATTGGCCTCAAAATAACTAGAAAAATATCAAATAAACATCACATTCTCAATATCAAACACTAAAATCGTCTAAGGGAGATAAATACTTTGGCGCGATGAGCGGCTAGGTGCGTCGTAGCCATAGCCGGGGCGACGCGTCCGAACGCGGGAAGAATTTGCCGCCGAAAAGCACTCGTCTTCCCGCGCTCACCATTATGCAACCAGAGGGGCTAGAGACCTCTACTCAACGCCATTCGACAGAGGAAGGTTTGTGGAACATTATTCTTTTTTATTCACAACATTACATGCCATATTCATTGACTTACAGAGTAGTTAACATAGCCCAAAGATCGTCAAAACACCCGGTACCGCAGCACAGTCGCAAGCTATAGCCCCCGGGGATGGAGGGTTAAATGTGGCTATGTCTATGTGTATACACAAAAGCTGTTGAAAAATGCATATGGTGTGGATATATCTTATCTGACCCTGGATATTGTGACTGCTAGGGTAACTTGGGTACAACGCCATGAGGAACGGAGAGCTCCAGAAATGTGGTCATCTTAACTGGGTATGGGCTGTTGTGTTCTTGTTGTTTATCAATGCTGTGCACATGGTATTATTTCTGGTAGGTGTGTAAGTAACTTGCAGGTACGAACTATTTGTGTATTTTTGCATTTCCGAACATTGAATAGTTGCTTAATTTTGTAATAATTACGGTTGTTTTTAAAACTTGGCTGTTATCATACAATGGGTATGCTAATTTAACTTTATTAAATGTTTGTATAGTTTCTTTTATCAACTCTGCGTAAGCAGAGTTCGATATCGCCCCCCCCCGTATAGTGGGTACCACACGAAAAAAATGTCTGTCGTCGTCGTCGTCGTCGTTGTCGTCGTTGTCGTCGTTGTCCGTCTGTCTCGGAACTCCTAGACCGTTGGACGGATTTTCATCAAATTTCACACAAACATTTGTTGCGTGAATGCGAACGTCAGTCAAAAAAGATTTTTTGAATTTATGCAATAGTTATGATTTTAGGTCCAAAATATGGTTTTACCCCCCCCCCCCCCAGCTATGATGGCATTTTTAGTGTGTGAGCCCCAAAGGGGCTCACACTCTAAAAACGCATTCGTTCAGGGGACGAAAACATCTCGCTCCGTATTTGCTAGGTTAAGTTAGTTTAGTTGGCATTAGAAGTTATGGCAGTAATAGTGGGATTGATGGTGACAATAGTGATGATGGTGATAATAGTAGTGATGATGGTTGTAGTTGTATTGATTATGTTGATAGTAGTGATGATGATGACAGTAGTAGATATGATGGTGACAGTACTAGTAGTAGTGATGGTCATAATAATAGTGATGATGGTGACAAGTAATGATAGTTGTAGTGATAATAATGACAGTAGTGATGATGGAAGTGACGATGGTGTGAGTATTAGTGATTATGGTGAGTAGTAGTGATGATGGTGAAAGTTGTAGTGATGATGACAATAGTTGTGATGATGAAGATCATAGTAATGGTGATGATGGCAGTAGTAGTGATGATGGTGACAGTAGGATACATGATGGTAATACGTGTGACAGTAGTAATGATGATGGTTATAGTAGTAGTGATGATGTTAACAGTAGTAATGATGAGTGTAAGATGGTGGTGATGATAGTAGTAATGCTGGTTGATAGTTGTAGTATCAATGCTAGTAGTGATTAAGATGGTTGTGACAATGGTGACAGTAGTAGTGGTGATGGTGAGAGTAGTAGTGATGATTGTAATTATAGTAGTGATGATGATCATAATAATAGTGATGATAACAGTAGTCGTGATGATTGTGGCGGTTTTAGTTATGAAGGAAGTAGTAGTGATTATGGTAACCCATCCCAGAGTTGGGTATGCCATTTTGATTTTGGGCAAAACAGCAAGTCTACTTTATCAACTCTGGAATTGAGAGAAAGAGAGAGAGAGAGTAGAACAGAGTGAGAGGAGGCGCGTAGTATTTTGCTATACTCGATGACGTCATAGCTGGCTGGCCTCGTGGGGATTGGTTGAGGGAGTTCTTTACCATGCTTGGTGACGTAATGTTTTGCTAGCTACTTTGGTAGTGGTTAGAGGACTTGTTACCGCTTTTTCCCCACGCGGCTCGAGCTAGTGCGAGTATATATACAGCTCCCTCGCCACTTTCTCCCTCAGATCTGGTTTCTAGAACGCATCCCTCTTATCCTTTGATACCTGTCCCCCGTTCGGCACCTGAGAATCTTTTCCTCTGCCTATCTCTCTCATTTTCCATATCTTTCACCACCTTTTATTAACATTATACCCCCTCTGGTTAACTCTACAAAATCAGCTTCATGCTGGCCAGTTGTGCATTAAGGTCTGATATAACCTATGTATGTTAGTTGTTAAGATAAGTTGATCACAAAGCATTGGTTGGCATTCATATTGTTTAGTACCGCTTCCTATAATTATTAGTGTTCTGCTGGATTAGATAATGCTAGACTAGGAGTCTTATATTATAAGGTATTGTTTCCTATGAGTGCTGGCTTTAGTTAAAAGCTGCACGACATACCTGAGAAAGGGAGTTGATTGAGTAAATTCTAGTCTGTGTGCCATTGAGAGTAGAGCATGCACGAATGAGGGCTTTTTGCCTATACCATTCTGCACTGTTCTAAGCTCGTTGTTTGTCTTTGAGGTACGCCAGGAGAACGCTTAATACTTCGGTATTAAGGTTTCTCAAGAGAGCTACCCTTCCCTATAACGTAATATTTGACGCACAGACTTGATATTTGCACTAGGCTATGCGGCATGCCATGCGCACCAGTATCTCGTATCATTGACTCTAGCTAGACTTTATCAGTCATAGTAGACATTAAGTATATTAACCCAATTACTCTTTTTATGCATACCTGTTTATGATTACACAAGCATTTCGCAGCCTAGTTTGATGTATGGAGACTCAAACGACTTAGGCTCTTTTTGTTGATAGGAATACTGCATTGTCGTGGCGAATATTATTATTGTTGTAGCGTTTAGGATATTCTTGGCTCCGACTGCATTATATATCCTGCCTTTTGTGTGCATAGCCTGCACGAGCATTGTTCCGCTGCCGGCCTTTTTGGGTTCCATTTCCGATTCGAGCATCTTGATAGCATCTAACATTTAAAGAAGATTCCTTGTTGGTGTTGAAGGACTTTAGTGCACTTTCTTTCATGCAGGAGTGCCTGACATTTATTGATTAAAGTAACGTAAGCTGTAACTTCTCTTACCACCTTACTTTGCATACCATAACCAAGCACCTTCGGTTATAGGTAGTACTAGGCTGTTTTCACATAACATTAAGCCTAGAGTAGACGCACATTCATTGAGAGTTTAATAACCTATTATTGCATATAGAACTCTGTAGAGTATTTGTGTTCTTTGTTCACTGGGAATATACATCAGAGGTTGGATCTAGCGCTTTCCGTTGTAGCATTTATGCCATTACTAGTCCAATGAATAAGAGCCCTGATATATTTATATCTCAGTCGTAACATGGGTACCACACGAAAAAAAAATCTGTCGTCGGCGTGGCATTGTCGTTGTTGTCGTCCGTCTGTCTCGGAACTCCTCCAAGACCGTTGGACGGATTTTCACCAAATTTCACACGAACATTTGTTGCGTGAATGCGAACGTCAGACAAAAAAGATGTTTTGAATTTATGCAATAGTTATGATTTTAGGTCCAAAATATGGTTTTACCGCCCTCCCCTTCCCGGACCCCCCCCCCCCTCCCCCTCAGCAATGATGGCGTTCTGGGGGCGAAAACATCTCGCTACGCATTTGCTAGGTTAAGTTAGTTTAGTTGGCATTAGAAGTGATGGTAGTAATAGTGGGATTGATGGTGATAGTAGTGATGATGGTGATAATAGTAGTGATGATGGTTGTAGTTGTATTGATGATGTTGACAGTAGTGATGATGATGACAGTAGTAGATATGATGGTGACAGTAGTAGATATGATGGTGACAGTACTAGTAGTAGTGATGATGGTCATAATAGTAGTGATGATGGTGACAAGTAATGATAGTTGTAGTGATAATAATGACAGTAGTGATGATGGAAGTGACGATGGTGTGAGCATTAGTGATTATGGTGAGTAGTAGTGATGATGGTGAAAGTTGTAGTGATGATGACAATAGTTGTGATGATGAAGATCATAGTACTGGTGATGATGGCAGTAGTAGTGATGATGGTGACAGTAGGATACATGATGGTAATACTTGTGACAGTAGTAATGATGATGGTTATAGTAGTAGTGATGATGTTAACAGTAGTAATGATGAGTGTAAGATGGTGGTGATGATAGAAGTAATGCTGGTTGATAGTTGTAGTATCAATGCTAGTAGTGATTAAGATGGTTGTGACAATGGTGACAGTAGTAGTGATGCTTGTGAGAGTAGTAGTGATGATTGTAATTGTAGTAGTGATGATGATCATAGTAATGGTGATGATGACAGTAGTCATGATGATTGTGGCGGTTGTAGTTATGAAGGAAGTAGTAGTGATGATGGTATTAGTAGTGATGATGGTAACCCATCGCAGAATTGGGTATGCCGTTTTGAGATGATGTTGACAGTAGTGATGATGATAGTAGTAGATATGATGGTAACAGTAGTAGATATGATGGTGGCAAGTAATGATAGTTGTAGTGATAATAATGACAGTAGTGATGATGGAAGTGACGATGGTGTGAGTATTAGTGATGATGGTGAGTAGTAGTGATGATGGTGAAAGTTGTAGTGATGATGACAATAGTTGTGGTGATGAAGATAATAGTAATGGTAGTAATAGTAACGTTGCCATTGTCCGTCTGTCTCCAAACTCCTCCTTGACCTTTGGACGGATTTTCACCAAATCTCACACGAACATTTATTGGGTGAATGCGAACGTCAGTCAAAAAAGATTTTTTAAATTTATGCAATAGTTATGATTTTAGGTCCAAAATATAGTTTTACCCCACCACCCCTCCCAACCCCCACCCACCCACCCACCCAGCAATGATGGCGTTCTTACTGTGTGAGCCCCGAACACACACTAAGAACGCATTTGTTCTAGTAACAATAATGACAGTAGTGAATATGGTAGTGACGATGGTGTGAGTATTAGTGATGATGGTGAGTAGTAGTGAGGATGGTTAAAGTTGTAGTGATGATGACAATAGTTGTGGTGATGAAGATAATAGTAATGGTGATGATGGTAGTAGTAGTGATGATGGTGACAGTAGGATAAATGATGGTAATATTTGTGACAGTAGTAATGATGATGGTTATAGAAGTAGTGATGATGTTAACAGTATTAATAATGATTGTAAGATGGTGGTGATGATATTATTAATGATGGTTGATAGTTGTAGTATCAATGATAATAGTAATAATTAAGATGGTAGTGACAATGGTGACAGTAGTAGTGATGATGGTGAGAGTAGTAGCGATGATTGTAATTGTAGTAGCGATGATGATCATAGTAATGGTGATGATGAAAGTAGTCGTGATGATTGTGGCAGTTGTAGTGATGATGGTTATTGTGATTGATGATGATATTAGTAGTGAAGATTTTAACCCATCGCAGAGTTGGGTATGCCGTTTTGATTTTGGGCAAAACGGCACATCTACTTTATTATACTTCACGTTATACACTTGGCCCGCATATATATTGTTGTCAAGGTATATTATTTTGTGTGTATATTTCATATAATTGCGTATTTCCAATTTCATCTACTTTGTGAGTGACAACTATGTCATTAGAGAGTAAAGCATATTCAACTCTCTACAAGTCAACTTGTATATTATAATCTACTCTATATAGTAGAGGTTTTGATACCCCATACATGTATCTATGTTATAATAATAAATATGAGAGTAATCTATACTGTGTTTATTGTGTTTTTGATAGACCGATTGAGTAAACAATTAATCATTCAAAACGTGCCGTTTTGCCCAAAATCAAAACGGCATACCCAACTCTGCGATGGGTTACCATCATCACTACTAATGCCATCATCAATCACAATCATCACTACTACTGCCATCATCACTACAACTGCCACAATCATCACGACTAGTCATCATCACCATTACTATGATCATCATCACTACTACAATTACAATCATCACTACTACTCTCATCATCACTACTGTCACCATTGTCACTACCATCTTAATCACTACTATCATCATTGATACTACAACTATCAACCATCATTACTACTATCATCACCACCATCTTACAATCATCACTACTACTATAACCATCATCATTACTACTGTCACAAGTATTACCATCATGTATCCTATCACCATCATCACTACTACTGCCATCATCACCATTGCTATGATCTTCATCATCACAACTATTGTCATCATCACTACAACTTTCACCATCATCACTACTACTCACCATCATCACTAATACTCACACCATCATCACTACTGTCATCATTATCACTACAACTATCATCATTACTTGTCACCATCATCACTACTAGTATGACCATCATCACTACTACTAGTACTGTCACCATCATATCTACTACTGTCATCATCATCAATACAACTACAACCATCATCACTGCTATTATCACCATCATCACGACTATCACCATCTATCCCAGTATTACTACCATCACTTCTAATGCCTACTAAACTAACTTAACCTAGCAAATGCGGAGCGAGATGTTTTCGCCCCCAGAACGTCATCATTTTTGGGGTGGGGGAGGGGGGGGGGTGGGGGGGGGGTTTCCGGGAGGGTAAAACCATATTTTGGACCAAAAAAAACTGTTTTGACTGACGTTCGCATTCACGCAACAAATGTTCGTGAAATTTGGTTAAAATCCGTCCAACGGTCTAGGAGTAGTTTCGGGACAGACGGACGATGACGACGACGACGACAATTTTCTTTTTGGTGCTACCCACTATACGGGGGTGCGATACCAAACTCTGCTTACGCAGAGTTGATAATACTAACATTAATACTGTCATCCCCCCTTGAGGACTTGTTACTGCAGCTTCTGAGTTATTTACCTCCATGAAGATTATGACACGTTTGACAGTTTATTCTGGCTGTTATTAGACGATGTTATTCAGTTTAGGAAGAACTTGTGGGAGCTAGAGAATTAATTGAGATGATTATTATCCCTTTGATTCCCAGCGATCCTTGCTAAACTACATACAATCGTCTAATAATAAAGTAGACGTGCCGTTTTGCCCAAAATAAAAACGGCATACCCAACTCTGCGATGGGTTACCATCATCACTTCTAATACCATCATCAATCACAATCATCACTACTACTGCCATCATCACTACAACTGCCACAATCATCACCACTACTTCTGTCACCATTGTTACTGCCATCTTAATCACTACTATCATCATTTATACTACAACTATCAACCATCATTACTATCATCACCATCATCTTACAATCATCATTACTACTGTTAACATCACCACTACTATAACCATCATCATTACTACTGTCACAAGTATTACCATTGTGTATCCTATCACCATCATCACTACTACTGCCATCATCACCATTACTATGATCTTCATCATCACAACTATTGGCATCATCACTACAACTTTCACCATCATCACTACTACTCACCGTTATCACTAATACTCACACCATCATCACTACTGTCATCATTATCACTACAACTATCATCATTACTTGTCACCATCATCACTAATATTATGACCATCATCCCTACTACTACAGTAGTACTGTCAGCATCATATCTACTACTGTCACCATCATATCTACTACTGTCATCACCATCAATACAACTACAACCATCATCACTACTATTATCACCATCAATCCCACTATTACTACCATCACTTCTAATGCCAACTAAACTAACTTAACCTAGCAAATGCGGAGGGAGATGTTTTCGCCCCCAGAATGCCATCATTGCTGGGGGGGGTAAAACCTTATTTTTGACCTAAAATCATAACTATTGCATAAATTCAAAACATCTTTTTTGATTTACCCGTTTTGCCCAAAATCAAAACGGCATGCCCAACTCTGCGATGGGTTATCATCATCACTACTAATACCATCATCAATCACAATCATCACTACTACTGCCATCATCACTACAACTGCCACAATCATCACGACTACTGTCATCATCACCATTACTATGATCATCACTACAATTACAATCATCACTACTAGTCACCATTGTCACTACCATCTTAATCACTACTATCATCATTGATACTACAACTATCAACCATCATTACTACTATCATCACCACCATCTTACAATCATTATTACTACTGTTAACATCATCACTACTACTATAACCATTATCAATACTACTGTCACAAGTATTACCATCATGTATTCTATCACCATCATCACTACTACTGCCATCATCACCATTACCATGATCTTCATCATCACAACTAGTGTCATCATCACTACAACTTTCACCATCATCACTACTACTCACCACCATCACTAATACTCACACCATCATCACTACTGTCATCATTATCACTACAACTATCATCATTACTTGTCACCATCATCACTACTATTATGACCATCATCACTACTACTAGTACTGTCACCATCATATCTACTACTGTCACCATCATATATACTACTGTCATCATCATCAATACAACTACAACCATCATCACTACTATTATAACTATCATCACTACTATCACCATCAATCCCACTATTACTACCATCACTTCTAATGCCAACTAAACTAACTTAACCTAGCAAATGCAGAGCAAGATGTTTTCGCCGCCAGAACAAATGCGTTCTTAGTGTGTGAGCCCCTTCGGGGCTCACACACTAAGAACACCATCATTGCTGGGGTGGGGAGAGGTGGGGGGTAAAACCATATTTTGGACCTAAAATCATAACTCTTGCATAAATTCAAAAAACTTTTTTGACCGACGTTCGCATTCACGCAACAAATGTTTGTGTGAAATTTGGTGAAAATCCGTTCAACGGTCTAGGAGGAGTTTCGGGACAGACGGACGACGACGACGACGACGACAAATTCTTTTGGTGGTACCCACTATACGGGGGGTCGATACCAAACTCTGCTTACGCATAGTTGATAAAGTAGACGTGCCGTTTTGCCCAAAATCAAAACGGAATACCCAACTCTGCGATAGGTTACCGTCATCACTACTAATGCCATCATCAATCACAATCATCGCTACTACTGCCATCATCACTACAACTGCCACAATCATCACCATTACTATGATCATCATCACTACTACTATTACAATCATCACTACAACTGTCACCATTGTCACTACCATCTTAATCACTACTATCATCATTGATAAAACTATCAACCATCATTACTACTATCATTACCACCATCTTACAATCATCATTACTACTGTTAACATCATCACTACTACTATAACCATCATCATTACTACTGTCACAAGTATTACCATCATGTATCCTATCACCATCATCACTACTACTGCCATCATCACCATTACTATGATCTTCATCACCACAACTATTGTCATCATCACTACAACTTTCACCATCATCACTACTACTCACCATCATCACTAATACTCACACCATCGTCACTGTGAGCATCGCTGCCACCATGTGAGGTTCTTTACTCCGATGACACCGTGTTGAGGTGTAACTTGAGTAGGCCTCTCTGTGATGAATAATGTTTGTAGAAAACTGCCACCACTAATAGTTTATAGACATATTAGGAGTCTGGAATCAATCAACCCATGCGATCAGCCTTTCCTTTATTTGTTGTATAAGTATGCAGGAACACAGTCAGGAATAAAATCAGGTGTGAAGTGATGAAATGGTGAGGATGGTGAAAGGGGTGTGTCAGAGAGCATGGTGAGTGGACCTCCGCCCTCGATTCGTGTCTGTCGAGTTCTCTCCGTGTGATCGTCGTCATGCCTAGGTTCAACCGCACCTCGCCTTCCGAGAATGCATAACCAATGATGAAAGCGTGAATAATCCTGAATGACGAGTGAATAATAATACATGACGAGTGAATAATCGTGCATAACTCCAGTCCATGGGTCTCCTGGTGTATAGGTTAGCAAGTCGTTAATATAGGAGTGTAATGATTAATCAGCATGTTTACCTTGGCTACTGATAAGGTGTTACGACCGGCACTACGAAATAAGCAAGGGCACTCAATATTGGACCCGGGTGGATGGGATTCGTTAGCCTTGGTCGGCAACTCATCTAGGGGAGACAACCTTATACAAATCCGGGTGGATGGGTCTCGTCAGTCTTGGTTGGCAACCTGTCTAGGGGAGTAAACCTGATACAAATCCGTACTGCTTACCTAAGGGTAAGGCAGGTTAGTAGATGGATTAGCCAAACACCACTGTAGAAAAATAGTGCTAACAAGATACACAAGAGGGCCTCGGAGTTGGACGGATCCTAAATTGAGTGGTCAATCCTGTAAGTCCTTCACTAAACTGGCTCGGGTTGTCCCTCTCACAGGGAATAGATCCGCTTGGGGCATTCTGTGTATGGCCACCCTCGTAAGGGGAGTAAGGCGTCCGGCAATAGATAGATAGATAGACTCAATATTGGACTAGATGATAGGCTATATCTGCAACAACAGTACGCTAATTCCAAACCCTCGAACTATTACGCCGGTGAACAAAACACTTAAACCCTCCAGAGTTAATCTCCTGGATAACGGGGTATCAATTAACTGGGTTTTAGTGCACTTCTACAAAAGCTTTCCGGTGACGGCAAAGCCTACTCACAACAGGAGTACTTTACGTTAATAAAATGCTCTTAAGTAACAACAATGCTTGAATAAACTATAAGAAGATTTAATAAAGAAATATATGCTTACGTTAACTTTAGTATGAGTCTGTACTCAACACTAAACTCTTCAATGCTCTATGAAAACACTGGTAGTCTAGTCCTACAGCAATCAGATATGGAATCTTCTGGAAACGTCTGATGCTCTAAGATGCTCGTTAATATAGAACAGACATAATGCAGGGGCAGGACACCAAAGCGTGTATCTTAAATACACCAATAAGTAGGATACATATATATAACAAGGGAGTGCAACAACTCTGTGACAGCACTAATAATAGCCACTCAAAACAGTACTTCCTTAGCCAAAGTAACAGCCATACTGGGTTGTGCGCCGAGCATCAACCTAGGCTAAAATAATACGTGAATTCCTAAAGCATACACAGATAAAATTAATAAACACAATGCTGTCTTTATTACTAATAAAGTCTAGCAGCGGCATAAAAGATACCAGGAAGCTAGGTAGAGCGCAAGCATGCTCGTAGCCTACTGTCTCCCCTTGAACAGATTTCCCTTATGTTACGTTAATTGACTAGGAGGCTCTCTTGGTAAGTCCAGATCTCAAGTATCTGGTCTTGCCCAGGCGCTCCACAAGGGTCAACACAAAGAGGTAGCGAGCATACGAGTAAGAGTAGGCAAAAGCCCTTCGCTCGTATACTGCTACACTCGCAAAGGAAAAATATGCACAAAGGTTACAGGCACCTAGCTCCGTCAAAGTCGTATAGGCTTTGACTCGCCATATACATAACTCAGACAACGACTAAAGATACCTTCCACTGTCTAGCATTAAATAGTGACAAAGAACAACTCAATAATTAGAAGCATCCCAATGATAATATGACTCATGTGACTATGACTAATAAACCCTAAAGCTAGTGCAAAACATAATTATATGTGAGAACTGGTGCTGGTACAACGACTGGCCGACTATGGAAGTTGTATGCAGAACCAGAAGGGATAAGTAAGAATAAAGGCGAGAAGTAATGGAAAGAAGAAGTTCAGAGAGAGAAACAGTAGTATAGGGGGTTAGATTGGGGGACAGATTGCAAGGGACGTCTAGGACCAAGCACGCTATGCCAAGCTCTGCAGGAGAAGCGCGGCGGGAGCCCCAGCTCCAATACTAGGACAGCGGCACCCAATCACAGACCACTACGTCATGAAATGCAGGCGTCCTTAGGACGCGCCAAGCGCGCCAGCCAATCAAGGGCCTGGGAAAGCCCACGCGCGAGCGAGGGAGGGAGGCATACGTACATACACACGCACACAATACCACCTCACTGCCTACCTAGCTCTTTCTCCTTTAACTTCACTCTGCATATCTTATACTCTATCACTATAAAATACTTCCATGTGTCACAGACAAGAATAAAGACCACCACTGATCTGGTTGTGACTACATGAATACTAGAAAAGAAAGAACATCGTTCTACAATTATTATAGCCCATTCCACTGCCCTGGCGAACGCTAGCGAGTACGAGCACATTCTGGCAAGCTGGCCAGCGTAACACCCCGCCCAAGATGTTGGACGTTTTAACCTCAGGTAAACGCCACATCTGACCAGACAGAATGCTCATAAACCCCGCCTCACCTAGCTACTCCCCCAAGTTGTGAAAACAAGGCACAATCACAACATAAAACACTTCATTATATACAAAAAATCTACACACTTCCCCAAAAGAATAGTATCACTTAACAATATTACGCTCAACGAGCAAGCTTCAACAAGCCTAGCCTACTAAGACAAAAATTCAGAATGTCTTTGATTCTTGCTGTAACATACTGCACTTATATACAATATGTTGGAAAGACGGAGCAATGTTTAAGAGAAAGAGCCTACGGGCATAGATCAGGAATTAAGAACGGCATCGACTCCAAGATTCTTCTATATAAGCATTTTAACACAGATTGTACTAAATTTGATTGTAAATACAAAATTATAGAAATTGTTCAAAGTAATCAAAATGTTTTAGATAGAGAAAATTATTGGATTGGAAAATTAATGACCATCTATCCATTTGGACTTAACAATCAAATAAAAAATGTAGGCAACATTTTGTATAAAGATTTATTAAAAAACGATTTTAATAACCCATATTTTAACTTCCCTGTTTTAAACAGAAGACCTGGTAGACACGGTAATAGAAGACTAAATACATTTAATAAAAAGAAAAGCAGGTCTGATATTATAATTATTGTTAATAATTTATATTCATTATATCGAAATTTCGGAATTAAAAATTAAAAGATTCATTGAAAGGCCTACAAAAGAAAAGTTTTGCTCCTTTTATAGAAAATATTCTAAATAATAAACATAATTTCACAAATAAATTTAAGAATATAGTCTTTGCTTTTATGGGATATATTAGAGCTAATTCTAAGAAATCCAAAGATAACCGTATTAAAGATAAAGTCCTGTCCACTTTAAATTATTCCTCTAAAATTTTAGACAAAATTAATGTTAACAGTCTTATTAATTCAAAGAAAGTTAAGTCCATATTACCAGATGGTTGTAAAGATTTCAAACCATTAATAGTGTATTCATATGAACGACCTGTTGGGTCTATTATTTGTAATTATAATAAAGTTTTAGGAAATCTTTCAGATAATGATATTTTCAATAATAATAAATGCGTGTGTGAAAGAGTCATGGATATGCCAGCTAGCAGACGTGATGCACTAGCAAAGTTCATTTATAGTCCGATATGTCACATATTAACAGGTGATGTAGAACTAGTTAAACATTTTGCAAACGACAAATTAGCGGAGCTATGTCGTAAAGGGTTTAAATTTAGAATAGGGAGTAATAAAGTAACATGGGACATAATTTTAAAAGATATTGTTTTTCAGTCAATAAATTAAAAGATAAATTGTTAAAAATTGCGTGCTGCAATGCGAGAGAACTAGAAGCATGGTCTAAATTATTAATTAAGTTAATTAGAAATAAAATTTTCTCGCTTAAAAATGAATTTAATCTTTCAGATTTTATAGACTATAATTATAATAAGCTTAAAGCTGATTTAATAAATTTACATAAACATTTTGTAATCACTACAGTAGATAAAGCCAGCAATAATTATAGCTTCACATGTAAGAAATTTTATCTTGAAAATATGAAAAAAGAATTAGGTATTAAGGGTAACATATTACGTAAAAATATTTGCGGTAATTCTGTTTATGAAATTCAAAATAATCTGAATATTGATAACTTAATCGATGAACATACCAAGAAAAATATAATATTTGATATTAAACTTTCTGATAAGAACAAGTGCATTGCAAAATTATACATGTTACCTAAATTTCATAAAAGACCTTATAAATATCACTTTATTGCCGGAGCAAAATTTGCTACCACTAAAACTCTATCAGAACAAGTAGTAAATTGCTTAAAATACATTAAAAGTACTCATAAAAGATATTGTAATACCATCATGAGAAGAACTGGCATTAACTATTATTGGAGTGTTGACAATTCGTTAGAAGTTATTGATAAAATAAATACCATGCCGAAAGTTACCTCGGTACATAGCTTCGACTTTTCAACTTTGTATACCAATTTGCCTTTAGATTTAGTATATTCAGAGCTTTGCTTTATTATAGATTTGCACTTTGACAGGTTCGTTAGGAATGGTAATTATTTCATAAATGTTTATACATATTTTAATAATGCATCACTTAGCTCTACTCCCACTAGTTCTGTATATTTTGATAGAACTAAACTTAAAGATGCCCTTAAATTCCTCCTTTTCAATACTTATGTTAGATTCGGGCCGTACATTTTCAAACAAATATTAGGAATTCCTATGGGTGGAAATGCTAGCCCTTTAATTGCAGACTTATTCTTGCTTGCTTTAGAATTTAAATATATAAAAGACTTAGTTGACAGTAGCAAGAAAAATAAATTCCAGAAAAATTAGCACTTGCTAAACTGTTAAGTAATAATAGTAGATATATTGATGATATTCTTGTTTGCAATTTGTTAAATTTTAATCAAGTTGCTAAACTTATTTACCCTAATTCTATTCCCCTCACACAATGTAACGTAAATTATAAAGTTGAAAATTTTCTTGATATAAATATAGAGATTGTTAATGAACAGTGCATACTTAAAGTATATCACAAAGTTGATGATTTTAATTTTAACGTAATAAACTTTCCTTTCCCTAGTAGTAATATCGATAGTAAAATCACTTATAATTGTTTTTATTCCCAATTAATAAGATTTTATAAAATCTGCACTAAAGTAGATGACTTTTGGGCTAGAGCTAGGTTACTATACAGACTCTTAGTGGACAGAGGTTTTGAGGCAAGTAAATTGTTCCATAAATTTAATCTTTTTAGGGTCAATTATTGTGACTGTATTCTAAAATTTGACATCAATAATTTTAATCAAGCATTTTTAACTTGAAGTTTCTTGTATAACCACTGCTTACTTTTTGTCTGTATTTATTGTTTATCTTTTTCTTTTTCTTTTTCTATTATTATTATTATTATTAATATTGATGATTTTTTAAATTTATTGTTCTTGTTAAAAGAGTACTCTTTGTTTAAATCTGTTGTTACTTCATATTTTGCAATTATTTCTCTTTATATTATATGTATTCATTGTCGATAGTATCAATTGCTTACTTTTGCGATTGCCTTAGTTTATTTGTGCTATAAATGTAGGTTATTTGTAGGGTAGTTATTGATAGGGGTCACTTGAAGCATGCTATGCTTACAGGTACCTACCCGATAGCACTATCGTTAGTGAGTGCTGTACTGTATTTTATATATTATTTTGTAATAGTATAGATATCTTATCAATATTTGTATTTTTTACTATTGTTAATGTCTTGTCATGTTGCAAATTTGATTTTAAATAATATTTTGACATTTAACATGTAGTTTCTTTATTCATGCAGAGTTTAGTAAAATTTGCCAGAACGTCCCGGACTTCCCAAACTTGACTACTTCCTTTAACGTGACGATAGTGCGTTGTTATATGTGCGATTGGTTTGCTTGGGAAACAGATTAACTTGCTCATGTAGTGATGTACACCCTATGTGGTGGATTGTGTTCTTTTATTTAATAATTTTCATTTTAGTAAGCGTTGTTTCCACATAGCGATTTTGATAATTTAATTTGACTTTATATTGTCCTTGTCCCAATTTTGGTTTGTTTAGTTTGCAAGTTTTACATTTTAATACTATCAAAAAGAAAGAGTTTTTATGTGAGGTTTTTGTATTATTTTTAATAGTGATTTTGGCGGCTTTGCACTACAGGGGCAAGCCTAATTTTTCTCTACTCTCAAACACACACTGACTGAACGGCGAGGGTGCTCCTTAAGACATACCCTCCCGTGACAAACAATCAGCCAAAACATTATCAGTGCCCTTAACATGCCACACATCCAACTTGTGTTCCGGCAGCAAAACAACACCTGGCACTGATAAACTGCCCAGTTCATCACATGACTGGCACTTCTTTTCGCTCTCTCCGGCAATGGGACCTGCCAATAACCTTTCACTAGTTCTACCTTCGTGATAAGCGATGCAGCCCCGATGCTCTCTTCGCTTTCGCCGGCAACAGGACCTGCCAATAACCTTTCACTATTTCCACCTTAGTGATAAACGAGGCAGCCCCGATGCGGTCTATGGGGTCGTCAACTCTGGGTAATGTATAGGCGTCTGTCAGTGATGATGCACCAACACTCTTGCAATCAACACAAACACGGATCTTGCCACTCAACTCAGGTTGCAACGTCACTGGCAACGACCACTCACGATATCCCTTATCCCTCAGACCCTTCTCCAACATGTCGTCCAGCTCTGCTTTTACGACAGGCTGTCGAGCAGGATTTATACGGTAGGGAGCCAATTTGAGCTTTGCACTGTCTCCAGCCTCTATGTCGGGTGCCACCCCGGATATCAGGCCTGGAGAATCAACAAACATGCGGACGTACTGCCACAGCCTAGTAAACAACTTCTCTTGGCACTTAGGAACAAGAGGTTGCAACTTATCTCGAAGAACAACATGCTCATTGCCCTCCCACAACCAAGCCGGGACTGCAGTCTCTAAACTATAGTCTCCCTCCTCCACCTCAGTCCCTAAAACAGCCAGGTCATGAGAGGGACAATCTGTACCACCTGTGCAGTCACTCCCACAGTTCATAAGTGCTAAGGCTTCCCCGTCGATACCGTACATGCGCACCCCCGCATTCCTTGCGGCTACACCTGCCTGCGCAGCATCACCGCCTTCAGCGCCACGGCCAAATACAGTCGGTCTATGGTAGGGCTGTTGCATTTTAATAGGGCAGCATTGGGAGGCTATGCGACGGTCGGGCGTATCTATTACATAGTTAACCTCACCAATCTGCTTAATGTCCTGATACTGACCACCACCCTTAGCAGCCATGGGTCGACCCTGAACCGACAACCATGCCAAAGCCTCGTCGCCCACCTTGAACAACCTAGACAACGAGGCCAATGTTTTACTCACACCCAAGTGACCTGCCAGCGGAACATCGTGCGCCAACCGCAACAGGCTATCACGGCACTTTTCAGGTACCACCACCTGGTCGACCACTCTTACCCCCCCATCCCAACTACATCTGGGATCCAAAAAACGCCGATACAGAATTCCACCAACATGAAAGAAGTCTCCCGGCTTTGCATCCCCATCCTCATCGAGTTCTATAGCCCCATTCCCACAACTCTCAAGCCCAGGATCTTCTAATTGCAACCGACATATATCAGAGAGTGCCAACCTATCCAAATGCTCCTGGAGCAACTTGTGGCCACCCCCGATTCTGGGCTGCTCAAGCCATGCTTGCTTAGTCTGGGAACGCTTCTGTTGCGGAGTGTTGTGATGCCCTACCATGTCACTAGGTGGGACAGGTTCTGGAGCCACTCCGGACCTTAAAAGTGGTGCAAGTACTGAGTCACCAAGGAGTGCCGCTGGGTCAAAATTCTCAAACCGACCACCAGCCTTGGCCTTCTCCTTCTGACCCTTCCTCCGCTGGTCTGAAACCTTAGGACTAGGCTGTGACACCTGAGAGGATTGAGATCTGGTGACAGCACACGCCATCTGCTGCAATTGACACCTCTCTACCCCCTCCTGCCCCTCCCTACTCGTGTCGGCCGCCCTCTCGGCAACGACTAAGGGTGGAACCTCGGAAGTAGGCACCGCAAAGTCGTTGCCGAGAAGGAGGTCGACCCCCTCAACTGGCAGTTTCTCCACAATACCCACATCCAACTCCCGTGTCACACCGTCCACCTCAAGCTCCACTCTGACCAGTGGGTAAGACCGCGTAGCATTGATGCCTTGAACCACCACAACCCGAGCCGCGTTAGTAGGCTTGCCAGTGAAGTTCTTAAGAAGTGTCTGGGAAACGCCCGTATCACGCAGCAACTCAAGCCTATGCTCCACACCAGCCCACCTCACAGCGCCGTGCCCCCTATGATCGCAAAAAGCATCTCGGACGGGTGACGAGCCCTCCTGCTGCTTCTGCACCGACTGTGACTTCGCAACCGACTTTTTACCCCGGGCAAACGCGGAAGACCTCAAAGACACACCGATGATGCTCACTAGTGACACCACCGCTGTAGGCTGTGTGCTCGGACAAGAGCGTGCAATATGCCCCTTCTTATGACACTTGAAACACTCCACTTTGCTCTTGGACTTCCCCTGAGGTGGGGAAGGGCCCTGGTCTTTCTTTAACGGGAAGGGTTTCGACTTGGGATCAAAATTGGCACCAGTACTCTTAAATGTGTAATTTGTTGTGTCATTAATTCGGGGGGGGGGGGGGAGTGGTACGCCCCTTGTTACCTGCCTCAGCTCTCTGTGCAGACCCGCACCCACGAATCAATGACAACCTGAGGTCAGCCAGCTCAGCCGCCTCTTGCAGAGTTTTAGGTCGCTTCTCCTTAAGATTAAGAGTCAAGTCACCGCCAGTGCATTTGAAGAATTGCTCTAACAACAATTAATTGCTTCACCGCATCAAAAGTAGTTGCTTTCTCCAACCTCAACCAATGTTCAAATGCATCTGAGAATTCTCTGGCATGCTCCTAGAAAGTACTCTCCTTTGGCTTAGGAACAGCTCTAAACTTCAGCCTATAGGTCTCTGGCTGTAACTCATACGCCCTCAGGACAGCCTCTTTCAACTCCTCATAGTCAACACAAGACTCTAGGGGTAAAGCATCGTACGCCTTGTGTGCTTTCCCCGTTAATTGCGAAGAAACAAGGGCTGCCCACTTCTCCTCGGGCCACTGATGCTCCCGGCACTTTTTCTCAAAACGAAGGAAAAATTCTGTAACTCCCGACTCATCAAACACTGGCACTAACTTCAATAGATGCGACAGAGACTGGTCACTGGCTCGACCCCCCTGGCCGAGACGGTTCCCTGTCACCCCTACACAAGTTTTTTCTAGGTCAACATCGGCACAATACTTTGCAGACTCAGCCTGATATCTATACTTGAGCTCAGCCACTTGGCAATCCAACTGAGCCTTAATTTTTAGCAAGCTCGAGCTGAAGTACCATCTCGGGGGACAAACCTTGAGAAGGGGGTGCTATCACCGGGGACCCACCCAGTGTGCCACCTGAAGGTAAACCAAGCTGCCAGTGCAAATTGGTATGCGGGAGTGTACCGTACTCCGGCAACCGAGAGGGCGGCACAGTTGGAGTCGAGTGAGATGGAAGCTGGGGAGAACGTGCCCCAGCTCCGATTCCACTTGAAGCACCATGCCCCCCACCCAGCACACAGGTAATCATCTCACTCCGCAACATACCACTCGTACAAGGATAGCCTAAGACCGTGGCTAAGCACTGCAACCCGTACCGGTCAACCCCTGTTAACCGGTCAGCTGACACAGGCACCTCCAAAAACTTCCGAGCATCCTCCTCACTGTTCACCACCCGAAAACCGTCCAACAACTCCTCCTTCTCCACCTCTGGGCTCTCACCATCTCAGACCCGTACAGCGACATGATGGAGTTAACAACAAAATTCCCCAAATCAAGACAAAAGTAGCCAAACTCTCACGTAGCCTTATTCACCAAAAAATGTTCGAAGTCGTCTCAAGTGCAATACTACGTCACCAACAAATCTCCAACGTGTTCCATATATCCACAAAAACAATGTCCACTGCCTACACTGAGAGAAATAAATTCAACCCCAAATGGCAATAAGATTTCTCCAAAAAACCTGCAAAATTTAGTTCACTATATCCTGGACTAAGGTCGCCATTTGTTACGACCGGCACAACTGAATAAACAAGGGCACTTAGTATTGGACTACAATATAGGCTAAGTATGCAACAACGGTATGCTAATTCCAAACCCTTGAACTATTAAGCTGGTGAACAAAACACATAAACCCTCTAGAGTTAATATACTAGATAACGGGGTATCAATTAACAAGGGATAAGTGTACTCTACTAAGGCTTTCCAGCAATGGCAAAGCCTGCAAACAAGAAGAAGTAATTACGTTTATAAAATGCTCTCAAGTATTAACAAAGCTTAAATAAACTATGACAAGATTTAATAAAAGATTAGATGCTTACGTTATGTTTAATGTTAGTCTGAACTCAACATTAAAACCCTTCAATGCTATATGAAAGCACTTGAAGTCTAGTACTACAGCAAACAGACCTGGAAGATTCTGCAAACGTCTGATGCTCTAAGATGCTCGTAGAATATAGAACTGTAATAATGCAATAGGCAGGACATGAAACGTGTATCTTAAATACACCAAAAAGCAGGACATCTGTAGTGGAAAACACGAGAATGCAACAACTCTGTGACAGTAATAATAACAGCAACTCAAAAACAGTACTTTCTTAAATAAAGTAACAGCCACCAACGGTTGTGCCCTGCGCAACAACCTAGGCTAAACAATACCGTGAATAATACTAAAGCACACGTGATAAGAGTTAATAAGTATGCATTGTCTTCTCTATTAATAAAGTCTAGCTGTGATATCAGGGCATGGGAAACTAGGTAGAGCCAAGCATGCTCCTTAAGGATATCTCCCTATCTTACGTTAATGACCGGGAGGCTCTCTTAGTAAGTCCAGGTCTCTCGTACCTGGTCTTGCCCTGACGCTCCCCAAGAAGTCAAGCAAAGAGCTAGCAATATCCTGGCAGGAGTAGGCAAAAGGCCTCTGGCAGCACAATGCTACACTCGCAAAGGAAATATTCAAAAGGGCTGGCCACCAGGCTACCCAGCACCGTCGAAGTCGTATAGGCTGGAGTGAGCCGTATACACAACACTGACAACGACAACAGATACCCACCACAGTCTAGCATTAAATAATGGAGGAGAACAAGCAATATTGAAAAGCACCCTACAGTATGAAATCTATGACTCTAAACCTTGCTAAGCTCGTACATTATAATATCTGAGAGCAGGAGATTGTAATACGACTGGCGGACAGTGAATGTCGCTTGCGAGGGGACCAGAAGGGATGGGTAATTGACTGTAAAGCATAGAAGTATGGAAAAGAAGAAGTTCAGAGAGAGAAACAGTAGTATAGGTGAACAGAATGCAAAGGGATGTAGACGCAACCTCACGGCGCACGTGCTCTGCGGGAGTCAGGAGGGTAGGAGCCCGTCCACTGGGCTAGGAGGGCGGCAACCAACCACAGGCCACTACGTCACAGGGACAGTTGTCACAGACAGTTTAGTGTTTGCCTATATTCTTGTCTGTGACACCAAGAAGTATTTTATATCATTGATAGTGTTATAAGATACGCAGTGTGTTAGTTGCAATGAGAGAGATAAGGGGGTACGAGGTGTAGTGAGTGTGCGCGCGCTCCCTTCCCGGCAGGCCCGCTTGTCGGTGAGTGGATGAACAGAGTCACGTGGCCTCACGCTCTACACAGTCTAAACTCCAAGATACACAGACAAAAGATCCACCCAGGTAACCCACAGAATCCGTAGTGTCGTGCAGCTCAAAAGTAGCCTATACACAGTGAAAACACCAACAGCAAGGTACCTGATCCCTAGTCTAGCATTATTTAACCCTGTAGAAACATTAGTGATTGATGGAGACGACAGTCTGAGCAATAGAATCTCCCAAAAAACAATGACTATCTTCAACCTTAACCTAGTACATAAGAAATGTGAGATCCAGCATATAATACAGTCTGGCCACCAATTCAAGGTGTGGATGCAGAGAACCAGAGGGGGATTGATATTAATAAAAGGTGAGGAAGTAGTGGAAATGATAGAGGCAGTATGAGAGAAAGATTCTAAGACAAGAGTGTGGAACAGTTCATGGGAGATGCTTAGAGTATGCTGTCTGGGAAGGATCTGACAAGGATATTCCCAGGGACCTCCTGGCTGGAGTCCCAGTTCGCAGGAATGGCACGAGGGCGCGCGACAGTCGCCCAGTAAGCAGCCGCCTAGTAGGCAGTGTTAGACAGGAGGCAACGAATCCCGCGAGGCCTATGTAAGGGGGCCAGCCACGCGCCACACTCACCACCAAGTCACACCACCTGGTCTCTCTCTCTCTCTCTCCCGCTCGCCTTCCCATCATTCAACTACTTAACACAATACTTTCAATTGACTAAATAAAATAGAAAGGATTGTGACAGACGAAAATAAAGAACAGTTCTGAACTGTCTGCAACACAAGCTTTCTCGAGAAGGAAATTACACAATGATAGGTAGACTGTAGCTATATTCTCTGCCCTGGCGAGTCCTAGCGAGTAAGCCATGCGGATCTGGGGGAAGCGGTGAGCGTCAGAGTATCTTATAACACTATCAATGATATAAAATACTTCTTGGTGTCACAGACACGAATATAGGCAAACACTAAACTGTCTGTGACAACTTAAACACTATGAAAGAAAGAGGGTCGCTCAACGACTATCATAGCCCATTTCACTGCCCTGGCGAGCGCTAGCGAGTACGAGAGCATTCTGAACAGCTGGCTAGCGTAACAGGGCGGGCAGCCTCATACATCAGCTGGTGCTTGGCGGCCTTATAACTTCCCGCCCGGTCAGCCAGAGTTGAGCGCGGCAGCATGGCAGATGTACGATGCGGCCAGTTTTCGAGTGACGGTTATTTACACCACCCGAGCATCATGTGTGCCTTCATAGTTCATATATTTGCAACATGTATCACATAATGTCATTGTAAGTGAAGTTACAGTGTGAAAAGTGCTTAGATATATGTCTTGTAAGTGCACAAGAGTGGCAAGAGCGTGGCGCTTCCCCGTTGCCTGGATACTGGCGGCCATCATGGTCTCGTACAATAACAAAACGAACGCACGTACACACACCCAGCTGACTGACACACGCCCCCAGCACTTTCACTGCCTTTCTCTCTTATTCCCCCGCTTTATTCAGTTTTCATGTTACTTCCCATCTTTATTCAGATTTCATGTTACTTCCCATCTTTATTCAGTTTATTACTTTATCATATGTTTTATAGTTATAAAATATTTGTTTCACACATTGTTTTACGCACATTCGACTTAGAAATATGCTATATTTACACTTATTGGTGTCCGTCACTGTTTTACGTATATTTGAGTGTCAATATCACTTACATATTGTGTTTGGCACTTTGTATAGCCTGTATTTATTATTTACACTTGGTGTTTATACACACACTTCTCATTTCATAGCATCTTTTATCGCAGTCTTTGAGTACAGTTAGAAATGCTCAAGGGTGTGATACTCCCTGAAGCAGTCCGGGAAACACAGTCCAACATCACATTCTGGGCACATACCTGTATTCCTGGTATCTGATCTCACAGGCTCCTTCTGTGTTGTGTTGCGGCACAAATGACACCGTCTTCGGGGTTTCTCATTGTTATCTGTGGGTGGCACATATTCAGGGAAGTGGCGTTGTGTCAGCCTGGCAATCCCTTCTGCTGCTGGCTGTCGATGGGCGGGGGGGTTGCTGGAAGTGGAGGGCAGTCATGTATTCCCTCAACGTCTGCCTGGACAACTCGATGCAGAAGTTCTCCATCATTTCCTGCTGGCCGGTGATTGTTGAGTAGAGGATATGGCTGTTATAGAGGGTGAGATCGAGGAGGTGGAAGAATAACTTTTTATACCACCTCATCGTCTTCCTCGCACACTCACATGACGAGATGACAGCATCTGATTTGTCCACCAGCAGCATGTTGATGTTTTAATCGCAGATGGCCAAAGGTTTCTTGATAACTTCGCCAGTTGCTCTGTCACGACGTCTGCTGTCTTGGAAGATGGGACGGTGGACTGTTGTGAGGAGGTTCACATCACGGTTATCTATCCAGGACAGCATGAGGACATTGTTTGCCTGCTTGTGGATGATGGAGCCCTTTTCCCGCCTGGGTGGTAGTTCGGACATGAAGATACGATTCCTCCTGATGGTGCCACAGACTCCTGTAGTGCGGCTATGCAGGAACTTGGCAAGGGAGGGGCTGGTGTACCAGTTGTCCAGGTACAGTATGTGGCCCCTGTCCAGGTAGCCCTGCAGCATGGTGATGACAACGGCCCCAGAAATTCCGTATGTCCTCGTTTCCACCAATTCTGTTTTCTTGCCCATATACAGAATTAGTTCCTGGATGTAACCAGATCGACAGTCACACATCACGAAGGTCTTCAGGCCATATCGATGTCGTTTGCTGGGCATGTACTGCCGGATGCCAATATTCCCCCTCCACAGCAGCAAACTCTTATCAATAATGAGATTCTGATGGGGTTTGAAGGTGGCAGCAAGCTTCAGCTTCAGGTACTCAAAAATGGGTCTTATTCTCTCCATGGGATCCTTCATTGCTCTGGGTTGAATTTGATTTATGGTGTGGGCTGCCAGGCTGCCGATGAAATGGAGGTTCCCCATTATGGCCGTGAACCTATTTCTGCTCATTATTTGGCCAAAAATAGGGATTCGGACGAGGGGATCCAAGGACCAGTACTTTTTTATGGAGGATTTCCTTGTGACCCCCATTAGCATTACAATGGCCAAGAATGTGTAAAACTCTGGGAAATCTAGGGAGGACCATGACAGCCTTGCGGAGTATTTTGACTGCTCCTTCCCAGCCATGAAATAATAATTCTACCAGTTGGTCTGGTCAACAATTAGAGCCACAAGATTTGTAGTGAAGAACTGCCTGAAGATCTCCAGTCTCGTGGTCTGCCGCCCCTGGTTTGGGAGCGTAGGGCCGGCAATCCCAGCGTCCACAAAGTTGTAGTCGGTGGGCACAAAGTTGTCTCCATCGACCCAATCCCACACGTTGGGTTGAGCGGCACCTTCGTCACCAGAGTCGTCAGGAGGGGAGTCACCATCAGGGCGGCGGGGGGGCCCTGCCCTGCCTCTTGCCCCTCTTGTCCCTCTTGCCACTCTTGCCCCTCTTGCCCCTGCCCTCAACCTCGGCCTTGGTCGAGCCGACCCAGCCCTTGCTCTCGCACTGCCAGGGGTGGGGCGTATTAGGGTCACCTTAGACACCCTTCGGCCACGCCCACGCACAGGACCACGGGCACTCCTGTAGGGGCGGGGGTTAAATTTTAGTAAGGGTCGGCACCACACAACCCTTGGACTTGCCGGGTCTCGGATTGATTAGAACCACCTATCAGCGGTCTCTTCGGATATATCGACGTAAAGTGGTAGCAGGCAAAACAAATAATAGGAAAGTTCTCTTTTATCAGCCCAAGCCCGTCTGGATATGGCTCCCCCCACAGTGCCCCTGATATCCATCACATTGAAATATAATAAGTCAGCTCAAAATTAATCTCTCACCCAGTTCATCAAGGTCAAAAATATAAGACACCTTTAGGGGTGAGTGGTACATATAATATTAATTGAGATCAGTCCATGAGGGCAAATGGTTTATAAAACATGGTTATTCCCTCTCCCCCAAAGAAATAAACAGGTAACTCTGGGCCTTGACTTATACCTTAAGAATAATGTACACTGTAATACCTAAGACCTGCAATCAGAATGGACATTTTCAAGCAATGCTTAAGAATAATAGTTAGCATGTGACGTGTTATACTCCCAAATTGTTCAGCAACACCGTAATGAAAGTTCCCGCACTAATTATACCAGTTTTCCGTTTCAAAAGTTCATCAGTGCCGCGTACTTACAGGAACGCGGGATACTAAAATAAAAGTCTTATAGCTACCCTCCACCTGTGGTCAGATATGGTCATACTGCGGGTCCATTGTACTCGAGGAGCTTCACAACTTAGCCTACTCCCGGATCCGCTCCTCTGTCTCCCAAACAAGAAGGTCGGTAGTCTAGGGTTTGCACAGACTGTGGGTTACCTCCTGACCGGCTGGATTCACTCTGGCTTACTCCTCCAGGCCGGATCCCGCTAAAATACATGTAATCATAATGACTAACTATCCTACAACCAAAAAAGTAGTCTAAGAGCTCATGACTTACCACACATATCCAAAAGAAACAACTCGGCACAGTATTAACAGCAACATTACGAGAATACTCAATCAATAATAAGTATGATAAATAAGCCTCATAACAAAAATAACGAAAAGAAAGAACAATAAATAATACTTGGCTATGCATGTTATAAAAATGGGCAACCATTAATAGACAATAGCAGTAAGAATATATGTTACATTATGCAGTACTGTATTATGAAAAATTGTAAAAAATGGATAGGCACTAAAAAGTAATACTAAACCTAATTATTTGGCGATACAGAATTATGAAACTAAGACAAAGAAAAATAATGAATAGGCTAACCGAAATAGTACCTGAAGATGATAAATATACAGGGCATCCCTAGTTAATAATGAAATACTTGTAATCAAACTAGAAATATGGTCAATATTATATCCTAAGCCAGATAGGCTAAGCAACAATTATTGTATCACCACATACACTTCATATTAACGTACCTCATGTACTAAAACACTATACCAATGTAAATCACAACCTATAATCAAACAAATTAATATTTACCTCTCTTCCATACACAATACATCTCGATGAAGGAGAACAGGATACTAAAATGGCAGCCTATTCACTCCGATGCAACATGGCTACCTTCCCTCGTGGTTACCTCACCACCAGCGTCCCTAAGCAGGAAAACGTACAGCGCTATAATGAGTCTGATTTTACGTTACTTTAACGGTAGATATGCACGAATAGAGTATTACAAGCAAGTAAATAGTTAAATATTAAAGTTTAAATAAGCAGGAACTTACGGGAAAGCGAAGATGAGGGGGCAAGAGAGGGAGACAGGGCAACAGACCTTCCTTCTCGGGCCCTGTCCGCGCTCTGCCTCGCTTCTACCTCCCTCACCCTACCGCCACCCGCGAAAAAGGAGGGAAGTTGCCACCTCTCGTATTTTATCCAATTAAATAGATAGACTCATAGCGACTTTACACTGTACTTTTTCCTTTCCAAGTTGTTTCTAGTCCAATATCACCCCACCAGTTACTGTCTCTTCCCGACACACAAGCCAATGATATAATACATAAAGGAAATTTAGTGCTTCTCATATGGCAACACACCCCAAGCGCCAACTTTTCAACGGCTTCCCGCTGACGTGGCAATTGTTACTTACACACCTCACCCCTTAATTTGTATCAGTAATGTAGGATGAATTGCATAGGTACGAAACTAAAAGTAATAATGACATAGGTATAAAAATATAGGTAAATGGTATTATGTTACCTCCACCAACCGACTTTACTCCAACTCAATTAATGAAATCAACAAATACATAGACAAGATCACCTGTAGACAGATATACTTCACCAACATTCCTACAGTAATACGAATTTTTGGGCTAGAATAAAACAATTAATGCATATAAATATTTCCGGGCATTACATCCGACCACGGTTAGGGAAGACCAAAAATTTGGGTGACTGAGCCCAGTTACACCAGAGGTACCTAGTACCACACATTCTTACAAAGACACCCATACATAAAATTGACCCTTTGTGACCATCCTCCCCCAATACTGCGATGTGGGGGTATAACATACGCTCCGTGCTCGTGGGGGACCCTGGTCTACTCCCACAAAAAAAAAAATAACAAAAAAATAAACATTTAATCTGTCCTATACTGCGACTGTGGGGTATTACATACGCTCCATGCTCGAGAACAGACCAGCGGCTACCTTGACCCCTAAATATGCCTCTGCCCCCTAACTACAACTGTCACCAAAATATGCCTCTGACCCCTAAATACACCTCTGCTATCAAACCTACAACACTTTCATTCTGCCTACAACGAGGATACCCTGCCCCAAGGAGAAACTTTGTGCTTAAATAAGATAACACGAGCCGCTCCACTGCATCATGTCCTGAGAAACCGAACGAGACTTGCCTTCCTCTCCAAACATGCAAGAGCCCTTAGTTCAACTTCTCCCAAGCCCTATAGAGAAACTGGAAACTCCCCCTCTCTCCTTGAGCAATCCTATACTGCAACACCGTGATGTACCATCAATCGGACTCGAGGTTCACAAGGTAAGTAGAAAGTACCAGGGGGAGACCTTCAGGCAGAACTGCCCCTCACATGTGTACTAAAATTCCCTAAATTTCTAATAATCCCCTAGCTAAATCTGATGAGCTAACCTACTTGAAAAAAAAAAACAAGAACAAAAATATGAAGTAAAGGCAAGACCGACGATCTATACACCGCGGTGCACTCGATTTTGACATACTGCAACCTCCACGTCTCATCTCCCCCAAGTGCAGAGTAAGCCCTGATCACTGTTAAAAACGAAATACAAGGACACTGAGCACCTGCTAATGCGAAGAGCCAGACAAGAGAAATCTGGTAAAGTATAATCTACTAAAGGTTCCCAACCAATCAAGGCAAGGACAGACCTGTAAAAAAAAAGAAGAAAGACCACAAGAAGAATTCTTATTGATATACAGTATATACATCATGCATCTGTCACCCACCTCTATGAGTACTACAACCTCTCAGGCGGCTTCCGGACTCTAACACAGGGCAAGATGTTCTCCTCTTCCTCCCTAGTCAAGAACCTCTGATCCACCGCACTCAGTAAGGCATCCCTCTCGACAAATCTTTTTACCTTTTCCGCCGCTCTGCTCAGTATGGTACCATCAAATACATTCTCCAGTTCGTAGGCTCTACCCTGATCGATAACTTTGACAATCTTGAAAGGACCCTGCCACTTTATATTCAACTTAGACGCAGTACCAGGCAAGCAATCTTCAATGTAAACCCAAACTAGTCCCCCTGCCTCCAGAGAAAGGTTCTTCCGCGACTCATTCGCCCGATTAAGGTATCCTGCTGTCATACGGCGTTGAGTCTCCTTGAGAACTTGCTTGACGTCTAATCTCTCTACACAGTCCTCATCCCCTGGCAGCAGCAGTTCTCCTAATTCCCGATATGGGTGACGACCATAAAAAGCAAAAAACGGGGAAGTACCAAGAGAAATATGCACGGCCTCATTCAAGGCTTTTTCAGTTTCACAGATGTGCATAGGCCACGTATTAGGATGTTCTTGACTCAGTATCGCCAGTACCGTCTTCAAGGTCCTATGAGCTCTCTCAATGACTGAATTGCCTTGGGGATGGTACGGTAGAGAGAATCCACGTTTAATTCCGGCTCTCCGACAGAAATCTCTAAACTCTGCACCTGTGAACTCTCCTCCATTATTCATAATAACCACCTGGGGTTTGCCGTACTTACAGATGTCCCTTTTAAATTCTTCAGCTACTACCTTGCAAGACTTATTTCGAAGGGGATAGATACGCAGATACCTAGAAAAATGGTCTATCGCGGTGAGACAATACCGATGACCACTCCTACTGTTGTGCAAGTCAATAAGATCTATGGCAATCCTTTGGCCATTGTCACCTACTGGTGGGAGTTCCCTAAAATGGTGTACAATCTTCCCCTGTCCCTTGAACTGCTGACATGACTTACACGATTTAACAAAATGCCGTACATCCTTCAGTAAGGTCGGCCAATAAAATGCTGTCTTGCCTTGGCTACTGTCTTGCGTTCACCTAGATGTGAAGAATTATGGGCCACTGAACAAGAAATAGCCACCAATGACCTAGGTACGACCAGACACAATCTAGATTTTCCCATCTCTTCCCTTCGTACATACAACACTTCCTCACTCATTTCAAAAGCATAGATAGGACGATTACCTGGCAATTTCCGGGGCAACTGGCCTCCTTCTAAATATTGGATCACCTGCATCCAGCGTGAGTCTGTTTTCTGGGCTTCCTTAATCTTATCTATCGTAAGACCTAACCACTGGAATTCTGAATTAGCCTGCGTTACATCTGGAGTTTCACCTACGGCTCCTACTGGCCTACTCAAAGCATCTGGGACATAATGATTCACACCCGTATTATACTTTATTACAAAGTCGTAGTCTCGCATCTCCAATATGTACCTAGACATGCGTGGACATTTGGTCTTTTTCTTGAAGATAGCAGTTAGTGGCCTATGGTCAGTAATGATAGAAAAGGGTTTGCACCACAGATAATGATTGAAGAACCTACATGCACCCACAATTGCCATGGCCTCTTTGTCCGTAACCGAGTACCTCCTTTCTGCCGGTGTAAGTTTCTTTGAGAAATATCCGATAGGCTTTAAATCTTTCTCACCTTCCAATTGCATAAGGGCTCCCCCCGATATGAGTGTCACCTAGCATCTGTGTGTAGTTCGAATGGTTTAGTTAAATCTGCTTTTACCAGTAGTGGAGCTGACATTAGCTTTTGTTTAAGAACCATGAAGGCATCTTCACACTCGCTCGACCACTCAAATTTGACATCTTTCTTTATGAGATTAGTTATAGGACTGGCAATGGCTGCAAAGTCAGGAATATGCTTACGATAAAAGTTACACATACCTACAAAGCGTCTTACTTCTTTTACTGTGGTTGGTCGAGACATCTGTTTAATGGCTGTCAGGACGCACTCCTTTCTCTGACACTATATGACCCAGAAACTTAATTTCACGCATTATGAAAGAACACTTGCTAACATTCAGCTTCATTCCAAATTCTGCTAGCCTTTCAAAGGTAGTCTTTAGCCTGCCTAGCATCTGATCAAAGGAATCTGACCAGATCACTACATCGTCTAAATAGTTTCTACACCAACCTTTCTTAACTAGCGGGGTAACACTTGCTGTATTTTCCTTGTAAACATTGCTGGACTAACAGACAGCCCAAAAGGTAAGCGCTTATATCTGAAGAGGTTATTGCCGTCTGAGAAAGTAGTCAAGTCACGAGAGCTCTCATCCAACCTTACCTGGAGATAGGCATCCTTCATATCTAGAGTGCAATAGTACTTTTTTCCTGCACTCTCTTCAACTAACTCATCTAGTCTAGGTAGTGGCTGAATATCAACTTTCACCTTTTTGTTTAGCACCCAATAATCTATGCACATTCTCTTACTACCATCTGGCTTACTAACTAGTACAATTGGGGCTAGATACGCAGCAGTGGATTCCTCAATTACATCTTTAGCAATCATATCTTCAATCATTTCGGCAATCACCTTCTTTGCTTGCTCAGGATGTCGATACAAGGGCATGCGTACAGGGTCAGAGTCATTAGTAACAATTTGGGCTTCAGATACCTTTAGGGTGCCTATTTCTGTTGGGCCCAGGATGAAGAGCGAGTTATTATTCAATATTACTTCTGTTAACTGGTCTTTCGGAGACCGAGACAAATGTGGCCACTTAAGCCCTCCTAGAATTGAATTAAGGGCTGCACGTCGGTCACTCCCATCCTGTGCCTGATCCATGTAGGGTAACAGGGCGTTATCAACCCGGACTACTGAAGATACATTACTACTCTCAGTTTCGTCACCTGCTCTCACTACTTCAGGTTGACTACCATACACTCCATTTGGTTCAAAGAAAGTGATACTCGATTCTTCAATGACCCGATACGTTCCGAGTACCTGTCCTGGGTTTAGTCTCACTGGACCCTTTGTTGGATTGGTTATAGGCAAGTAACATTCTCCCTCTCCATCAACAGTAACACAACAATTTAGTTCTAACGACGCTTTACCCTTGACCCTCCGAAACTTACTTATATGCAAAATATCTCCTGGATTCCTATCTTTTAGAGTGATTTGTACTGACATGACGGTCTGCGCTGGTAACACCGTCCTACACCTCACATGCACCAGGTCTCCTTCAACACTTCTTGTATGATTAGGCAGAAACTTTATTTGATTGACAGTTTGACAACGCTTACTACTGATCTCGTACTGCTGACCACCCCATTGCATCTCCTTACCTTTCCCATCCCAAGTGAAAATTCCCCGACCAATCAGATCGGCACCCATAAGCACCTCAGTCGACAAGTAATAATCTGGAACTATCACGAAACGCTTCACGACACTCAACTTGGGCGCAATATGTACTACAGAAGAGACTTGTCCGACTATGATTAACTTGTGATTCGACACCGTATGTAGAGGACGCCTGCATGCACTAACTTTTAACCCTAAACGATCCGCTGTGCTCTCTTTCATCAACGACACCACACTTCCTGTGTCTACAAAAGCTGAGACTCAAAGATGTCCCAAATTTAAACATATCAATGGGGTGTCTACTTCGCCTCGTACTTGTTTGACCTTCTTTACCTCGGCACTCGAAAGGTTATGTCGACCTTCACTCAGTTCTATATCTTTTACACTACATACTACATCCTTACTGGCTGAGTGCGTCGACCGGGAATCCTCTAGTCATTGACCAGGGGTTTGTGTGTTTGTATTTAGCTGAGAGTCAGGCTGTGGAGGGGGGTTAGGTGTTACGGGAGATCTACCTTGTGCGTTTACCTGTTGTTCCCTACTCCGGTTAGGTCTTCCCAGACACCCTTCATGTCCCCTTCTAGAGTTAACTTTTAGACATTCAAAACAACTTCCATACTCTGGTTTCCTCGGACAGTCTAACCTATGATATCTACTCCCATTTGAACACCAACCACAATACCTGGGGGAAGATCCAGGCCTGAGGACAGCTGATAAACTTGCGAATTAGCTACTGGGTAAGAGACATTACTGACATCTGGTCGGGCGACACTACTAGCGGCTGGAACATTACTACCATTAGTCCCCGGTCATCAGCAACCTCAGCCACCCTACGACACTGTCTATATCCCCGTTCTCTCTCTAACTCTGAAATAAAGGTCTCCTCCATTCCCAAGTCGCGAAATAAGTCAAACCGTTCTCTACCTTCTTGGGGAACATTACGGAGGATCGCTCTCTTCCACATGCGCTCCACATTAGGTGGGTTAATGTGGGCGTGTTCCCTACAAATTGCTCGAAAATTGCTCTTGAACTGTCTAACAAACCTCCTAGGTGGGTCTTCAAAATTGTACTCCATCTGAACTAGTTCCCTGAAAGCATCTGCAACACCCGTAGGACCTCCGAACTCTTTTTCAGCAGCATTCGAATATCCCAATATGTACCTCCTAACGTACACAAACTAAACTCTCCTAAGATAAAAGTGCGAAGTTCTGTATCCATTCGAGTGAGTGCTACCGATTTCCACTTCTCGAGGTTAACTGTGACAGACTCCACTTGTATGACGAAATGATCCACCAACGTCCTGGTGTGAAGTTCATACATCTCACTCATTTTCAACACCTCTACATCCTTACGCTCTAGCACTAACAAACTGTTCTGCCCCGCTTGCATGGTTCCGACTGGTAACTTAGACATCTGCGGGGTTGACTGCCATAACGGGCTGCCAATCTTTGTAGGAACGAGTTCAGGTGGACTTAACCGTTCCTCCAACAATTTAATACGAGAGAGACATGCATCAAGAGTAACCATCTGTTCCTGTTTCATACCCGCACCATCAGTCACCTCTACATCAAAATCAATGAGTCGTTGGACACTGGGTTCCATTTTGAACTATTAGGCACGGTTACATGGAATATAATCAATAACTGTCTCCCACCTGTGCAGCAATACTCAGATAAATGTGGAAATAGTAAATGTATAATACAATGACAGTACAGGTACATAAGAATCTATTTTTACCTTGGAAAACTGGGGTTTAAGCTGACTTAATTTCCCTCAATTATTCTTAATTAACCCAAATTATAAAATGTTAATTACCCTCAGTGGAGTAGCTGTTCATCCCACCGCATTGCCACCAATTGTAGGGGCGGGGGTTAAATTTTAGTAAGGGTCGGCACCACACAACCCTTGGACTTGCTGGGTCTCGGATTGATTAGAACCATCTATCAGCGGTCTCTTCGGATATATCGACGTAAAGTGGTAGCAGGCAAAACAAATAATATGAAAGTTCTCTTTTATCAGCCCAAGCCCGTCCGTATATGGCTCCCCCCACAGTGCCCCTGATATCTATCACATTGAAATATAATAAGTCAGCTCCAAATTAATCTCTCACCCAGTTCATCAAGATCAAAAATAAAAGACACCTTTAGGGGTGAGTGGTACATATAATATTAATTGAGATCAGTCCATGAGGGCAAATGGTTTATAAAACATGGTTATTCCCTCTCCCCCAAAGAAAGAAATAGTTAACTATGGGCCTTGACTTATACCTTAAGAATAATGTACACTGTAATACCTAAGACCTGCAATCAGAATGGACATTTTCAAGCAATACTTAAGAATAATAGTTAGCATGTGACGTGTTATACTCCCAAATTGTTCAGCAACACCGTAATGAAAGTTCCCGCACTAATTAAACCAGTTTTCCGTTTCCAAAGTTCATAAGTGCCGCGTAAGGAACGAGGGATACTAAAATAAAAGCCATATAGCTACCCTCCACCTGTGGTCAGATATGGTCATACTGCGGGTCCATTGTACTCGAGGAGCTTCACAACTTAGCCTACTCCCGGATCCGCTCCTCTGTCACCCAAACAGGAAGGTCGGTAGTCTCGGGTTTGCACCGACTGTGGGTTACCTCCTGACCGGCTGGATTCACTCTGGCTTACTCCTCCAGGCCGGATCCCACTAAAATACATGTAATCATAATGACTAACTATCCTACAACCAAAAAAGTAGTCTAAGAGCTCATGACTTACCACATATATCCAAAAGAAACAACTCGGCACAGTATTAACAGCAACATTACGAGAATACTCAATCAATAAAAAGTATGATAAATAAGCCTCATAACAAAAATAACGAAAAGAAAGAACAATAAATAATACTTGGCTATGCATGTTATAAAAATGGGCAACCATTAATAGACAATAGCAGTAAGAATATATGTTACATTATGCAGTACTGTATTATGAAAAATTGTAAAAAATGGATAGGCACTAAAAAGTAATACTAAACCTAATTATTTGGCGATACAGAATTATGAAACTAAGACAAAAAAAAATAATGAATAGGCTAACCGAAATAGTACCTGAAGATGATAAATATACAGGGCATCCCTAGTTAATAATGAAATACTTGTAATCAAACTAGAAATATGGTCAATATTATATCCTAAGCCAGATAGGCTAAGCAACAATTATTGTATCACCACATACACTTCATATTAACGTACCTCATGTACTAAAACACTATACCAATGTAAATCACAACCTATAATCAAACAAATTAATATTTACCTCTCTTCCATACACAATACATCTCGATGAAGGAGAACAGGATACTAAAATGGCAGCCTATTCACTCCGATGCAACATGGCTACCTTCCCTCGTGGTTACCTCACCACCAGCGTCCCTAAGCAGGATAACGTACAGCGCTATAATGAGTCTGATTTTACGTTACTTTAACGGTAGATATGCACGAATAGAGTATTACAAACAAGTAAATAGTTAAATATTAAAGTTTAAATAAGCAGGAACTTACGGGAAAGCGAAGATGAGGGGGCAAGAGAGGGAGACAGGGCGACAGACCTTCCTTCTCGGGCCCTGTCCGTGCTCTGCCTCGCTCGTACCTCCCTCACCCTACTGCCACCCCCGAAAAAGGAGGGGAAGTTGTCACCTCTCGTATTTTATCCAATTAAATAGATAGACTCATAGCGACATTACACTGTACTTTTTCCTTTCCAAGTTGTTTCTAGTCCAATATCACCCCACCAGTTACTGTCTCTTCCCGACACACAAGCCAATGATATAATACATAAAGGAAATTTAGTGCTTCTCATATGGCAACACACCCCAAGCGCCAACTTTTCAACGGCTTCACGCTGACGTGGCAATTGTTACTTACACACCTCACCCCTTAATTTGTATCAGTAATGTAGGATGAATTGCATAGGTACGAAACTAAAAGTAATAATGACATAGGTATAAAAATATAGGTAAATGGTATTATGTTACCTCCACCAACCGACTTTACTCCAACTCAATTAATGAAATCAACAAATACATAGACAAGATCACCTGGAGACAGATATACTTCACCAACATTCCTACAGTAATACGAATTTTTGGGCTAGAATAAAACAATTAATGCATATAAATATTTCCGGGCATTACACTCCCGCGTACATTGATGGGGCGTTGCGCACGATCAGGGCGGTGTGGCGACGCAGGCGGTGATGGTGTCTGGGTGTCGTGTCTGTGGAAGGTCCCAGGCTGAGGAGAAGGTACAGGTGAGTATGGTAGTGGTCCGGGAGGTGATGGTGGGGGCGAGTCAATCCAGGGTGATGAGGGAAACAGGCGGCGTGCGGCAGGGCGTTGGTGGCGGCGTGGGTGGTGTGGTGGAGATGATTCGAGGGCAGGTATATCCTCATCTGTTGCTTCTGAAGAAGAAGTCAATGGCTGCGCTGCTAATATGGCTGCACCCCTGCGCAAGCCATAGAAAGTGTGAGGGGTTGGTGCTTTTAGTGGAGAGGGAATGGGGGGTGGTGGGGAAGGCAAACGCGGGGGAGTACCACCACGGCGAGGCACGTGTGGTGTCGGAGCTTGACCCACCTCCTCCTCCTCTCCGTCCTCCTCCTCCCCATCATCCTCACCTCTTCTCTTCTCAGCCCTACGATGAGAAAGTGGAATGTTGATGAAGGCCATGGGGTCTGGGTCATCTTCCTCACCCTCTACCCCACTTGCTGGGGACTCCACTATGTCACGAGGGGGAGCAGGGGAACGATAGCTACTCGCCTCCCTTTGTTGTAACCTGGCGTACCGTTCAGCGATGGGGAGATTGGGTTCCTCCTCATGCATTTTATCATACTCGGCCACAGTGGGACTATATTCGTCCTCTGAATCGTCATTTGATGATCCAGTGTCACTATCAGGCACATCACTCTCGTCAATTATGGCCATGGCATCAGCCAGGGATATTTCCCTGCGTGGGTAATGGCGTGGTAAATCCGACATGGTGTTGCACTCGCGAGATGTATGGGTAAACTGACTTTCCTTTGTCACGCACGTCCCTTGTCCCAACAAACCGAGATTTGTGGGTTGCCATACATTGCCTACATTCCATGGAATATCCCATACAAATATCAAGCCAATAGCTACCATAGGACAAGAGTAAATGAGGTCGAAAGTCGTTGGGAGATAAGTGGGTACAGTGTCTTTCATCACCTCCCCCGCATGACCACCCGCCCGGCAGGACTTGGGGGATAGCTGAGCATGGTCAAGTAATGTGTACATCCTAAGACCTAAGGTGTGTCTCACACAAATTTCAAGCCTATAGCTACCATAGGACAAGAGTAAATGAGGTCGAAAGTTGTTTGGATATAAGTGGGTACAGTGTTTTTCATCACCTCCCCTGCATGACCACCCGCCTGGCAGCACTAGGGTGACAACTGAGTATGGCATTGTAATGCGTTCATCCTAAGGATTGCCTCACACAAATCTCAAGCCTCTAGCTCCCATACGACAGGAGTAGATAAGGTCCAAATTCGCGGTGAAATAAGTCGGTAAAGTGGCGCCACAAATCCCACCACCACCACCCGTGCGGCCTGGCTGGCCGGTTCACGCGTAGCGTCCCTGTTCGCCAACACTCTACGGTTCCTCCCCTCCAATTCTCAAGCCATTTCCTACCATACGAGCCGAATAATAGATTTTTTAGTGGCCGATGCAATGTTCGCGTCGCTGGGATCTAGCGTTACATACATTGCCGACGCAAACAGTGTGTCGCTGGGGCTCAGTGGGTTGAACGATGTTCACCTTTTTAAAACATTATATAATTATATATTCCATGTGAGGTAAACAAAAGTATACCTAACGAACATTGTTATGAAAGATAAAAACAACAATATTATAATATGGTCGTTATGAACAGCTTAATGGTATATATAGAGATATTTGAATTTTTTGTTTAGCCATGAGTTATAAATATACTCATATCCAATGTACCGGTATCCTTCGGTGTGGTGGTAGGCATTATTGCTTTACTAGTCTTACCTTTAACCATGCCCATAAAATACACATTTATTAATTTAGTAATGCCACTGCCTGTTGGCATTACTGAACTTAGGAAAACCCTAGTTAAAGGCAATTTAAATGAAGTCTTTCAATCTACAGTTCATCCACAGAAATGTTCTCTTTGCACAAATATTGTTACCTAAGTTCCAGTTCGTCTTTATACCAGAGTATGTGGAAGGTGGGGAGAGAGTCTTTTGTTTTATTGTGCTAATTTGTCAGTAGTTACTAAGGCTGCATTAGTGTGATTATTGTAAATGTGTGTTGTGTGCGCACTTGAATGTGTCTGTGGGTGTGTTTGTTTGTGTGGGTGCGTGTATATATATATTTATGTGGGTGCGTGTGTATCTGTGTTTGTGCGTGTTTGCGACCATATGTGTGTTTGTCCAGCTTACCGCCGCCCTCAGTCCCGGCCTAACAGCATTTCTTTCAGCCCCGCCACAACATATTGGAAATCACTAAGTCCTCGCTCTATTGTCGGCTGCTGTGATGAGAGTTACAAGGAGCAGCAAGAAATTGTTATCACATCAATGACCTTGCAGCCAATCCCAGGGAATTGCCTGACGCCGTGATCCCCGAAGGGGTGGCCATGAACGAACCGCCCCCATGTACCTCTGTCCCCAGTCAGTCGATGTCCTTCCCCCCAACCAACACCGCCTTCATCTATATACTTCCTCACTCCATCCATCCACCTCTCTTTCGGTCTAACTCTCCCTCTCTGTCCTTTAACTAACTCTCGTACACCTTCTTAGTCATTCTCTCGCTTCCCATACGTTCCATATGGCCGAACCATCTCAAGGTGTTCCTTTTCACACTTTCCAGCACATCTACCTCTACACCACACCTCTTTCTTACTTCCTCATTCGTCTGTCTATCCCACCATGTAGCTCTGCACGCACTTCTCAAGTAACTCATTTCCACCCCTCTCACTCTTGGTCTGAGTCTCTTCTCAAATGTCCATGCTTCGCTTCCATAAGTCAGTGTCGGGATTACCACACTGTCACGCAAGGACATCTTCACTTCCATACTGACCACCCTATTACTTGTTACTGCTTTCAGCGTTCCTACAACCCTCTTCCCCTGTTGTACCCGCTCCCGCACTTCTTCATCCATAGTCCCATCTTTACTCAACACATTGCCCAGATACTTAAAAGAGCTGACGATCTCCATAGCCTGACCGTTCAACTTCACCTCACATTCTGTGACTTTACCCCTTTCGAAGACCATAGCCTTGCTCTTCCCCGCATTTACCTTCAAATTCCGTGGGGAAGAGGAAGGTTATGGTCTTCGAAAGGGGTGAAGTCACTATAGGTGAACACAATATAATAATAAGTGCCTTCCTCTCATTGTAATGTGTGTAAAATATGATCTACTATTTGCTCAACTGTTCTTCTGGAAGCTATTTGTTAGCATCTGAGGTAAGTTTGTTCTAGGGAAAACAAATTATATTATAAATTATGTCAAAATATTTATGCATATGATATAGTGCAGTACTTCTTTGATTTCACATGGAATGACTTCTCCTTCCGTGACCATGGACCTTCGGAGATTGCTGAACGCATTACCGAGTATTGTTCTAGGGCATGGAAGCATACATTCCATTTTCTTTCTCTCACTCTAATGCAAACAAATTTTGGTTTACTCACGCTTGTTTTTCTGCTGTCCGCAATAAGGAGGAAGCATACAAGCGGTACCATCGATTTCAAACTCAAGAATTTCATACTTCCTATGTTCCTGCCCGGAATCAAGCCATGTCTTATCTTCGACTCGCCAAACATTCTTCCATCAATAATAAATGCACTGAACTATCCAACTCTAGCTCTTCCCAAGCCTTCTGGCATCTAGCCAACAATCTCTCCAACAATTTTTCTTCTTCGTCTTTCCCTCCTCTTTTCCACTCTGATGGCACTACCGTCAATTCTTCCTCTGACGAAACAAATCTTCGCTAAACTTTCACTTAAATTCTGCTTTGGATGATGCTGGTGCTATTCCTCCCTCTCCATCCCCTATTTCTTCTACTTATATTATTATTTTTTTTTTCTATGTGATTGAGGGAGGCAAAAGGCAGAATTACCTATAGCGAGTGCCTCCCCCATAGTTGAAAGAGTGACAGGGCCAAAATCAAGGGACAATCGAGCCAAAATGCCTGGACACACAGAGTTTGAAGCAATTTAAGTCATAGGAAGAGGGAAAGACATATTCTGGGAGAGAGTTCTAGAGCTCAGCTGTTGAGTAGAAGAAAGTTTGAGAGTAACATTTCACTCTTGGGTTAGAGAGTTGCACAGAGTAGGGATGGGATTGAGTTGCAAGACGGGTACCACGTGCCCTACGTAAAGGAGGTGGTATGCACTGGGAAAGCTCTGAGGAACACTGATTATTATAGTAGCGATAGAATAGCAAGAGAAATGCAACATTGCGGCTGAGAGAGAGAGATTGCAGAGAGTTGGTGAGTGGACGGGAGTTAACGATACGAAAGGCCTTCCTTTCAACTTTGTTTAGGAGAGCGGTGTGAGAGGAACCTCCCCACACATGTGAACAATACTCAATACAAGGACTCACTATGCCCCTGTACAGAGCAAGAAGCTGTGCTGGGGAAAAGAACCCCCTAAGGCAGTTGAGCACACCCAGCTTCTGGGAGGCTGCCTTATCAGGACTGGTAATATGGTCCTTCGAAATGAGAGCAGAAGAAAAAGAGACACCAAGAATATTGAGAGAAGATGAAGGGTTGATTTTTGTATTGTTGAAGAATAAGGGATAGTCCGCTGGGATATCCTGACGGGTAGATAGATGGAGAAATTGGGTTTTGGAAGCATTAAAGGTAACAAGGTTTTCTCTGCCCCAATTGGAGATAGTATTTAGATCAGAATTTAAGAATTCTATGGCTTCATTACGTTTGTCGTTAAGGGATTGCTGGCTGGGGCGTTCTGAAAAACTAATGGAGTAGTGTAAGGTTGAGTCGTCTGCGTACGAATGGATGGGAATTAAGGTACAGTTAAGGAGATAATTTTTAAAAATTAGAAAGAGAATAGAGGATAGGACAGAGCCCTGAGGAACACCAGAGTTTATAGGGTGAGGATGTGAACAATGGCCGTCCACAACCGTGGCTATGGAACGGCCGGAAAGGAAATTAGAGACAAATGCACAGATGGAGGGATAGAAACCGAAGGAGTGTAGTTTAGAAATTAAAGATTTGTGCCAGACTTTATCGAAAGCTTTCGATATGTCTAGTGTGTGACGCTCACCGCTTCCCCCAGAACCGCATGGCTTACTCGCTAGGACTCGCCAGGGCAGAGAATGTAGCTACAGTCTACCTATCATTGTGTACTTTCCTTCTCGAGAAAGCTTGTGTTGCAGACAGTTAAGAACTGTTCTTTGTTTTCGTCTGTCACAATCCTTTCTATTTTATTTAGTCAATTGAAAGTAACCCCCCTGGGGGTTAGGGAATAGAATATGCCCCACGTGCCTTCTGCGTGTCGTAAGAGGCGACTAAAGAGGTTGGGTCGGTGGGCTTGCGACCCCCACCCGGAAAAAATATCTAAGCAAAGAAAAACGAACGAACAGCCTCGGATGCGGACTGAACCAACGTTGACGAACCACGACCGACTAAGGACATGCCTTCGGACATTCTGAGAATGGCTACGTGGAATGTTAGTGGCATGAATGATGGCACAAAAGAGAGAGAGGTTCTGGAAGTGTTAGTAAATGCCAGGCTGGATGTATGTGGAATGACAGAGAACAAATGGAAAGGTTCAGATGTGAGAGAGTGGGAGTGTGGAATGGGTGTGTGTGCTGGAGTGAGTGAAGGAACAGCGAGAGAAGGTGCATGTTTGTTTGTAAGTAGCAAATGGAAGGAATGTGTAAGAGAGTATGGGTCTGTGGGTTCAAGGATTGTGTGGGTGAGAATGAAAGTAGGAATACAAACGTGGGTGATTGTATGCGTGTATGCCCCGACAGAGGATATACTTGAAAGAAAGAAAGAGGAGTTCTGGATGAATGTGGAGGCGTGCCTCGAGAAGTTTGACAAGAACGAAAGAATATTTCTGATTGGGGATATGAATGGTAAAGTGGGTGATAGGAAAGTTGAGGGAGTGGTGGGAGGCTGGGGGGTACCATCAGAGGTGAATGGAAATGGTAGTGCACTTGTGGACGTATGTGTGGGGAGGAGGCTGTTGATAGCCAACACCTTCTTCCGACACAGAATGATCCACAGGTACACGTGGAAACGGATGTTGACGATGAAGGATAAGACAGTGGTGGAACGAAAGTCATTGATTGATTATGTATGTGTGGATGAACGAATGAAGAAATCTGTGATGGATGCTAGGGTGTATAGGGGTAGTGGAGGGGGTCTGTCTGATCATTATGTAGTGGTAGCTAAGGTTAGGATACAAAAGAAGTAGGTGAGGAGAGCTGGAGGGAGGCGAGAGGAGGGTGGAATGGTGAGGAGGGTGGAGAGGTTGCAGGAGGAGGAAGTCAGGGAGGAGTACAGGAGAGCAGTGGAAAGACGACTAGGTGGGTTCGACCTGGAAGTTATGGAGGAAGTGGAGGAGATGAGCAAGGTGTTTAAGGATGAGATCTGTGCAGCATGTGAGGAGGTGTGTGGAGTGAGGAGAAGAGGGAGGGGAGTGAAAGGTACAGCATGGTGGACAGAAAAAGTAAGAATAGCTGTGGAAGAAAAGAAGAAAGCATATAGAGAGTGGTTGGGTAGTAGAGGGAATGAAGCTTCCGAGAGACAGAAACAAGCGAGGTACGTGGAGAGTAAGAGGGTGGTGAAGAGAGTAGTGAAGGAAAGTAAGAGAAGAGTAGATGAGGAATTTGGAAGGAATCTGAGTGTAAAATGGAGGGAGAGTAAGACACTGTTCTGGAAAGAAGTCAAGAAAGTTAGGGAAGGTAGCAAGGGAAACAGTAAGGGTGTGAAAGATAAGAATGGGACAATGCTAGCCGAGAAGCAAGAGAGAGTCGAAAGATGGAGGGAGTACTTCAGTGAGTTGCTAAATGTAAGGAATGAAGAACCAGCAAACATAGCTGGATATGGTATGGGAGGGAGAAGAAGAGAAGTAGTGGAGGAGGAGGTGGGGATCAGGAGGTCAGAAGTGTGGGAAGCCATGAAAAGAGTGAAGTTGGGGAAAGCACCAGGAACAGATGGAGTGTGTGGGGAAATGTTGAGGTATGGTGGTGAGATAGTGATAGAATGGGTATGGAAAATGTGCAAACTAGCATGGGAGAATGGAAGTGCACCCGATAACTGGAAGACTGGCAAAATAGTCCCCCTATATAAGGGCAAAGGGGAAAGAGGAGTGTGTGGTAACCACCGAGGAATATGTCTTCTAAGCGTAGTAAGGAAGGTATACAGTAGGGTAGTGATTGAGAGAGTGAGAGTGAGAACGGAGAAATGGATAGGCGACGAGCAGGGAGGTTTTAGGAAGGGAAGAGGATGTGTAGATCAGATTTTTACCCTAAATTGTGTTGTAGAGAAGTATCTGGAGAAGAAACAAAAGGTGTATGTTGCCTTTATGGACTTGGAGAAGGCCTATGACAGAGTGGATAGAGAAGGTTTGTGGAAAGTACTAAGAATATACGGAGTAGAGGGCAAGTTGCTGAAAGCAGTGAAGAGCATGTATGAGGGTGCAAAGGCGGCAGTACGTGTGGAGAGTGAGCAGAGCTAGTTCTTTGACCTGAATGTTGGTTTGAAACAGGGGTGTGTGATGTCCCCGTGGTTGTTTACTGTATATATGGATGGAGTCATGAAAGAAATACTATCAAGAGCAGTGGATGTTGGTGTATCGCTGAACAGGGAGGGAATTGAGTGGAAGCTACCTATACTGCTGTTTGCAGATGATACAGTTCTGATGAGTGATAATGAATGGGAGTTGCAGGGTCTGGTAAATGAGTTTGGAACAGTGTGCGAAAAACGGAATTTGAAGGTAAATACGGGGAAGAGCAAGGTTATGGTCTTCGAAAGGGGTGAAGTCACAGAGTGTGATGTGAAGCTGAACGGTCAGGCTATGGAGATCGTCAACTCTTTTAAGTATCTGGGCAGTGTGTTGAGTAAAGATGGGACTATGGATGAAGAAGTGCGGGAGAGGGTACAACAGGGGAAGAGGGTTGTAGGAACGCTAAAAGCAGTAACAAGAAATAGGTGGTCAGTATGGAAGTGAAGAAGTCCTTGCATGACTGTGGTAATCCCGACACTGACTTACGGAAGCGAAGCATGGACGTTGGTTGAGAGACTCAGACCAAGAGTGAGAGCAGTGGAAATGAATTACTTAAGGAGTGCGTGCGGAGTTACATGGAGGGATAGACAGACTAATGAGGAAGTAAGAAGGAGGTGTGGTGTGGACGTAGATGTGCTGGAAAGTGTGAAAAGGAACAACTTGAGATGGTTCGGCCATATGGAACGTATGGAAAGCGAGAGAATGACTAAGAGGGTGTACGAGAGCGAGGTGGAGGGACAGAGAGGGAGAGGTAGACCGAATATGAGGTGGAAGGATGGAGTGAGGAAGTACATGCACGAGGGCGGTGCTGGTTGGGGGGAGGGGCGTCGACTGACTGGGGACAGAGGTGCATGGGGGCGGTTCGTTCGTGGCCACCCCTTCGGGGATCACGGCGTCAGGCAATAGATAGATAGATAGAAAGTGTTGTGTTAAGTAGTTGAATGATGGGAAGGCGAGCGGGAAAGAGAGAGAGAGAGAGACCAGGTGGTGTGACTTGGTGGTGAGTGTGGTGCATGGCTGGCCCCCTTACATAGGCCTCGCGGGATTCGTTGCCTCCTGCCTAACACGGCCTACTAGGCGGCTGCTTACTGGGCGACTGTCGCGCGCCCTCGTGCCATTCCTGCGAACTGCGACTCCAGCCATGCGGTCCCTGGAAATATCCTGGTCAGATCCGTCCCAGACAGCATACTCTAAGCATCTCCAATGAACTGTTCCACACTTTTGTCCTAGAATCTTTCTCTTCTACTGCCTCTATCATTTCCACTACTTCCTCACCTTTTATTAATATCAATCCCCCTCTGGTTCCCTGCATCCACACCTGGAATTGGTGGCCAGACTGTACTATATGCTGGATCTCACATTTCTTATGTACTAGGCTAAGGTTGAAGATAGTCATTGTCTTTTTGGGAGATTGTATTGCTCGGACTGTCTCCATCAATCACTAATGTTTCTACAGGGTTAAATAATGCTAGACTAGGGATCAGGTACCTTGCTGTTGGTGTTTTCACTGTGTGTAGGCTACTTTTGAGCTACACGACACTACGGATTCTGTGGGTTACCTGGGTGGATCTTTTGTCTGTGTACCTTGGAGTTTAGACTGTGTAGTGCGTGAGGGCTGCTTGCCTAATCCACCCAACACTGTTCTAACTCTATTTGCTTTTACTTTTGAGGGTCGCCAGGAGGATACTCGATACTTGTGATCGAGAATCCTCAAGAGAGCACCCCTTCATATTAACGTAATCAGGCCGCACAGACCCAAGGTCCACACTAGGCTAGGAGCTGCCTTGCTCCACCAGAATTCTGTACCTTTGCGCATCCCAGCTAGACTTTATTAACCCGGGTAGACATTAGCTGGATTAGATCATATACTCTTTCATGCATACCCATTATTTCTACACAAGCATTTTGAGGTCTAGGTTGCTGTAGAGAGACACAACCAGCATAGACCGGTTTTGTTAATAGGAGTACTACTTTTTCGTGGCGAGCATTATTACTGTTGCACCGCTTATAATATTCTTGTGTCCAATAACATTATAGGTCCAGCCTTTTTGTGTATTTAGCCTACACGTGCATTGTCCTGCCTCCTGCTATTTTGTGGTTCCATTTCCGATATGTTCTTCTTAGTAGCATCCGACATTATTCAGAAGATTCCTTGTTCGGTGCTTGAGGACTTTACAACACTTTCTTTCATAAAGGAGTGACAGATATTATTGATTAAAGTAACGTTAAGTAAACCTTCTTCTTGTTTGCATTAGATCACTCTTGTGATTTAATTAAGTTAACTATCTTTTCCTTGTGTACCATAACTAAGCAACCATATGTTATAGGTAATAGGCTGTTTCAGAGAACATCAGCGTATAGTAGAAGCACATAGAAACTGAGAGTTAAGATACCCCGCTATCGCAGATATAACTCTGGAGGGTATATGTGTTCTTTGTTCGACGGGATTATATATCAGGGGTTGGATCTAGCGTTTCCGTTGTTGCATTTATGCCAGTTTAGTCCAATGTATAAGAGCCACTGATTTATACGAGACCCGATCGTAACAAGTGCAATAGAAAAAGTCTCACCGAAGTCCCGAAAGGAGGATGACCAAGAGTTAGTAAGATATGAAAGAAGATCACCAGTAGAGCGACCCTTAAGGAAGCCATACTGGCGATCTGAGAGCAGATTATGAGAAGAGAAATGCTTAAGAAATTTGGAAGCAAGAATAGTTTCAAAAACTTTAGGAAGACAAGAGATGAGAGCAATTGGACGATAGTTGGAGGGTTGAGAGCGGTCACCCTTCTTTGGAACAGGTTGAATGTGAGCAAACTTCCAGCATGAAGGGAAGATGGTAGAGGATAGACAGAGACGAAAGAGTTTGCCTAGGTAGGGAGTCAGCACGGAAGCACAGTTTTTGAGAACAACAGGAGGAATACCGTCCGGACCGTATCATAAGCTTTTCTAAGGATGTATTTTCCATACTCTCTGGGCTTAATACTAAGAAGGCGTACGACGGACCGGATGGTGTTCCTCTTGTTGTACTCAAACATACACAAACATACACACAATTTAAAGACGGAGTGCTCCACACAAAATGTGGTTCTCGTCTCCCATCCTAATTACAACGTTCCAGGGAACCCAGGGTTCCAAGGAACCCTTTCCTAAAGGAAAAAGGAGCTGTCTCACTTGTCAGGTTCTTTGATTAACCCCTTCTATATCGGTGATGTACTTTTAACTGTATTCTGGCAACTATTACAAATTTGTTGTTCAACTCAGGAAGGACGTCTACCCATTAAAAGGCTACAGACTATCCCAATTAATCCTTTGACTTACCACATGTCCTTCCCAAGTTTCATATCATCGTCTCAATGTAGCTGAAATAAAATAAAAAACACGTCGTCCGTACGGAAGGGGTTAAACATCAAACCGAAAAGTTTGATCTCACGTCCACATTCATAGACTTGCATCTTTTCACCCAGCTTTCTTCATCCATCATCTCCACATGTCCAAACTATCCAAGCCTGCTAGTATGCATCACATCACTGATATTATAGATACCTAACCTTCTCCTTAGCTCCTCAATTGATATCCTATCTTGCAGTTTTGCACCACACATCCATCTCAACATTCTCATATAATTGCGTTCCATTCTGTTGATATAATCCGCTTTGACAGGCCACGTTTCTGAAGCATATGTCATTAAGCATCTAATGCATGAAGCATATTAATTTCCCTTCAAAGGGAGGTGAGAGTCTTCTCATGGTGCGTGGTGGCAAAAGTTCTCTAAACTTTCCCCAACCGCATCTTATTCTGGCTGTAGTGGTGGCTTCAGCCCCACCACCGGCAGAGATAGTATCACCCAAGTAGCAAAACTTGTCCACCATCTCCAGTGCCTCTTTCCAAAGTTGACACTCTCGAGCCGGTAGAGGTGCCTTTATTTTAGAGCAGCGCTTCTTCCTGTGATGTACAGCTGCGGAAGATGCTACACTGTATTGAGTTTGCGCCCACCCCTTTTCTGCAAACAAGACTAGACTAGACATTAGACTAGACTCACTTGCAACAAGAAGACAAATGCACAGACAACGGATGTTATATAAAGTCACTAACAACTTAGTAGACATAGTCAAAGATATATATTTACACCCAACAAGAATACAATTTACGAGACGCAGCCACAACCTAAAATACCACACTCATCAGGCAAGCACGGACATATTTAGACAATCAGTTTTTCCTTGCAGCATCCAAGAGTGGAACCACCTCCCATTTCATGTAGTTAATAGCCTCACTCTTGATTTTTTTAGAACTAGGATCACCAATCATTACATCCCTAATCCTGATCGTATCCCCAACTACTAGTCCCAACGCACAACCCCCTCTGCGGGTCCTTAAACGTAAACGTAGTGAAGGGAATTATTCTGGAAACTCATAAAATGAGGCTAATGAATATATTCATGAGATCTCGGTAATCATGTTGTCAGTTAGTTGGTTATAATAGGACTTCAGAGGCTAGAACCCCTTTTAGAGACTCCAGTCCCTAGATTATACCAGGCTGTAAAATATATTATACTTCTCTGTGTCTAAGGTTGAATAAAACTACCTGTTTTTCCGGCAATGTTCGATAAGTAACAATTTTCTGGTCTTGGTGTACGGCTACTTTAAATGGATATATGTAGGAATGTTCTTGACACATTTCTCCAAAACGGTTAACATTAAGTGGAGCTTTTATCCACTAGCTGCCAGGTCAAAATTGCCAAAACAATCTACAAAACATTATCACTACTGTGCCTAAATAATGATTATAAGTAACTGGGAAGTCAAATGCTAATCACGTAGGTTTATACCGCCCCTACCTTGTACTGTTAAAAAAGTCCTTCTATAGCGCCCCTACCTTGTACAGTTAAAGAATTCCTTCTATAGCGCCCCTACTTTGTACAGTTAAAGAATTCCTTCTATAGCGCCCCTACCTTGTACAGTTAAAGAATTCCTTCTATAGCGCCCCTACCTTGTACAGTTAAAGTATTCCTTCTATAGCGCCCCTACCTTGTACAGTTAAAGTATTCCTTCTATAACGCCCCTACCTTGTACAGTTAAAGTATTCCTTCTATAGCGCCCCTACCTTGTACTGTTAAAGTATTCCTTCTATAGCGCCCCTACCTTGTACAGTTAAAGTATTCCTTCTATAGCACCCCTACCTTGTACAGTTAAAGTATTCCTTCTATAACGCCCCTACCTTGTACAGTTAAAGTATTCCTTCTATAGCGCCCCTACCTTGTACTGTTAAAGTATTCCTTCTATAGCGCCCCTACCTTGTACAGTTAAAGTATTCCTTCTATAGCGCCCCTACCTTGTACAGTTAAAGTATTCCTTCTATAGCGCCCCTACCTTGTACTGTTAAAGAATTCCTTCTATAGCGCCCCTACCTTGTACAGTTAAAGTATTCCTTCTATAGCGCCCCTACCTTGTACTGTTAAAGTATTCCTTCTATAGCGCCCCTACCTTGTACAGTTAAAGTATTCCTTCTATAATGCCCCTACCTTGTACAGTTAAAGTATTCCTTCTATAGCGCCCCTACCTTGTACTGTTAAAGTATTCCTTCTATAGCGCCCCTACCTTGTACAGTTAAAGTATTCCTTCTATAGTGCCCCTACCTTGTACAGTTAAAGTATTCCTTCTATAGCGCCCCTACCTTGTACTGTTAAAGAATTCCTTCTATAGCGCCCCTACCTTGTACAGTTAAAGTATTCCTTCTATAGCGCCCCTACCTTGTACTGTTAAAGTATTCCTTCTATAGCGCCCCTACCTTGTACAGTTAAAGTATTCCTTCTATAGCGCCCCTACCTTGTACTGTTAAAGTATTCCTTCTATAGCGCCCCTACCTTGTACAGTTAAAGTATTCCTTCTATAGCGCCCCTACCTTGTACAGTTAAAGTATTCCTTCTATAACGCCCCTACCTTGTACAGTTAAAGTATTCCTTCTATAGCGCCCCTACCTTGTACTGTTAAAGTATTCCTTCTATAGCGCCCCTACCTTGTACAGTTAAAGTATTCCTTCTATAGCGCCCCTACCTTGTACTGTTAAAGTATTCCTTCTATAGCGCCCCTACCTTGTACAGTTAAAGTATTCCTTCTATAACGCCCCTACCTTGTACAGTTAAAGTATTCCTTCTATAGCGCCCCTACCTTGTACTGTTAAAGTATTCCTTCTATAGCGCCCCTACCTTGTACAGTTAAAGTATTCCTTCTATAGCGCCCCTACCTTGTACTGTTAAAGTATTCCTTCTATAGCGCCCCTACCTTGTACAGTTAAAGTATTCCTTCTATAACGCCCCTACCTTGTACAGTTAAAGTATTCCTTCTATAACGCCCCTACCTTGTACAGTTAAAGTATTCCTTCTATAGCGCCCCTACCTTGTACTGTTAAAGTATTCCTTCTATAGCGCCCCTACCTTGTACAGTTAAAGTATTCCTTCTATAACGCCCCTACCTTGTACAGTTAAAGTATTCCTTCTATAACGCCCCTACCTTGTACAGTTAAAGTATTCCTTCTATAGCGCCCCTACCTTGTACTGTTAAAGTATTCCTTCTATAGCGCCCCTACCTTGTACTGTTAAAGTATTCCTTCTATAGCGCCCCTACCTTGTACAGTTAAAGTATTCCTTCTATAGCGCCCCTACCTTGTACTGTTAAAGTATTCCTTCTATAGCGCCCCTACCTTGTACAGTTAAAGTATTCCTTCTATAATGCCCCTACCTTGTACAGTTAAAGTATTCCTTCTATAGCGCCCCTACCTTGTACTGTTAAAGTATTCCTTCTATAGCGCCCCTACCTTGTACTGTTAAAGAATTCCTTCTATAGCGCCCCTACCTTGTACTGTTAAAGAATTCCTTCTATAGCGCCCCTACCTTGTACTGTTAAATGTTCCTTCTATTTACAGTCACATGACAGGCTGCCGTCTTGCCAACATGATACCATTATTGTAATGGCCAGAAGCAAAATTAACCCTCCATATTACTAGTGCTTTACTGTCTTATTGCCGTAATTTAAAGGCATATTACGGTTAAGAAACCGTATAGTTGTATACAGTTGTCTAACGTCATAATCATCTAAACAGGGTCAACTTAAGATAGCCAGAATATAATTTCATATTCTACTGAAAGGGATAAATAGGCAGTTTATCTGGTTGTATGTCCATGTGAGGTTAAGGTCATAATGAAGGTAATAACAGTAATAAAGGTCAATACTAAACAAGCCATATTAGTTGCAATTAGTCAGTGTATATTGGTGACACGATTCATTAGCTACTAAACGCAGGCGCCCAGTTTCCAGTAGATAACATTACACATAAGAAGCTTAATACAACAATCTGCCAGGTGTCCTCTGTTTGTGTACACATTTAGTTAGTTCCATGATGCACCAAATACATTTGTTGCTTACATCTCCCTTGATGTTATTACTCCTACTGGGAGATATTGGTCTGGGACCGAGTCTGTGAGCCCTGCGCCAGCACAATATCCATGCAGCATTATAAATGGATCCGATAAATTGTTCTGCTGGTGAGTTGCGTTTATTTATAATAGGTACATATATATTCCAAAGTATGGATATTTTTAACGTTGACCTTGTAAGCAAGGCATTTAAATCAATAACAACATTATTTAGCCTACTCTATGCTTTCTAATGTGTGAATTGTACGTACGTCTCTAATAGATCTTCTCACTTACCGATAGGGAGAACTTATAATATTATATTTATTGGATAATGATTTTCGTGATCAGTTCACATTCACATAGTGCGTAAGAATAAGATGTGATCAATGGAATATGAGCAATATAATTTAAGCTTGAAATATCATAGCATTATATGTTGCAGTTACGATCATAATTGAGAGGAGTGATTAAACAAAACAAAAACACTGTGTGCTTTGCTACAATCGACTCCATTGTAGGTAATTTCCACGCTCGGGATACACATGATGTCATGGAGGACTTCAACACAGTTATTGTCACTAACAGAACTGGCTAGGAGAACTGTGAAGGTACTCATGACTTTGGTAACAGGAACGTCAATAGCAATCTATTCCAAAACTTTCCATGGTTCAGGAAGTTGAGGACTACCAATATTATATAACTACATTTTTATATGTATATATTTCATATTAACCCTTTTGGTGTGGTGGATTCTATAGGGAAGAATACACCCAGGCGGCTATTCTCCAAATAAATCCGCTCAATATAAGACGTCCTAGAGCCATATCCGTAACCCTAAACAAATTGCCATTAGCTCCAATGAAAAGATTGGGTCGAATTCTCGCTATAGCAAAATTGATAAATACTTAACTGGTTTCGTCGCTGAAATTCAACCCCCCACAACACACTAACAAGCGATAACATACAATTTTCCTTTTAATTTCCACTTGCGATAACTATGATATTTACCATTATCTAATCATGTATTTCTATGATAATAGAGATGTGAACAATTCCCGAGATGGTGGATTGAGGTAGAGCAGAGTAAGATCCAGATACGGACAAACATGAAAGTCATATCAGTGAGCAGGTAGGGCAGGGAAAACATAGGCGAAGAAGATGGTGGATTGAGGTAGGGCAGAGTAAGATCCAGATACGGACAAACATGAAAGTCATATAAGTGAGCAGGTAGGGCAGGGAAAACATAGGCGAAGAAGACATATGGTAATGGGCAGATTAGATCAAAAACGTAAATGTCAGATGAAGGTTGTGGAATAATAAGATCTGAACAAATATCCGTCGTATAATAATCTGATAGACTTAGGGTAATTTCAGTCCAAGAACTCGTAGGCTTAAAGAAGAATAACGTCATGTAAAGTTAAGATTAAACATAAAAACAGTCACAAACAATACAGCAAAGGTTAAGGAAAGATGGAACAAAGACACAGTTGGGTCTAAGTATATTATGATCGGTAGAGAATAAGGTCAACTAGAGTAGGTTTAAAGGGAGGATAAGGTGAGGACAAGAATAAGGTCAGAATATGTGAGGTATAAATGGTAGGTCTATTAAGGTGAACAATGATGGTATTCTTGGGAAGGGGCTTCCCCCTGAATACCCTCTCATTTGTCTTAGTTTGATCATCGTGGTTCTCCTTTGTGTAGCTGTCCTTTCTTTGCAATTTTTGTTATTCTTTGACTGGGTATCTGCCATCTTTTTGTGTGAGTATATATATATACAGTATATACTGTATATATATATAAATATATATATATATATATATATATATATATATATATATATCGATGTATTTCCTCCCATCCAACACCGCCTTCACTCATATACTTCTTCACTCCAACCTTCCACCTCTCTCTCAGTTTACCTCTCCCTCTCTGTCCTTCCACCTCGCTCTCGTACACCCTCTTAGTCGTGTTCTCGCTTCCCATACGTTCCATGTGGCCGTACCATTTCAAGGTGTTCCTTTTCACACTTTCCAGCGCATCTACATCTACACCACACCTCTCTCTTACGTCCTCATGTGTCTGTCTATCCCTCCACGTAACTCATCACGCACTTCTTAAGTAACTCATTTCCACCTCTCTCACTCTTGGTCTGAGTCTCTCAACCAACGTCCATGCTTCGCTTCCGTAAGTCAATTTCGGGATTACCACATTATCATGCAAGGACTTCTTTACTTCCAGGCTGACCACTCCATTTCTTGTTAATGCTTTCAGCGTTCCTGCAATCCTCTTCCCCGTTTGCACCCTCTCCCGCAGATGATTCTGATGAACCTGAGCCGACATCAAACCAGGACAGCCGCCCTGTTCACCTTAGTCTCTCCCCCACTCCTCATGCAAGAAGTCTGCTAGCACGAACAGTACCAACCCCTCGCCTCCGTTCTAACCACTCCTCTCCCCGACCTGTACACAGAGTCTCGCCGCCACAGGTTCCGGATTTACACCAGTGAGGAACGGTGCACGGCCAACGCAGAAAAGGTCTCATCTACCAGTCACAATGTCAAACAGATTTGAGATCTTGGTAGAGATGGAAGACGTACCAGAAGAGACCAGGCTTGTTGGAGATTCCATCCTACGAGGACAGGTCGAAAAATTCTGCGACAGAGTCCCAAATCGACGAAAAAGATTTTGCATCCCAGGAGCTGGACTGGACGACATTGTGGAAGCCTTCGAAGATACCACAAAGGATGCAAACGAAAATACCCTTTTTGTCATCCATGCTGGTTCAAATGACATCATGCGCACCAGATCCGAAGAGTTAATGGACAAATATCGCAAGATGATCCAGCACTACAAAAACAAGTCAAGGAATATCATCATCTCAGGCATTCTCCCCAAGATCGACGCACCTGACAAATTCTACGACATGGCCTTCAGCACAAATAGCCGACTAAAATATTTGTGTCTGAAGGAAGAAGTTGAATTCATCAACCTCTGGGATAATTTCTATAACCAGCCTACTCTGTTCCGCAAGGATGGCACTCATCTAAACCCTGTGGGTTCAGCACGCATGGGTCGTCTCCTACACGAAGCAGTCCGCAGCCATGGATCACAAAATGCCATCCGAGAAGAAGCAGCAGTGACATAAATCATCCAACGCCAAGCAAAAAACAGAGGCAACCGAGGACCACCAGCGATAAGGACCGAAGACAGCGAGGACCGAGGACAGCCATGAACATACATGTAGATCCGACAAAAACCAACAATATTATTAAAGAGCGTTCCGTGAGTTCTAAAATAACAAATTTAAAGGTTTTCTATGCAAACGCTCGTAGCATACGCAATACATTTTCAGATTTAGAGGAGCTAGTGTTTACAGAAAATGATGATGTGATTGGCATAACAGAATCTTGGCTCAATACAGAAGATAGAGACTTTTTAGCAGAATATTCACTTCCCGGTTATGTAATGTTTGAGAAAAGCCGAATAAATCGAAATGGAGGTGGCGTTTTACTTTATATCAAAGAAAGTCTTAACCCTACCCTCATGTCAAAACCTCAAATTGTGAACGTTGACACATCTTTTGTGCTAATAAAGAATAATAAAGCTACAAAAATAATACTTGCGTTAATATACAGACTTCCAGCTCAATCAGTGCAAACTGACCGAGAAATTTACGAACAAATTGCAGATGTAAGTAACTCACAAGATACCGTAATTTTTGGCGACTTTAATTTACCTGTGACCAAGTTGGGTGATACTCTTACTTCACACTCCGGACATGACTTGTATACGAACTTGCAAGAGAGTTCGCTTTATCAATTTGTTCGAACACCGACCCGTGGTAATAACGTTCTTGACATTGTACTTGCAACAAAAGAAGAATTAATAGAGAATTTGAATGTTGGTGATGAATTCAGTAACAGCGACCATCGTACGATAACTTTCACTTTAAAGTTTACTAGTAACGAACCAAATAGTAGCATCGAAAAAGTCTCTAATTTCAAGAAAGCAAACATTCATAAACTTAGAGCTATGATTGAAGAAACTGACTGGAGCTTTTTAATTAACAATAACGACATAAATACATCTAGGAAGTTATTCGAAAACACTTACCTAAAAGCAGTGCAAGACTGCATACCATCGAAAATACGGCGTCCAGGCCATAATAATAAGCCCAAATGGTGGAATAAAGATATTTCAAACTGCCTGCTTGCTAAAAAATTTGCTAATGATTGATTAAAATCCTCACAAAATGACGAAGAACAGGTGAAATTTATAGCGCTACGACGCAAAGCCAAAAAGTTAATTAAGCAAAGTAAAAAGACCCTAGAGTTACATATTGCGAATCAAAGTAAAACAAACCCAAAAGAATTCTATAGTTATATCAGAAAGAAAAAAAGTAGTCACTTCAACTGTTGGACCGTCCGATGAAAATGGAGAATACACCAAAGACGAAGTACAAATGAGTAATACCCTCAATACCTTCTTTGCATCAGTTATTACAACAGAAGACCTCAGTGATATCCCTACACCATCGCCGATTCAGATTGATAATTCAGATGTTCTAAGCAATATCACCATTACAGAGAGAGAAGTAGTGAATTGTTTAGATATACTCAATGTAAATAAAACGCCTGGACCTGATACAATCTCGCCTAGAGTTCTAAAGGAAGCTACGGATGAGCTCTCCAAACCACTAACATTACTATTCAATAAATCCTTGCAGTCTGGAACTATGCCTGATCAGTGGAAGCTAGCCAACGTAACACCGATATTAAAAAAAGGCAGCAAATCCCTACCCAGTAACTATCGTCCAATTAGCTTAACCTCAGTTGTATGTAAAATGCTAGAAACGGTCATAAGAGACAGACTCGTAAATCATTTAGAGGAAAATAACATACTTAAAGATAGTCAACACGGCTTACGTAACAAACGTTCCTACTTAACAAATCTCTTAGACTTCTTTCACGATATCCTCAACCTATATGATGAGAGTAAAGCTGTAGATATTATATACCTTGATTTTCAAAAGGCCTTTGACAAAGTTCCCCACAAACGTTTACTGCTAAAACTAAAAGTGCATGGAAAACAAGACGGTGTGTTGAAATGGATAGAAAATTGGCTCAGCGACAGAAAGCAAAGAGTAGTTATAAACGGTAAGGCATCTAAATGGACCAATATAAGTAGCGGGGTACCCCAGGGATCGGTACTAGGACCAATTATCTTTCTAATTTACATTAACGACATAGATGAGGGTCTCACCTGTACAATCTCAAAATTTGCTGACGATACAACAATTCCAAATAGCGTACTCTCAAAAGAACAAGTTGACGATATGCAACACAATCTAGATAAATTGTCATGTTGGGCCCAGTTTGGCAAATGAGTTTCAATGCGGATAAATGTAAAGTACTACATATCGGATACCTACAGTAAAGGAGAAAGCAAACTATTCGATGAATGGCACTCAGCTTAAGAATGTAAACAGAGAAACCGGTTTGGGAGTAACAATATCGAGTAACCTAAAACCGAGTCAACAATGTTCAGAAGTTGTTAAGAAGGTAAACAAAATAATTGGCTTTATAGGCAGGTCATTTGAGCATAAATCCAAAGAAGTTATCCTAACCCTTTACAATTCCTTAGTCCGCCCTCTTCTGGAATACTGCGTTCAATCCTGGTGCCCTTTTTACCAAAAAGATATAAACAATCTAGAACGAGTTCAACGTAGAGTTACCAAAATGATACCTAGCCTAAAGAACAAACCATACGAAGAGCGTCTTAGGTAATTAAATCTATTTCCTTTAACCCAGCGCAGATTGAGAGGTGACTTAATTCAATTGTTCAAAATCAATAAAGGCATCGACAATATGAACTGTAGTAAGTACTTCACTATCGACCAATGTAATTACACGCGGGGAAACGGTTGCAAAATTATTGGTAAATCTTTTAACTCGCACGAATCTAAGAATTTCTTCTTCAGTCGAGTTGTCAACTTGTGGAATGGGCTTCCCCGAGACGTTATAGACTGCAGCACCGTTGATTCATTTAAACTCCGCCTAGACAAATATCTCGCATCAAACCCGCGACTGACTGCGTTTGTAAATGAATAACTTTATTTTATCCTCCCCTCATTACTAACCCATATGTCCCCAACTAACTTCCTAATCCTGCCACGGACATTAGTTCCAGGGCAGTAGTTCCCTTTCCAATGTTCCCTTACCCACTCTAAACCACTGTTTGGACACTTGATCCTCAGTGTTTTGGAGGTCAAGCAGCCTAGAAGGGTCACTATACCTGTTGTTGCTTGATTTCCTTTGTACTCCTTTGTACTTCTTCATCCATACTCCCATCTTTACTCAGCACACTGCCCAGATACTTAATGAGCTGAAATTCTCCATAACCTGACCAGTCAGCCTCATCTCACACTCTGTGGCTGCACCCCTTTCAAAGACCATAACCTTGCTCTTCCCCGCATTTACCTTCAGATTCCGTTTATCACAATCTGTTCTAAGCATATTTACTAGACCCTGTAACTCCCATTCTCTATCGTTCATCAAAACTGTATTATCGGCAAGCAGCAGTATAGGTAGCTTCCACTCGTTTCCCTCCCTTATCAGTGGTACACCAACATCCAACTATATAACGGTATGATTTTGTTCAGATTTGAATTTGATATGATCTTCTGAAACCTGGAGTGTTGTCTGTATTTCGACAGATACTGTAACCCCAGATCCATTTCTGTTGGTGCACGGCCAAGTAATTATCCATTCATGTTGTAATGCACATTTAAATGTTTGCTTTCGATATGTAATACTTGGTATTTGTTAATGTTGAAGTCTTTATTCTTATAATCAGACTAGTTTACTACTCTATTGAAGACACGTTGCAGATCTTGTATTTCAAAGGTTGTGTTAACTTTACCTCCTGTGTTTATATAATCGGGAAATGTATACGTTCTGGAAGTGAGCTTCCCTCAATTTCATACATATATCTCTATATATATATATATATATATATATATATATATATTATTTTAATTAAAATGTAAAACTTGCAAACTAAACAAACCAAAATTAGGACAAGGACAATATAAAGTCAAATTAAATTATCAAAATCGCTATGTGGAAACAACGTTTACTAAAATGAAAATTATTAAATAAAAGAACACAATCCACCACATATAAAAGACATCAGTAGGGGGCCGAGGGCACCGCAATTTCCATAACAAGAGGAAGAATAGAGATAGAGCTGCGACATACGCCATGTTTATTACTCAAATTTTCGGCATCAACAAGGTGCCATCTTCAGGTTATACATACTGATCCTAAAAATATACAAAATAAGTATTATACTATTAGAAAGAAAATGGATCTAATGTAATACATTTTATCGCTTAATAAGCTGAAATATACCTAGTGAAAAAGCTCCCAAATACATACAAACCAACGTTAATCATAACCCACTGGCCCCAAACTCCATCCTGTAAACAATGAACATCAAACAAAAAAGCTAAAATTCTTTGATAATTGATAAGCACACAATCACAAAAATAAAAAAAACACCCATGTACAGTACCTCAAAAACCTAAGCACATCGAAAGAGATCCACACCCCATGATAGCTAAGGAACAATTAAAGTAACCCAACTGAACCAAACACAACTGTTCATACAACCAATCCCCAAGTTTCGGGCACTAATTGCAGAGAATGATATATAATAAAACATTATGAATTGTGTGAAACGTTAAGTTCAGGATTGATCTTTTTTATTAGTAATTTTTCACCAATAAGTGCTTCATAGTGGCTCCGAAACTTGGCAACTATTTGAAAATCCTCATGAGTTGTGGGATGGTTTTGTTCTCTAGCATGATTACGAATGGCCGAAAAAGATTTGTTTGGCAAAAATTGACCTGATCGATGACTTTTACCAATGTGCTCGAATATTCGCACTTTAAAGGCACGTCCAGAACATCCTATATACCTGGTCTGACAACCAGGACATCCTGTTTACAGGATGGAGTTTGAGGCCAGTGGGTTATGATTAATGTTGTTTTGTATGTATTTGGGAGCTTTTTCACTAGGTATATTTCAGCTTATTAAGTGATAAAATGTATTACATTAGATCCATTTTCTTTCCAATGGTATAATACTTATTTTGTATATTTTTAGGATCAGTCTGTATAACCTGAAGATGGCACCTTGTTGATGCCGAAAATTCGAGTAATAAACATGGCGTATGGCGCAGCTCTATGTATATATATAATATATATATATATATATATATATATATATATATATATATATATATACACTGTATATATTATATATACACTGTGTATAGTATATCCCACAAATACACGTGAGGTGACTGACTTAACGTATTAACACTCTCAGAGCGTCAAGACGACTGTCATTGCTTCAATCAACTACAACACGGAGTGATACAGAATAGCTAACCTTTTCCTATCTATTTTAAGGAAAAGGCTAGCTCTTCTTTATAACGCTGAGTTGTAGCCCTTAAAGCATTGAACCTTGTCCTAACTGTCGGTGGTTTGAGCCCGGCTGAGAATATAAAAACATTTTGTAGTTCATGTGTATTTGTGAAATATACTTAACATTATTATTTCTTGTTTTTGGATGGGCGAGAATTAAATTAAATAACTTAAAAACCAAGTCGCGTGGTTATAGTTTAAACGTGAATTACATAAGCTGCAAACCTCGTAGGATGTATATTTTGTATGCATCAAAACATATTAAGGGGAGGTTTTTAGTTGGTTCCCTAGACCTCCATCAAGCTTAAAATTACACCCCCTTGAGTCCCTTTCAAGATAAATTTGTACATTTTTCGGTAGAAAAATATCCCGGCCAAAGGCCGGTTCCTCTTAAATTACAGGCTCGCTATCGCTCGCCAGGATAAAATTGACGCCTGAATGGCACGAAAGGTCTTAAAATCGGGTGAAAGTTCTTAAAATCGCTAAACTAATGGGGCAAACGTTTTATAATATCAAAAGCAATGGGGCTAAACATGAGGGAGAAAGGGGTCAAGAAAAAAATACCTCGAGTGGAGATCTCTCCTTAAGGATGCTCAGGTTTGTGTATAATAAAGTAAATTTACGTCAGTAAAAATACAAAAAATAAACAGTTTAATATCTGGCGGCGTCTGATAGTTGACTGTCTTGCAAATTTCTTGCCTTCCAGTATTGTGATGACGTCATAAATCCGATGATGACTTCATAAATCCCGATAGTTTTCAGGCAACAGAAATTTACCTTTAACTTACCCTTTTTACTTAAACTCCCCCAGACATATATGACGCGATCGCGTCATATGGGAGAGTGAACCAAAAACTCATATGACGCGATCGCGTCATATGGGCTTATCTCTATACTTCTCCAATAAGTTTATGACGCGATTTTGCGTCATATGAGCTCAGTAAGTCCGATAAGTTACCATACGATAAAACCGTTGGTGGCAACCTCATTCACCTCCGATAATTCTAACGGCCGCAGTGTTGTTTTGAGTGTAGTGCGGGGCAGTGGCAATGATCCCGGGGCTCCCGCCTGGAACATAATATGTCGGAGGGAGTTAATATGTTAGGGGCAAATTTAAGGATATTCCCGATAATGGTGTAATACTAGAGCATTTAACGTTCTGCTAGATAACTTATCTCACTTTTGTATCATCTTTGTGTAATTCACCTTTAAACATGCCTATTATGTACTCTGAAATATGGACCCCATGACTTGTGTATTAAACGGAATACCTTCACCAAGTAGGATGTCTCCTTTTCCTTGATATACAGTAAATAGGAACAGGTTAGCTATTCTTTATCACACCTTGGTGTAGTTCATTAAAGTATGGATACTTGTCTTGACTGTCGTTGGTTTGAGCTCGTCTGAGAGTATACATATATATATATATATATATATATATATATATATACTGTATATACAGTATATATACTGTATATATATATATATATATATATATATATATATATATATATAAATGTATATTTATATACGCAGAGAGAGAGAGAGAGAGAGAGAGAGAGAGAGAGAGTGATTCATGTGAAAGAATGGGAAATTTGGCGGTGTTGGCATGTGTTGGTTAAAGTATACGGTGCTAGCCTGCCATATTTAACTTATTCGATCAATATAATGTATACATAATTATGGAAAACCTGGTATAAAAAATAGCAGTTTCCGTATTGTTATATTTGTTTCTTCCAAAAACTATAGTTTGGTAGTTTGTGAAATATAGTTATACAGGGAATTTGCATTTTATTGCAAACTACCTTTAGATTAGTTACATTATTTCAGAGAACGTGTTTAGAAATCTTACATGATATCAACCTTAAATGCGTTGTTTTGTTCATGTCTACCAAAGATTAGCTATCCCCTACTATTTAGTTGTCCGTTTTGCTACGAATTTGGTATTATAAAAACTTATTGAAATAGTTTGCTAGTAGGCGAATACTACTTATAGAAACATTAATTGATTATTATTCATTTGACGGATGTAACAGTTTATATATGAGTAATATAAACTCTATTGAATGGAGATAATGGATTAAATAAAAGAAAAAGAAAGCAAGGTAGCACATGATAGATACATTTTACTTATAGCCTCTCTATCTCTCACTCGCTCTCTCTCTCTCTCTTTCTCACTCGCTCTCGCTCTCTCTCTCTCTCTTTCTCTCTCTCTCTCTCTCTTTTTATATATATATATATATATATATATATATATATATATATATATATATATATATATCTTTAAGTAATTGTGTGTTTTGTGGGCATGTTTCTGAGAAAGAATAGTAATGATAATTATAATAATACTAATAATATAATACTAATATACGGTATATTATTGATTATATTACAGCCGTAAGCTAAACATGCACAGGGGAATAGTTTGTAGCTTAACTCTTATTTATAATAAGGCCCAAACAAAGAGATTGCATACGAGCTAGTTAACTAGTATTATATTATATGCTTGGCTTGTAGTGGCTTTCCAGTTGAGATAATAGTTGCACATTAAAAACACAAAATCAAATGGTGAATGCTTATGAAATGATTTACTGATTATGTTCATTGTTTGCCTAGGATAGAGCAGACATTTCTAGTATGAATTGAATGTTCGTATTGTTTTTCTAACGTGTTTTTCACTATGTTCACTTGGGATACGATTACACATTATGTTCACATATGTGTGTAGGCTAATTCAAACTGATGAGGCAAATTTTGCAATATATTTTGAGATACTAAAATATATAAAATATAAAAACGAAAAGTGTTCATGTAAACACTAATGTTTACATGAACACTTTTCGTTTTTCTTTATTATGAACAAGTTTTGTTAATGTATTGATAAATTTATTGTAGTTATGGAACAACCAAGGACGAAATCAGAGACCACACTACAGATGGAGGGATAGCAACCGTAGGAGGGTACTTTAGAGAGCAGAGATTAGTGCCAGACTCTATCAAAGGCTTTTGATGTGGCTACTGCAATAGAAAAGGTCTCACCGAAGTCCCGAAAGGAGGATGACCAGGAGTCAGTAAGATTGAAAAAAAAAAAAAAAAAAACACAAGTAGAAACTATACTGGCGATCTGACTGAAAGTAGATTATGGGAAAACAAATACTTATACATGTTTTATTTCATATGGCGTTACTTTCTACCAATGTTAGATGCTAAAGGTTAGTGTTAGCATAGCATTGAGCTATAAATCATAATTAGTTCATTAATTGTTTCATAAGACCCACGAAGCAGGTCACGGCGTTTCAGTTTAAAATACAAGTAGGCTAAGGATTATTGTCTCGTATTTATGTGAAAACTTAGTATTTATATGCATTAGATTAGGTCATGTAATAGTAGGTTATACTAGATATTTTGTATTTTTTATTATGTTAATAATATTAAAATGCACATTTCGCTAGTTGGAGTATGCTAGTTTGGGTCATATCATGAAGAACTAACATAGAAGAATAGAAGAGTTTGTGTCAGTTATTTACCAAGAAATGAATGGAGATGTCTCCCTCCACCCAGTGATTCTAATGACTCAGTTCACTTAAAACTGAACAGAAATTCGAAGTTATTGGGTATTTGAGACCACTATCTGGGGTAAAACATTATCGGAAAGGATTTCGAGTTGTAAGGAATTCTTCAGAACAAAATATCGCTTAGTAAATACACAGATATTTTAATTTTAAGTTTAAGTCAGTCAGTCTACCAGTAGCCTGCCCTTATTCCAACGAGGGGTAGGGAGGATCAGCAAGCGACACGAGAAAGAAAAATAGGTGACAGGAGTGGACCACATTTAACAGTGCGCCCACAAAAACAAGTACATAAGCATTCAAACGCACCAATTACTCATCAACCCCTGAAATGAATGGCTTCACCTCAGACGTTATACTTCCGGACAAGGTTTCTTCACTTCAATATCTAGGATTGGGGCCTTCCAGGTTTGTCATTTATTAGAGTCCAGAAACCTATGTACTTTAACAAACTTCCTCCATTAATTCCTTTCGGTGACAGGTCAGTTGAACGAGTGCCACTTCAACCAGTGCCACTTTAACCAGTGCTAACTCAACCAGTGGCCACTTCAACCAGTGACCATTTCAACCAGTGACCATTTTAACCAGTAGGTTAGGTTAGGTTAGGTTAGGTTAGGTTTGGTTAGGTTAGGTTAGGTTAGGTTAGTTAGGTTAGATTAGTTAGGTTAGGTTAGGTTAGGTTAGGTTAGGTTCGGTTAGGTTACTGGTTAAAATGGTCACTGGTTGAAATGGTCACTGGTTGAAGTGGCCACTGGTTGAGTTAGCACTGGTTAAAGTGGCACTGGTTGAAGTGGCAATGGTTCAACTGACATGGAACCATTCCTTTCATATGCACATTCTTCAGCTTCAACCATTCCCTTTTCACGCCTTTGACATACATTCTGGCAGCCTATTATACCACCTTCTTCTCGGATTTCCACGCCTTCTTCCTCCTTTCACTTCCCTGAAATAGATACTATTAACTATTCTTTCATCAGGCATTATTTTTATGTGACCAAACCATCTGAGTACCCTTTCTTCAACCTTTTATTCTACCAACTGTTTAACTCCACATGCCGCCCTTATGTGCACACTTCTTACTTTGTCTATTCGTCGAACTCCACACGCATTTTTTAGAAAATCCATTTCAACTGTTCTTACTTGTGACTTTTCATTAATATATCATACCAGAATTGCACATCCATACATCAATGTCGGCACCAACACACCCTCATGCAATCCTGTCAATGCTTCTATACTCATGTTTATGCTCCTAAACAAGGCTGTCAGTGCTCCTTTACTACCTTTTTTCCTAGTGTTACTCTGTGTTCTACTTCTCTAGTACATTTTCCACTGTTCTCAATAATGGCTCCCACATACATATATTCTTCTACTAGTTCAAGCTGTTTTCCATTAATCCTTACATACACACAGTGTTTCGCCCTCGGCACTTAACACTGCGCCATCTGCATACAACACATTCGTGACAGTCATTCTGTTCCCACCACTCACCATCAATAGTCCCCTTCTTCTTGTTTTGTCCTTTACTTCTCTCATTACCCCATCAATGTTGATATTGAACAACCAGGGCAACATCACACATCCCTGTCTCACTTCGACCTGCACACTAAACCGCTCACTTAATACACCATTTATTCTTACATATCCTTCACTACCATCATAAACACATTCCACAACATTCAACAACTTGTCTTTTACATCATATAGCTCTAAAACCTTCCATAATCCTTCTCTATTAACTTTGTCACATGCCTTCTCAAGATCCATAAGTGCCATGTACACCCTCTTATGTTTTTTCACATGCCTTCTCTATCATCTGTCTCACTTCAAACATTTGATCCACACATCCTCCTCCACTTCGAAATCCACCCTGTTCATCACTCACTTTTCCTTCGGTAACTTTGTTCACTTGGTCAACCACTATTCTTGTATATACCTCACCAGCCACACTCAGCAGACTAATACCTCTGCAACACTTACATTCATTTCATTCACCTTTAACCTTTATACACCAGGACTACCGTTTCCACTTCCAGTCCACTGGCACCACTCCATTTGTCAAAGCTTTTGTACATAGTTTACGCAGCCCAATCCATTGATACTTCACCTCCATTCCTCATCATTCCACACTTTACAGCATTCACCATGTCTACTCTAGATATTTGTCCTCTGTTGGCATATCTCACATGTGGCACCTCTAACAGACCTCTGTCATTGACAACGGCTCTGTTTCCATTTCCACTCATTAGTCCTTCAAAATACCCATTCCATCTCTCCATTTTTGTTCTTCATCTGTAATCACTTTTCCTCTTGCATCTTTCACATTTACACATTTCTGACCACATTCTCTCCTGCTTCTACGCACTTCCTTCCAAAATAATGTCTTATTCTGTGCAAAGTTTTCATTCACTTTCTTTCTCAAAATATCTTTCTTTTCCTTAATTATTTTCTTTACTTTGTTCTTGTACTTCCTTTTACTTTATCTACATTTCTTATTCTGCATCCACACAAACCATATACTTACTTTATCTGTTCACAGCTACTTTCACTGCTTCATGCCACCATGCTGTTCTTTGTCTTCCATTTATGATTTTGCACACACCACATACATTCTTAGCATTCTTCACCAGGCAGCCCTTATATATCTTCCATGCATTTTCAATTTCCATACCATCCATGTCACATGCCATTAATTCTTCCTCCACCCTTTGCTTGTATTCTTCTGCTACATCCCGATATTTATTTGTTTTGTTTACATTTGTATTCTTTCGCCATGACAATTGCTTCCCTATCTTTCTTCCATGCTCCTCTCACCTTTACCTTGCATAGCACAATCATATGATCATACAGTCCTCCACTCAAACCTTTCACTGATATTGTATCACTTACACCACCAATCATTCCTCTTTCTACCAACAAATAATCAATCAAACTTATATCAACTTGTATTTCAATTCAACACTGTTATACCATGTATACTTATAACCATATTTATGCTAAAAAAAAAAAAAAAAAAAAAAAAATATATATATATATATATATATATATATATATATATATATATATATATATATATATATATATATATTATATATATATATATATGCACAACGCTCTTTCATTACACATATCCTTCAGTTTTTTTCCTTTGTCATTTTCACCTGGCACACTGAAACCACCCATGATGTCATTCTCCGGATCAGTGCCAACTCCTCCATTCATGTCACCCAAAACAATAATTAAATAACTCACTGGCATTCCATCTATCACTTCATGCAGAGTGTTCCATAATCTGTCTTTGTCATCCCTGGCATATTCTTCAAAGGATGCATATGCTACCACAACTACTACTTTCACCTTTTAAATCTTAAATTAAACTTTACAAACATGCACCTTTAATTCACATATTCATACCCATTCATTGCTTTACTCCATTCCTCATTCATTAGCAGACCAACTCCTTCCTTACCTCTTGCACCAACTCCTGTCCTTAAACATATTACACCATTCCACTTTTCTTCTTCATTCCCTTTAATTGTTGTTTCACATAATATTATATCATGAACATAAAACATTTCTTTCTTATAAAATTACTACTTACATTCTCTTTTGTTTTGAATTCATTCATCTTACATTCTAAACAGCCATACGTGCCTGTCTGACTGTACTGAGCCCCCTGCAGGCAAAGGGCCTAGTTCCGAGGCTTGCTGATCCACAAGTAGGGATTTATTTTGGAGGTGGGATTCCCAGTCTAAGCCTCCAGGGGTTATCTGCACCACAAGTGATGGGCGGTGGGGTCGCCACATCCCTACACCGGGATTACAGTTGGAGTTAAAGTCATCTCATTATTTGAATTGATAGCACTTCTCTGAACTTCCACAACCACATCTAACGTGCTGGCTGGCGATAGTGGCTGAGATGGTATCTCCCAAGTAGCAAAACCTATTCACTTGCTACACCGAGTCATTCAACACAAACTACATCTGACATACTACTGATACAATATTCGTGATTTCGGACTTGTTCCTTGGCAGGGATTATTTTACCCTACTACACCAATTCTACCCATGCTGACATAATGACATATATGAATATGTACACTTGTACAGTATGTATTTCTACTGTTTTGCATATTTATTGGATATTACAACCAACATTCGACGGTGGAAAAACCTTTTATAATCATCAACCATTCCCTTCGTTCAACTAGTTCCTTATCTATCAAACTGTCATGTGCTGTCTCTATTAAAATAGATTTATAATATTTTGTGCACCGCTCATAAGGAACTGAAACATGAGCATTATTGTCCGCCATTGTTGACAGGCAATCATCCTGCGTAAACTTCTTATTCGTATAGGACATTATTTTGAACATATACATACGTATTTGTAGATTACTTAATCATTAACCTATTACACCTGTCACAATGGTTAAATTATTATATTTTGTTCGGCCATTCCTACTACTATATGCCGATTATAGCCCTTGATTATTTGAATGGCAACGCTTCCATTGTTGTCCCCAATAGCATTTATAATTCATGGTTCATTTGCATATAAAGCGGTCGACGCAACAGTACCCTCCTGTATGCCTACCGTGTACTGTTTATTATATATTTGTTTATGCTTACTTCACATAATTCTACCAGTTAGTAATGCATTTTCATACTGAATGATCATCGATGTTGAGTTAGTCCTGCACATGGCAAAACATGTTGGTGGGTATTGGATGGCATTAATGGAGTAATGTTGTTGGAATATATTAAGCATTATATAATCATGCTAGTTACAGAGGTATCGGGACATATAGAGGAAACACATTAGTACAATAAGGTGGGAAAACATTGATAACACTGACAAGATAAAATGTCCATGAAAATATTGGTACCCTATTCGATCCCTAGAGCTTCTTCGTAAGCCAAATATCGTCTAGTTGTAGCCAACCAACAGTAAACATAGCATCATAATACTGAACATCCAATGACGTGCAGCAGACCCGATCAGAGGACCTTATGCTCAAGTACCGGAAGCTGATAAAGTCTTATCAGGAAAAGTCATGCAGGATCTTAACATCAGGAATTGTCCCCAGGATCGGTGTAGAGAGCCGGTTCTTCAACATAGCCACCAACATTAATTGTCGGCTTCCTAACCTGTGGAAGGAGGAGGACATCGGAGTCGGCAATACCTGGGATGCCTTATACCACGAAGATCATGTGTTTTCGAAGGACGGAGTACTACATCTGAACCAGGTGGGAGCAGCAAGGTTTGGTCGCTCGCTTAACGACACAGTAAAATATTTTTTGGAAAAGAAACAGAGTCCATAGAGGACCGCCAGGGATGAGGACCGAGGTCAGCGAGGACCGTGGATAGCCATGAACGTAAATGTAGACCTGACCAGAACCAAACATGTAATTAAAGAGCGTTCCGTGAGTTCTAAGACCACAACTTTAAAGGTTTTCCATGCAAACGCTCGTAGCATACACAATAAATGTTCAGATTTAGAAGAACTAGTGCTTACATGTATGTAATTGACATAACAGAATCTTGGCTCAATACAGAAGACAGAATACTGTTTAGCAAAGTATTCACCTCCCTGTTATGTAATATTTGAAAAAGCCGAATTAGTAGAAATGGAGGTGGCGTTTTATTTTGTAATCAAAGTAAGTCTTAACCCGATCCTCTTGTCAAAACCGCAAATTGTGAACGTCGACACATCCTGTATGCCAATAAATAAAAATAATGGTACAAACATAATACTTCCATTAATATACAGACCTCCAGCTCAATCAGTGCAAACTGACCGGGAAATTTATGAACAAATTGCAGATGTAAGTAACTCACAAGATGCCGTAATTGTTGGCGACTTTAATTTACCTGTGACCAAATGGAGCGATACTATTACTTCACACTCCCGACATGACTTGTATGCGAACTTGCAAGAGAGTTTGCTCTATCATAAACTTGGTAATTGAAGGTCAATTACTTGCAACAAAAGAAGAATTAATAGATAATTTGAATGTTGGTGATGAATTCAGTAATAGTGACCATCGTACGATCACTTTCCATTTAAAATTCAGTTGCAACGAACTCGAACCAGTTCGAGCGAACCAGCAAAGAGAAGGTCCAAATTTCAAGAGAGCAAACTTCCGTAAACTTAGAGCAATACTTAAGGAAATCGATTGGAGTTCTATGATTTACAATGATTATCTAAACCAATCATGGAGATTTTTTACCTACACTTACTCGAATGCAGTACATGAGTGTATACCATTAAACACACGAATATCAGTACATAGTAATAGGCCTAAGTGGTGGAATAAAGACATTGAGGATTGTCTGCTTGTTAAAAAGAAAGCTCGTGAGAGATTAAAATTATCTGATACTCATGAAAATAAAGACATATTTGTAGATCTACGACGCAAAGCCAAAACAATTATCAAACAAACTAAAAACACGCTAGCATTACATGTTGCAAATCAAAGTAAGACACATCAGAAATAATTTTATAGTTACATCAGGAAGAAGAAAGTAGTGACTTCAACGATTGGACCGTTAGTCAATGAGAAAGGAGATTACACTAAAAATGAAGCACAAATGGGTAACACTCTCAACACCTTCTTTGCATCAGTTTTTACAACAGAAAACCTTAGTAATATCTCTATAGCATCGCCGGTTCAGATAGATAATTGTAACGTTCTAAGCAGTATCAGCATTACAGAGAGAGAAGTTTTGAAATGCTTAGATAAACTCAATGTAAATAAATCGCATGGACCAGATGCAATCTCGCCAAGAGCTCTAAAGGAAGTCAAGTATGAGCTCTCCAAACCACTGACATTGCTATTCAATAAATCCTTACAGTCTGGGACTATGCCTGATCAGTGGAAGCTTGCCATCATAACACTGACATTAAAAAAAGGCATCACATTCTTACCTAGTAACTATCGTTCAATTAGCTTAACCTCAGTTGTATGTAAAATGCTAGAAACATTCATAAGAAACAGACTCGTAAATCACTTAGAGGAAAATAACATACTTAAAGATAGTCAACACGGCTTACGTAACAAACGTTCCTGCTTAACAAATCTCTTAGACTTCTTTCACGATATCCTCAACCTATATGATGAGAGTAAAGCTGTAGATATTATATACCTTGATTTTCAAAAGGCCTTTGACAAAGTTCCCCACAAACGTTTAGTGCTAAAACAAAAAGCGCATGGAATACATGACTGTGTGGTGAAATTGATAGTAAATTGGCTCAGTGACAGAATTTAAAGAGTAGTCTTAAACGGTAAAGCATCCAAATGGATCGGTGTAAGTAGCAGGGTACCCAAGGGATTGATACTGGGGCCAGTTTTCTTCCTAGTTTACATTAACGACATATATGAGAGTCTCACCTGTATAATCTCATAGTTTGCTGACGCTACAAAAATTGCAAATATTGTACTATCAAATGAACATGTTGAAGATATGCAAACTAATCTAGATAAGTTGTCACACTGGGCTCAAATTTGGTAAATGTGTTTCAATGTGGATAAATGTAAAGTACTCCATATCGGAAATCGAAATGAGAAAGCAAACTATTCAATGAATGGCACCCAGCTTAAGAGTGTAGACAGAGAAACCGATCTGGGAGTAACAATATCGAGTAACCTAAAACCGAGCCAACAATGTTCAGACGTTGTAAAGAAGGCAAACGAAATAATTGACTTTATAGGCAGGTAATTTGAGCATAAATCCAAAGATGAAATCCTAACTCTTTACAATTCCTTAGTCCGCCCTCTTCTGTAATACTGTGTTCAATCCTGGTGCCCTTATTGCCAAAAAGATGCAGACAAGCTAGAACGAGTTCAACGTAGAGTTACCAAAATTATACCTAGCCTAAAGAACAAATCATACGAGGAGCGTCTTGGAGAATTAAATCTATTTCCTTTAACTCAGTGCAGATTAAGAGGCGACTTAATTCAAGTGTTCAAACTCATCAAAGGCATCGACAATATGAAATGTAGTAAGTACTTCACTGTCGACCAATCTAATTACACACAGGGAAACGGTTGCAAAATTATTGGTAAATCTGTATTTAACTCGCAAACATTTAAGAATTTCTTCTTCAATCGAGTTGTGAACTTGTGGAATGGGCTTCCCGAGATGTTATAAACTGCAGCACCGTTGATTCTTTTAAACATCGCCTAGGCAAATATCTTGCCTCAAACTCGCGACTGAAAGCGTTTGTTAATTAATTACTTTATTTTATTCCCTCATCAGATTCATCAATGATTATTGCGCATATATATTACTAAGACGTTACTCTCTTTTTCCCAGATATACGAAAGATCACTTATGTTACTAACCCATCTGTCCCCTACTAACTTCCTAATTCTGCCACGGACATTAGTTCCAGGGCAGTAGTTCCCTTTCCAATTTTCCCTTACCCACTCTAAACCACTGTTTGGACACTTGATCCTCAGTGTTTCTGAGGACAAGCAGCCTAGAGAGGTCACTATACCTGTTGTTGCTTGATTTCCTTTGTACTCCTTTGTACACATTCAAAAGAAGTCTAGACATTCATTTTGAGGAGGTGGGATTAATATAGGTTACAAAAAAAAAAATGTGTTGAGGATTAGTAGTACAGTATATAATTGTTTTCATCTTGGTTTTTTACTATAATATAGGTTTGAGTCCCGGAGGGAAGAATGAAAACCTAATATTTAGTAGTGGCTCCGAAATCATTGACGATATGCCTATTATTATAATAGTCTTCTTTCAAGCACCTGCGGTCAGCCTGTTTGAAACACCCGCCGCAGGGGAAAGAGTACATCATCATAAGTGTAACGCTAATTCTCTTATGGAATCGTCTTTATGATTGGGTACTCACTACGAACAAAAATTGTAAAAAAGAAAAAGGAATAATTAACCTAAACAAATATATATATATTAATAATAATAATAATAATAATAATAATAAACGGTTTATTAAAGAATGGCAGCCTCATGAGCTGAAAATACACATTTTACAATTTTAAGGCTTTCCAGCTCGTGGATGTATTTTGTGGATTCTACCCGAGACGCTGATCCTAGCGACTCCATTCCTCCTTCAATGATAATATATCAAAATTAAACTCAAGACATCAACGAATGGAAAGGGGATGGAAGGGAGGGCCCTACATCGTCAATGATTTCGGGGCCACTACTAAATATTAGGGTTTCATTCTTCCCTCCGGGACTCAAAACTATAATTTATTAGTGGCCCCTCCATCATTGACGATATTGCCTGATATCTCAAGTCTGGAGGGGGACATTCGTGACAATATCTAAACCACTAACAAACTACCATAGGTAGAGAAAAAGAACCATATAACAAACTTAAGTTTTTATTGTGTACATACAATAATATAGAAAAAATTGAAAGAAAGCAGTGCGTTACTTCAAAGAAGAACTGCTTGTAAGTAACCATACAGGTTCATATGTTAAAGAATATCACATTGAGATTCAATAACATTTGTTTTCCAAGAAGATTCTTTTATTCCTGTCCAACATTGTAAAGGTACAAATAAATAATTTGATTATATCTTCTGTCCTTAAAGTTAATTTGAACATGCCATATATTTTGTACAATTTACAATTAATATCCTATAGTTGCAACTATTACAGATATCTTACAGAAGTATAATTTGTTGAGCTGTATAACCAGCTCGACTTATCAAGTATCACAGCTCGTGTACTTATCACATCGTCCGGCGGAGGGTCTAGGGGTCCTGAGCTCTCCATCAACCCCCCCCCCCCCCTCCTTTTCACCATTAAGATTAAACATAACTTTAGTAGAACGTAGACCAACTAGACCCGCTGGCGTAATGACACACAGGTCAATTTTGGTTAATCCAAAGCCACAGACAGGTATCGCATAATGAAAGTATGATTGAAAGCCCACAACTTAGTGTTAGCTATGTCATCAATTGAATAATTACGTAAAAAACGAGACTGCCCATTTCCTGATGTAGTGGGCCCTTACCACTACACCAAGATTACTTTCACGAATTATATCTACGAATAAGGGAGCCAATTTTCTTCTTGTGACGCGAGTACCTGTACTATTGACCCATAAAGCCCCTTGTTGTTGGGGCTGGGAAACCCTCATAAACTTTATTAAAGCTTGAACAGGGCATAATACATGGTGCGTAGCCCCGCGTTTAAGTGCCGGGACAGTAAAATCAGAAAAAACATGATCACTATATTCGTTCTTAGCAACGAACGTGGGAGATGGCGCAATCTGCACATTATTATCGAGTCTCCCAAGCCTAAGGCAATTAGGTTCGTTGCTCATCGCCGCCAGCTCAGATGTGGCCTGTGGCCAAAGCCATAAGGAACACAGCCTTCTTTAATGAGTCATAATCCGGTGCATGATTATACTTGCGCGAATGAGCAAAGACAAAGCTTTGTCAAGTGACCAGGTAGGCATGAGCTGACAGGGTGGTGGGCAAAGCTTGAAACATGCCGTCATGAACCCTTTCTCCTCCTCCTGCGGTATAGATAGCCCTGTTAGGTCAACAAAGGGAGTTCTAGTAGCAGACAAATGATTCTTCAGTGTAACTACAGAAAGGCGTTTTTATTCAAACAAATAGTCCAAGTACTTGAAAACCAAAGCTACTGATGCATCAGTTTGCGCCGTTTCTACTATCCAGGTTGTGAAAACTTCCAAGGCGATTGATATTGTCTCCTGGTAGACATAGTATACTGATTAAGGAATTTATTAGTAACGCTCTCTCCATACATATAGAGATCAGGAGTAACACCGGGTTCTCGCACCACATTTTCAACTGGTGGTACGGTACCACACCTGAGGCGGCCATAGGGGCGCGATCATCGAGACTAAGCCCCGGTAACCCCGTAGTTTGTGAACTACCTGACACATGAGTGAACCGTCGGGAGGAAGAAAAAGATAGATGGAATTCCACCTTTTCCAGTCCTCCAACAATGCGTCTGGACCCCCCGCCGAAGACATTACCCGGCGGGTTAGGTAGAGAGGAAGCCTGTGGTTCTCCTCGGACGCGAATAGATCCACTTGTGGATGGCATGGCTCTGCAATCATCTGGTTGAAGATGTTTTGCTTGATTGCCCATTCTACTTTGGTGCTCTGTCGCCGGGACAGAGCGTCCGCCCAGACGTTCGCTACGCCTGGGAGGTATGATGCATGGAGATGAATGTTCAGCTCTTCGGCCAGAACAAAAATCTCTTCCGACAACTCTAGCAACTTCCGAGACCTTGTTGATCCTTGCTTTTGAATGCAGGACACCGCATTCAAATTGTCCATTCGACAAGCTACTGATTTCCCCCGCAAGGAGGAGCCGTGAGTTTGAAGGAAAAACAAAGTGACTAAGAGCTCTTGCTCGTTGATATGAAAATTCTCGTTTTGGGACCAAAGAAGACCTTGACCCTGATGGCCTAGGCTCGACTGATAACCCCAGCCTATTGTTCCTGAAGCATCTGTGTCTAACCATACCGTAGGAGGGGTAGAAGTCCACGTCATTATTGAGTGCAATATTTTTCTCCTCGCCCATACCGACAGTAAGTTGTGAATAAATGGAGTTAATTTCCAAAATGTTCCCGACGGCAATAGCGGGAAATATTTGTTGCCTTCCAAGATTAATCTCTTTACTTTCAACCGGCCCAACTTGACAGTTAGTTGAATCCAATTGAGAGAGCCGACCAGGGACTCCCATGTCTTTCTAGTGGTGTTCAGAGTGTGGAGAAACATAAACAATTGTTTTCGAAATCTGTTGCGGTTGTCCATACTCTGACTGAGAGTAAGATTGGTTGTGCCAGCCCTATCCATTGAATTTCCCGTGTGGGAACAAGATGTGACTTTGCCAAGTTTAACTTGAACGATTGTACATTATATATAATATGTTTGGCATGGATTTTGCATATACTTTCTGACTCCACCACTACCAGCAAGTCATCTAGGTACCACAACACCTTGCTCCCCTGATTTAACATTGGCATGAGGGCCGGCCGGACTAATTTTGTGAATATTATCGGTGCAAAGTTCAATCCGAATGGCATTCTCTGAAAGACATAAGTCTCTTGCCTGATCCTCAAGGCGAGGAATATTTGGAAGCTTTTGTTTACCAGGACATGCCAATAGGCGTCTGTCAGGTCTAACGAGCACATCCAACTTTGCGGCGGAAGTGTTAGCCTGATGTGATTCACAGTGATCATCCTGAAGGGTGTGTTGTGCATGTATTTGTTCAAACAAGATAGGTCTACGACTGGTCTCATCTGAACACTGTCCCTCTTTGGTACGAGAAAAAGTCTGAACGTGAAAACAGGACAAGTTGGATTGACCGGGACAATGATATGCTTGGTGATAATTTCCTGAACTAGTGACTCCACCTCTAAAGAAACATGATTGACTTCTAGAGTTTGATGCAAGCGAGGTCGCCGGAGCCACCGCCAGGTGATGCCCTTGCATACCACTGTCCTTGCCAAGTTCGCCGGGGCCAGGCCCGGTGACACGTCTGAAAAGCTCCAGTTTCCTGACTGGGACCGTCCGGTGGATTTACCCTCGGATCCAACCTGCCCTCAATAGGCCCCGGGAGAGAGAAAGTTTGAATTACTATTTTTTGCTGGTGGAGGGGTAGAGTTAGACGACTGACTGGGTTTGGCAGATGCCGATCTCTGACCTGATTTGTGTTGTGACTTATTCTTATTATACCACTTGCCTGTTTGTTTTCCCTGTTGCGGCTTGTGCTGAGTACTTCCTTGGGCCGGGGGAGACATGGGGCCCTGAAAGGGCTTAGCACCACTAGGTTGTGACTTACCTCCACTCTTAGGCTTGGAGTACGGTTTCTTAAAGTGTTCCTTCCTAGCCTGGGAAGTACTCGGCCGCAAGCTGTTAACCATATTGTAAACTGCCTTCCAAGTCTCAGGGTTAAGCAATGAAGCAGTTAACACAGGTGAAAGGGTTATCCGGCGACTAATATCGTCCAGTAACTTCTTAACCATATACACTCTCAGGTCCTGACGTGCACGAACAGCCTCCAACAAGGCTATTCGTATGTCCCCCAAAGACTGGATGGAGTTCTGTAATAGAAGCCGTCGGGATAAATCGGTGGCCTTCCTAACATCCTGATCTGAAATAGCGGCAATGGTCCTCGTGAGGGACTGGGCTACTTGGCGACTTAGTTTAAATTGTGAAAATAGTCTGTAAGCTTTAGTTCTCAATTTTAAGTCTCTGTCCTGATGTGTCGAAGGGGGGGTAGAAAAGGGTTCCTGCAAGTCCCAAAGTGACTATTTAGGGGCAGAAAGGAATTAAAAAAGAGCAGGCGGAACTCCTCCGGCTTGATTTATTGGCATTGAAAACCCAATGTGGTTGTCCTGAGGGATTTGGTGGGAGGATTTTGTCGTTATCGTTGCTGCAAACTGTTGCACCTCAGCCTCCCAGTCCACCCACGGGCCGAGACCTATCTGCCCCACCTGCAGGACTGGATTGTTAGACTGATCTAGAACCGGAGTTGTATCTAAATCCGGCGTTAGCGTATCGAGAGATTTGATATCGTTGACGCCGTCAGTCTTCGTCCAATCCGCAAAGAGTCGTGCAGAGGAGGTAATGCTGAGGTAGATGAATACAAAAAAAAATCATACAAATAAACACTAGGTATAGCTTTGATCGTGACATCCAATAGTTGACCCTGTTTATCTTTGGCCCTCAACTTCTTACTCTTACTCATCTCTATTACCCACTCACTAGGAACTGGGATCTCCCCTGATATAGTTGGATGTGCAATGCTCGTTTTTTTTTTACATGACTTGAATCCACAAGCACGTCGGACCATACTTATGGGGAAGTTAATCAAGAGGAGGGGGAGTAATGTCCGTGATGACACGAACAAATTATAGTTGTTAAGAAGGCGGGTACTGCAGTGCCACTCGCCGAGGTAGTTGTATGATTTACGTTAAGGGGGGGAAATGACATATTAGGTGGCAAAACTCTGGCTGGTTCGAATGGCCGCACAACTTAACACATCGGGGGAACTCCCTGCGTAGCTGTGGGAGTCTCCTGAGATTGTTTAGGAACATTGTATTGTCGCATTACCCTGTGTAAAATATAATCAAGATCATCGGCTGTTATACATTTACTATGGGACCCCTTTGATGACTCTGATTCCACTTCTGACCCTTCCTCAGTGTGTCTTGGTTGTGCCGAGGACAGTTCAACGTCCTCCAGCTCATCCGGCACTTCCATTACTTCAGGTTGGTGCCGGGGTTCAGACTCTTGGCCATTCACTGGCCACACTAAGTCAGTGACTGATGAAGGGATGGTCTCTATATTAGCAATTTCCCTAGCATTATCCTGAAAATGAACAATAGGTACCTCATTTGAGGGTTCAGACTGTCTGCACACACTGCACCCCTGTTCAATAGGATTTTGAGAATCTGGTATCACTTGACTCACCTGAGAACCATCATAGTCATGGTGTTTACAAGCTGTGTAGCCATGGCATTGGTCTGCTAACACCCTCTGAGAAACTATGGAGGCCTACTCACTGGCAAGTTAAAGTTCAATTTTGGAATGGCAAACTGTACATCTTTTTGTCCCCCAAAAAACTCCCCAGATTCATTCCTGGGAGTCGACTCAGCTCCCTCCGTCCCTACCTCGGAACTGCCAGATTGGACGTTAGACAATGTGGAGGTAGAGGCGGAGGGCGGTGGCCGTGACCCCGGCGTTAGCCGGTGCCGAGACTACCTCTCCTCCGTGCGGGAACTTTTGTGACCTATATCAGATTTTCTGTGGCTTGACACCGCCGCGTCATCCTTATTTTTCTTGTGAGACCTAGACGTCTCCACTAAAGACTGGCTGGACCGCTTGAGAGGCGAATTTGACCTGCACCTAGAGTGGCGCCGTTGCAAAGGAGAACGCGCCCTCTTGTGACGGCCAGGGGGGATTGCCGGGCTGGAGTTACTATCACTGCTATTCAATAACTCTTTTGATGGAATTTTGGCTTAACTTTAGATTTAGAGGTTGAGTTAGAAGGCATGGATATAAGAATAGGTGACTTTATAACTAGGTACTCCCAGAGAGCCTCATCGTCGCAATGCAAAGCATTATGGGCAATGTCTTTTGCATAAGCATTAACAATTTTCTTAATTTCCTTCAGTGCCACCATGGACGAATGATCTCTCTTACTAAAAAGTGCAGAACGTAGTTCCGAGCAAATGGAACACTTCTTAGATACCCAGAGGCCCCGTGACCTATCGAGACACTTAACACACTTTATGCAGAGTTTATGTGCAAATACTGGAATGAGAGAGCAAGTGGGTGTAGCACAAAGATTGGCTAAAGGCATGATGGAGCTAAAAAAAAAACGGCGGGATCAGCCCCTTGTCCTGTCGACCTGTGCCGCTACTGATGTGCTGGGATCTGGAAATGGAAAATTTCCAGGAATCACTGCTCATAAGGATAAACCGAGAGGTTCACACATCATAAACACCCCAAGTACGCCAGAATATTAGCTGTAGACCAACCGCTGCTCTAACCTTTCGCTGTACTTGTATAATTATGAAAAACTTTGATGGTCTTTTCGTCTTTTTAGAACTGCTTACCTGTGACAAAGTGTCACTGGCCCATATTAAGTCTTTAATTAACTAACGAATCGTCTACTAGGACCTGAGGGATAGTTAATTACCTCACTGGATATTTCCGTCGGGCATTTTTAAGTCAAATCATGCCGCGTGAGGCTATCGGTTAGGGCGAATTCACTCGGCCGGGCCGAGATTACTTCCCTTAGGAATTAGCATTTCCGCCGGGAGTCCAGTGGTACAGCACACCACGCTGGGTTATTTAGCAGTTACCTTTCTCGCCTGCAAGGCGAGTATCCGGCATCAATACACAGAAAGATCGCAGGAAGAAAAAAACAAACTTTGAAGGTACTGACTTCTCTGAGAAAGTCAGCCACCCCCAAAAAACCTACCAAATAAGTCAGAACGTCTCCTGACACCCTGTTAACATGTATAATGTCACCACATGAAAACGAGGGTCACAACTTAGGGCTAAACCACAGTATTAATTAAGCAATAAGAAATACCCCTAGCCTACTAAGAATACCCCTACTGAGGCTGGCCACGAGGCTCATGGTAATAATCACACTGAATCTGTTACCCTTACCTCTGAAGACACAGTAGCAGCACACATAGAAAATCCCACGTCCAATGGGAAAAGTGAGCAAACACGGACTCTGGAAAGTTCCACACCACGTGTGACAACACTTGAACCAGAGTGTCTGCTAAATAACAATAGAGTGCAACTACCTCATAGAGATGGCCTGAAGCAAAGTCCCGCAGATATCATAGCCTCCTAAATAACTAGTAAAAAGCAAAGCTAATGCGCAGAACAACAACACAAACACACACGAGGCGCGGGCCCGAAGCAGACCGATATGGCACCTACACTTTACTACCCTAATTTAACACTTCCCTGCGGGCATACCAATGGGGCTGCCAGTCCTAGCTAGTCTAAACCTATCTTATAACAACTCAGATATATACAAATGAGCAAAAGACTCACTAGATTTGAGCGAACGAAGAATAAAGCAGAGCACTGGCGAGACACGTCCACACAGTATGCGAGCAGGGGAAGGAAGGAGGAATGGTATCAGGACATCTCAACACCATGCCATCTAACCACACAAACAAGACGAGTCACCTCAACACCATGCCATCTCATGACCAGTCCTTTTCTTCACCAGTCAGTTTCATCACCACACCAGCTCAATACCAAGCCAATTCAATACCAAGGCATCTCAATATCAAACGTTGCCACATCTACTGTCCTGAACAGCGATCACGGGTACCCTACTCCCTCTCTCTCTCTCTCTCTCTCTCTCTCTCATTTATGCAGTAAAGATAGGGATAAAAATTGCTCTCTACCCACTACAGGGAAAAGTGTTCGTTTATTTTGACACACACATAGGCCTACACGTATTATATATACACTATAAATGATATATATATATATATATATATATATATATATATATATATATATATATATATAATTATACCGGTATATATATATATATATATATATATATATATATATAAATACAAAAAACAGCGCTGGGATGAACATCTTTATTGTGGGACGTTTCGGCTTACACACAAGCCATCTTCAGCCTAAAGTAAGACAAAAAGGGCCTACATAAATATTTGCATATTACTAATGGTTAATATTTAAAACGTGTAGGAGAATTATGATTATAATTATAATTATAATTAAATTATATACTAAAATTAAGTAGGTTGGCAACACGAAATACAAGTAAATTGTACGAAAGGGAGAGACAATATTGAAAACAACAACAGTGTAGAAACGGGTTCGTATTAAAGTAGAATGGGTTCGCGGAAATATAATTGTAAACACCAAAGATTTTTGAAAAATCGGAAAATGCATGTTATGTACGAAATACATTAAATTAGCATGACAGGCAGTGAAACTATATAAGAAAGCCACTAGAGTAACATTATTACAGATGGGAATTGAAAATTAAGAAACTAATTAAATAATTCAGAGAATCAGACAAAATCACTAAGCATTAACATATATAAAAGTGTTACAAATTAAGTTTTAATTATAATGCAAAACACATTGAAATAGTACGAAGGGGGAAACACTATATAGGAAGACATTGAACTAAAGTAGAGGAATTAGTATAGAATGTGGACATATCTAATAAGAAAATAGAACTAATGGAAGAGAACCTACATAATAAAACTGGAAAACATACCACAAGATACTTAGAAGCAAAGTAAGGGGGTGGAAGTCTCGGGTGTGCCCAGGGTTGGGCGTAGTTTTTGAAAAAAAAGAGACTCAGATAGAAGGCGTGTGGTGTCGTCTACGGCTGTGTGAAGAATGGAGAAATCCAAAGGATGTATTGGGTGGCCTGAAGCTTCAGAGTGTTCTCTTATGGCCGAATGAGAAGGTTTTGATAGAGAGAAACCAGTTCTAAATGACCTACCCCGATGCTCCGAAATCCTAGCAGTTAGATGGCGCTTTAACTGTCCAATATAAGTGGAATTACACCCACTACATTTGAAAAGATACACCATTGAGGATTGCAGAGATTCCGGAAGTCGGTCTTTGAACTTGAAGTAATTACCTAAGGAACTCTGTGACTTAATTACAACTCGTAATGATACTTGTGGATAAAAGTCCCGAAATAGATTAGTTACTTTGTTTCTTATGGCAAATGATTTTATTCCAATGAAAGGGATTGTAAAATAAATAATAGCTTTCGGAACCGCCATATCTTCTTTGGGTGATGAACGTAATGTATTGATCTGTTTGCCGATATAAGTGTTGATGAAATCAAGTGGGAAGCGGTTAAGGTTCATAATGTTTCTCAGGTGTTCCAATTCAAAATGCAGAGCAAAATAAGATGAACAAATATGATATTACCCTAAAAAGGGTAATTTATTATTTTCCTCAGTTTCACAAGTGAACTTCATGTTAGGATGTTTAGAGTGTATGTAATAACAAAAAAGGGGAACATGAGTTGAACATTTAAAAACAACAAACGTGTCGTCCCCGTAACGTTGATACCAAAGGGGTTTAAAGGGAGAGGGGCAATTGTTTATCCAATTTATTGCGTGATAGGTTAGAAATGCATTAGCTAAAATGGGAGCAAGTGGACTACCCATCGCAAGCCCATCGGTCCGTTTAAAGATAGTACCAATGAAAATGAATATTAAGTCCTTAACAGCTAAGGAAAGCAATCTAATAAATTGTTGTTTGTTAAATCCATATACAATAGGGTCTTCTCGAAACAATTCATCACAACAGATATCCAGTCTCATTGAGGGTATATTAGTAAAGAGGGACTTTATGTCGTAAGAAGGCATTGTACAGTCAGAAAATACATGGTTACAAATCTCTTTGGAAAATGAGAAGGAATCCTTAACTGTATACATGTTAGAAGTAATGGGTGTTAAAATTGGCACCAAGAATTTAGCTAGCTTATAGTTGACAGTACACAGGGCAGACAAAATAGGACGCACGGAACAATTAGGTTTGTGGATCTTTGGAAGACCATACAAAACACCTGGTCGAGATCCTGAGACATAAAGATGGGAGTATTAGTTATCATCAATGACTTCTTTTTAGATTTTAGCTTTCGTAGGAAATTATTTATGCGATCTTCATTTCTAAGACGTAAGGGGAAGGCCTTGTCCGAGACCTTTGAAAATTTAGAGTGATCATTCAGCACCTCATGTACTTTTTCAATATAATCTGTTTTGTCAAGAAGTACTATGCCATTTCCTTTGTCTGGTTTCATTATGCTTTTAGAGACATCAATGCTATACGTTCATCTTGATTTAATGAACTACTGAAAGAGTTGCGAAAGTAAAAAGTAGAATGGGCTAGGTACTTCAACGAACTTCTAAAACATTCAAAAGTTTTACCTAGGTGTGGATAGAAATCATGAACCAAAATTTGTTTAAACAGTTGGTCAAAAGAAATGAAATGAGGAAGAAATTGTGGTTTACTCTAAGGGAGGATGTAGTTTAGGCCTTTAGATAAAAGTGATTTTTCAATAGGACTTAGTACACGAGATGAGTAATTAAATATTACTTTGTCATTAGCTATGCTATTAGGATTAATGTAGCCAAGATTTGTTAATTCCGTTGGTAAGTATACTTTACACGAGCAATTGTGTTACTATTTGTTCGTTCAGTGAGATTTGATAAATGAGTAAAATCAATAAAATTGACAGATTGTCGAAGAGAGGATAAGGTTGTGGACAAACGTTTCTTAAGATCTGTAACATGCCGTGATTTGGATTTAATTTCATTATCCAAAAATCTTTTCTGGCACTGTTTATATAAACGTGACGACTGAAGGCCTTTATCATAAGTTATAAAATGTAGAAAGGAAGGAATCAAATCATGAGTACGGCAGGTGGTGAGAAATTCTAGGTCCAATTCGGCTTTCTTGAGATTGATATCCAGGCGCTCGGCGGTCCTGTCCAGTTGGAGCATTGGTCGTCCATGGCGTCGGGTAATAATAGAAGCGATGCTCTCTTCACGGGGGAAGCAGAGGCGTATAATAAATAGAAAAACCAGCGCTGGGATGAACATCTTTATTGTGGGACGTTTCGGCTTTCACACAAGCCATCTTCAGCCTAAAGTAAGACAAAAAGGGCCTACATAAATACATCCCAATACACCCAATACATCCTTCCCCTTACTTCTTTGAAATGAAGATCTCATAAATAATTTCCTACGAAAGCTAAAATCTGAAAAGAAGTCATTGATGATAACTAATACTCCCATCTTTATGTCTCAGGATCTCGACCAGGTGTTTTGTATGGTCTTCCAAAGATCCACAAACCTAATTGTCCCGTGCGTCCTATTTTGTCTGCCCTGTGTACTGTCAACTATAAGTTAGCTAAATTCTTGGTGCCAATTTTAACACCCATTACTTCTAACATGTATACAGTTAAGGATTCCTTCTCATTTTCCAAAGAGATTTGTAACCATGTATTTTCTGACTGTACAATGCCTTCTTACGACATAAAGTCCCTCTTTACTAATATACCCTCAATGAGACTGGATATCTGTTGTGATGAATTGTTTCGAGAAGACCCTATTGTATATGGATTTAACAAACAACAATTTATTAGATTGCTTTCCTTAGCTGTTAAGGACTTAATATTCATTTTCATTGGTACTATCTTTAAACGGACCGATGGCTTGCGATGGGTAGTCCACTTGCTCCCATTTTAGCTAATGCATTTCTAACCTATCACGCAATAAATTGGATAAACAATTGCCCCTCTCCCTTTAAACCCCTTTGGTATCAACGTTACGGGGACGACACGTTTGTTGTTTTTAAATGTTCAACTCATGTTCCCCTTTTTTGTTATTACATACACTCTAAACATCCTAACATGAAGTTCACTTGTGAAACTGAGGAAAATAATAAATTACCCTTTTTAGGGTAATATCATATTTGTTCATCTTATTTTGCTCTGCATTTAGAATTGGAACACCTGAGAAACATTATGAACCTTAACCGCTTCCCACTTGATTTCATTAACACTTATATCGGCAAACAGATCAATACATTACGTTCATCACCCAAAGAAGATATGGCGGTTCCGAAAGCTATTATTTATTTTACAATCCCTTTCATTGGAATAAAATCATTTGCCATAAGAAACAAAGTAACTAATCTATTTCGGGACTTTTATCCACAAGTATCATTACGAGTTGTAATTAAGTCACAGAGTTCCTTAGGTAATTACTTCAAGTTCAAAGACCGACTTCCGGAATCTCTGCAATCCTCAATGGTGTATCTTTTCAAATGTAGTGGGTGTAATTCCACTTATATTGGACAGTCAAAGCGCCATCTCACTGCTAGTTTTTTGAAGCATCGGGGTAGGTCATTCAGAACTGGTTTCCCTCTATCAAAACCTTCTCATTCGGCCATAAGAGAACACTCTGAAGCTTCAGGCCACCCAATACATCCTTTGGATTTCTCCATTCTTCACACAGCCGTAGACGACACCACACGCCTTCTATCTGAGTCTCTTTTATTTCAAAAACTACGCCCAACCCTGGGCACACCCGAGACTTCCACCCCCTTACTTTGCTTCTAAGTATCTTGTGGTATGTTTTCCAGTTTTATTATGTAGGTTCTCTTCCATTAGTTCTATTTTCTTATTAGATATGTCCACATTCTATACTAATTCCTCTACTTTAGTTCAATGTCTTCCTATATAGTGTTTCCCCCTTCGTACTATTTCAATGTGTTTTGCATTATAATTAAAACTTAATTTGTAACACTTTTATATATGTTAATGCTTAGTGATTTTGTCTGATTCTCTGAATTATTTAATTAGTTTCTTAATTTTCAATTCCCATCTGTAATAATGTTACTCTAGTGGCTTTCTTATATAGTTTCACTGCCTGTCATGCTAATTTAATGTATTTCGTACATAACATGCATTTTCCGATTTTTCAAAAATCTTCGGTGGGTTCATTGAGATGCTTTGTAGCACTATAACTGATAGACGTCCTTCCCAAATTTGAATAAGATCGCATAATAGTTAGTAAAATAAAATAATGCAACCAAACTATTTCATTCGGTATCGCGTATTAATAATTTAAGATATGATAGGGGTTTACGGTCTACTCGCCCAAAAGACTTTTAGCTCACGTATCTTTCCGCCCACACTAGGAATTTGTTAGCCCAAACAATGAAGTTCGTTAGCCCACACCTTGAAGTCTTTTCGCCCACAATTTGAAGTTTGTTAGCCTCCCACACTCTAAACTGGCTTCTAAAGGATACACATTTTGTGTATTATGTTGACGACAAAATGTTGTCCATTCATAATAAATTAATGCTATGAAATTTAGTGTTATCTCATTTCCGAACTTAACTTAGTTTAATATTTTCAGATTAATTGGTTATCTTTTCATTATATTCATATTACTAACTCTGTGTAATCTATCTCTATCTATCTATATGGTCAGGCCCAATCCCTATTTTGGGGGTAGCCAAATCAGGGAAAACACAAAAACAACATAAAACAACAAATAAACACAGATAAAAAGCACAAACTCACACACATCCAAGTCACCCAGGAGAAGACCCAGAGACCATGGTCACCAAAGGTCGCTCCAGCACTCCCCCGTCCCCCGACCACCCGGAGAGGTTCCGATCTCGGCAGGCAGACATGCAGCGGAGCCAAAGCCACAAGCCCTCCCACCACACTTCCAGGCGCACCCTTCATATTAATAGTCTCCCCGGGCCAGGCGCGTGATGGACTATTATCTAGTCCAACTTGCGCCCAACCCCTTACTCCAAATGACCACGTGTTCACTCAACTATTCACAAGCATTTTCCTTTCACTCCTGTCCACCACCACTTCCCCTGCCTGATCTATAGTCATTCCTCTATCATCCAAAGCCTTTCTTACACAGTCTCTCCATCTCAATGGGGGTCTTCCTGCCCTTCTATCTCCCCTTGTAATAATGTTACATGTCTGTGTAATGTTGAGGCTAAGCATTTTGTTTTAATCCACATTGTCTGACTCATTCAGTATATATAAGACTTCCATATGAGAGAGAGAGAGAGAGAGAGAGAGAGAGAGAGAGAGAGAGAGAGAGAGAGAGAGAGAGCTACATAGAGCTACATAGATACACAGACCACACAGACCTCAAGGTCCTTACTAGGCAGTCTGGCCTTACAAACTATAATATGCATATATGCATATATACACATACACACATACACATACATACATATACATATATATATATACATATACACATACATACATACACACATATATATACAGTATATATACATACTGTACAGTGCACACACATACATATACATACATTTTTTTTTTTTTTTTTTTTTTTTTTTTTTTTTTTTTTCCCATTCATATCACCCCAGCCCTCTGCAGATAGAGGTCAAGCCTTCCCTTGAAGGCGTTTATTGTGTCGCTCTCCACCACTCTCGCTGGTAGTTTATTCCACTCTGTCGCCACACTGTAGGTGAAGAAACTCTTTGTGACATCTAGGTTTGCCTTTTTGGTTTTTAATTTCATTCCATTTCCGCGAGTTTGATTAGTATTGTTTAATGTGAATAGTGCATTTACATCGACTTTGTCGAAACCTTTTAGTATCTTAAAGCACTCAATAAGCTGACCCCTCAACCTCCTCTTTTTTAATGAGAACAGGTTCAATCGTTTAAGTCTTTCTTCATATGGTTTATTTCTTAATGAGGGTATCATCTTCGTCGCTCTACGCTGTACTGACTCGAGTCTTACAATGTCCTTGATCAGATAAGGTGACCAGAACTGCACACCATATTCAAGGTGGGGCCTCACCATACTTTTGAACAGTGGCACTATTACGTTTCATGTTTATATGTAAATTTTCGTTTAATAAAGCCCAATGCTATGTTTGCCTTATTTGCAGCTGCTATACATTGGTCGGAAGTTTTTAGGTTTTCAGATATTAGTACCCCTAGGTCTTTTACTACCGTTGCGGTTTTTATTTGTTTGCCATTCATTTCGTATTTGTATTTCATATTTCTGCTACCAACCTGCAGCACCTGACATTTATCGACATTGAAGGGCATCTGCCATTTTTCGACCACTCTGATATCTTGTTTAAATCAGATTGCAACGCATTTCTATCATCTTCGTTCAGGACTGTATTTCCTATTTTTGTATCGTCGGCGAATTTGGAAATGGTGTTGTTTACCCCTACATCGATATCGTTAATGTAAATGAGAAACAGGACCGGTCCAAGGACTGAACCCTGTGGAACTCCACTAGTGACAGGCTCCCACTCCGATTCCACTCCATTTATCACCACTCTCTGTCTTCTGTCCGTAAGCCAATTTTTTTATCCAAGAATGAATTTCACCTTTGATACCTATCCTCTCCAGTTTAGCCAATAGTTTTCGGTGAGGCACCTTGTCGAAAGCTTTTTGAAAGTCCAAGAAGATTATATCTAGTGATTTCGTAATGTCGTTATATGTGAATAGTTTGTTATAAATTCAATCAAATTTGTTAGGCATGACTTATTTGATCTAAAGCCGTGTTGACTATTTTTGATTAGGTTGTTTGATTCGAGGTAATCTACAATCTTATCTCTAATGATTTTTTCCATGATTTTTCCTACAATTGAAGTTAGGCTAATTGGTCTGTAATTACTCGCTTTGGCCTTGCTACCCTTCTTGTATATCGGCGTAATGTTCGCATCTTTCCAATCACTCGGTACAATCCCCTGTAGTAGTGATAAGTTAAATAGTTGTGTCAGGGGTTTTGCTATTTCGTCCTTGACATTCTTAATTATTTTCGGGTGGAGCATGTCGGGTCCCGGGGTCTTATTTACATTTAAATTACTCAATTTGCTTTGTACTTCGGTAACACTGATGGTGAAATCTCCTATCTCATGAGTTGAGGTGTTATTTTCAAGGGTATGATCGATAATTTCTTCTGTGAAAACTGAGCCAAAATATTTGTTGAGCAGATTTGCCGTGTTTGTGTCGCCTGTTATTGTCTGGCCATCTTCTATTAGCGGTCCGATTCCGCTTTTGATCTGTTTATTTTTGTTTACGTAACTGTAGAATTTTTTGGGGTTTGTGGCACTTTCTCTGGCAATAGTCATTTCGTAATTTTGTTTGTTCGCCCTAATTATTTTTTTCACTTCCCTTCTACTATTTTTGTACAAGTTTTTAATTACTTCAGTGTTTGTGTTATTTTTTACAAGTTTGTGGAGTTGATTCCTTTTCCTTATTGCCTTGCCAATGTCTCTACTGTACCAAGGGGGCATACTTGATTTCGTACTACGTTTTGGTTTCATGGGTACAAATTGTTTATGCGCTTCTGTAATTGTAGACTTAAAATGTCCCCATAGTTCATTTACTTCGTTTATATTTATGAGGTTTGAGTGTATGTTTGATAGCGATTCCTTAAGTCCGTCATAATTTGCGTTTTTGAAGTCCGAAACCATTCCTGTTGTTTTTACTGAGGAATATTTGCTTATAACGTTGATTCTTAAGATTTTATGATCGGACGTTGCCAGATGTTCACCTACATCCAGGTTTGATAATAAATTTTCTTGGGTAGTGATTACGAGGTCTAGTATATTCCTGTCTCGCGTCGGCTGTTTTACGTGTTGAGTCAAAAATTGTCCTGGATGAAGCTTGTCATTAGGCGTGACTCAGCATTTTTTCCGGTCGTGGTATTCCAGTCAATTAGGGGGAGGTTATAGTCACCTAGTAAAACTGTTTCGTCGGAATTAAGGGTTTTCTCTAGTATTTCATAAAAAATTGTATCATCGGCAACAGTTAGTCTCGGTGGTCGGTACGCTGTAGTGATATTTAAGTTCATGTTTTTTGTATTTATTTTGACGCACACTATTTCTGCATTACTTTCGGGGAGAGTCACCTCGACTGGGTTTAAGTAGGTTGCAACGTACATTGCAACCCCCCCTCTTTGTTTTCCATTGTTACGGTCTTTATGAAAAAATGTATATGGCTCTATGTGATATTCATGAAGTAGATCTTTATTTTTAAGGTTCAGATGTGTTTCCGTTATACAAATAACGTCAACTTTCTCATTTAATAACAGACATTTGAGTTCGTCTATTTTGTTTCTTATTGAGCAGGCATTTATGGATATTATTTTTATATCATTTCTCTCAGCATGCGCTGGATTTGTTTTTCTTATTGGTGAGGATGGGTTTGGGGTTATGACTTGAAGCCGCGGCGGGTTGTCAAATTCATTCAGTTGGTTGGGTTGGCTTGGATGGGGTTGGGTGGGGTTGTTTAGTTTGTTTTGTGGTTCAGGTAGGTAAGTTTTCGCAACTTGTAGGCCATTGGGGTTGACGGTTTCCTTTAAATGGTTGTGATGGACTTCTAAGGGTTGGGTGGGGTTATTTATTTCTCTTAACTGTGCGGGTGGAGTTTGATTGGGTGGGGTTGTGGGAGGGCTTTTCCGGGGGTAGCGATATCAATACTCAGAGGAGTCTATTAGCATAGTTATTTCTCGGTCCTGACTGGCGTTGTTTTCGTGGGCAATGTAGGTTGCTTGATTTAGGGTGTCACTCATGTGCTGAACGCCTTTTTCTGATAAATGAATGCCATCTCCGCTGTACAGGGACGAGTTCCCTACAAAGGTGGTCCAATTGTCCACATACGAGAGAGAGAGAGAGAGAGAGAGAGAGATAGAGAGAGAGAGAGAGAGAGATACAGTATATATACAGTAGCTCATATTCAAGGAGCTAATCATAGCAAATATATAATAATACTAGTGAAGCCTTGTACAACTAGGAATGTCCTGTGTTTTAGTGTGTGAAGAGACTAATGACGTGACCGATTAGAAGGATTAGAGTAGGAGGAGAAGGTATAATAATTATATAGGATTAACTCGGTCACCTTTCCCCGGCCACTTTTCTGGGCAACTATATTCTGGAATATCTATTGTTAATTTTGGAAGCTTATAAATATATGTTATTATTAGAATGTAGAGCATGGTCATTATATCATTAAAACTCAGTATAGTTGTCAATTATATACATAATAGCGCCTCATAGTGCTGCCACAAACATAACTGTCGATCGAAAAAATTCGGAAATAGCCTGTACCTGTGCGCTGATGCCTGTATACATTTTATGTCATAATAACTCTAACCTCAAAAGTCCTACATAATTAGTAATCGTAATGTATTGAAATACTAACTAGAACATTGCTTATTCTCTTTTTTGGATTTGAATGTTAAGTAATCTTTCAAATTATGCATTTTAGTTATCACGGTCCTTTTCGTTATGTATTGTCCAGTTGACAAGCAAAGTTTGTGAAATGTTTCACTCTTCTATCAGTATTACAACAATTAGTGTTTTTCAAAGCACTCTCAGTGCATACCCCCTCTCCTGGGGCGAGAGTGAGGCGTCCGTTGTTCAACACAGTCCCACTCCTATTCTGTCCAGCTCTCCAACCCAAGAATTGGCAAATTTTCTCGGTCTTTCTTCTACTCAACAAACTCTCTCCCTTAACTAATCTTCCCTTCATACTATGACTTTAACTGCTTTATATTCCATGTGTCCAGGCATTCTGACCCCAACGTTCATTGAATTTGGCTCTCTGTCACTCTTTTGGCTTTGGGGGAGACACTCGTTACAGGCAGCTGCCGTTTGTCTTCTCCATACACACATAAGAACAAATACTTATTGAAATGTTTTGCTGACTTTCAAGCTTTATTGATCTGTAGTATGAAAGCAAACAATGGTGATAGGTTGTCCTGTCATATAATGATTTCATATGAATTGCTGTATATTATTAAGTTCGTGTTTCTAATATCGGTATATGTATTGTAGATGTATATTTTCCAACTCATTTTGTTGTTATTTACAGTCAACTTCAAATCGCTTACTGGTCAGATAAGTTTGAAGTTCGAGTTAGATGCACTATATAAGAATGTGTACATTACAGTTGTAACTTGTAAGGAAACAAGGCAATCTAGTAAATGTATTTGATTATGAACAGGCTCTTAAAGTAGTTTATTGTAGTTAATAATAATACAACAGTAGGAGGTTAAGAGTTTAACGTGGACATACCGGTATGTAATACATTGAAATCCGATAGTCAAAATGTTGTGAAGTGCATAGGTTTGTTTTTTCTTTTTTCTTGCTAGCACCATATACATCGATCTGAGTGTCCACCATCTCACGATACGTTCATCTGGCCTAATCGACGAGTCGAGTAATTTAGCCACGTGAGATGAGTTCTAATATCTACTTAGTTCTATTGATGACTGAATTATACAGTATATGATTGATTGTAATTCCCCTGAAACAGTCCAAAAAAGAATAAACAAAATTATATATATATACTTGTCATGAAGGAGCTTATAAAGGGTTTTGTTTGCATTCACCAAAATAAGTAAATTTGGAGGAGAATGATAACATACTTAAGGAAATAACTGACACGTGGATAATAAATTGTCTAAGGAAATTGAGTAGGCTAATTTTAATCATAGTATAGAACGTTTTGCTTAACACATATATAAATATATGTTTGGAATCACAAGTTAACAGAATTGTGCAAATAATTATAAAAGAAGCAGAAATTCAAGGTTGGGAAGCTTGAAAAGTTAAATGAAAGGTTGAGTTAATTTATTAACTTAACCGATTAACTTTTAACATTAACTTAACTAGTTAATTTAATGAGTTAATTAACCCAACACTGTAATATATCTATCTATCTATCTATCTATCTATCTATCTATATATTTGTATATATATATGTGTGTATGTATATATAGTATATATATATATATATATATATATATATATATATATGGGTAGATAATGGGTAGATAAATTCACGATCAAGACAACACCAATAAACCTAACAATAACATAATTTAAGTTCCCCATCTTCAGATGAAATGATGAATAGTTTTTCCGAGGTTTATGTCATGTATTTAAGATCTGATATATTTTATCATAAACACAAATTAAACCAGATATACGAAGAAGGTATACGAGAAAGTACAACGCAGAATGACAAAAATTATCCATAACATTATAAATCTTTCAAATCTTCCATATGAAGATAGGTTGAAGACATTAGGCTTACATTCGTTAGAGAGACGCAGAGTTAGGGGTACTTCACACAGTCAGGAATGCGAGCTAGAATCACTAGGAGTAGCTGAAAATTCCGATTCCTGGACCTATTCGCTGTGAAAATCGATGACTCCTAGTGACTAGCGATATCCTAGTGATTCCTATTGACTCCAAACCAGTCCCGGCCGATTGACCCTGTCCGACAAAATGTTCACCGTGTTTAAGGTTCTCGCCGCAAATCGGACCATTCCCAGTGATTCCCAGTAATCCCCAGTGACTCCCAGGGAGTCCTGGTGATTCTGGTGAGAACTGAAACTGATATCGAAACCTGTTCGCGAATCAGATACAAATCACCGAGCATCACCAGGACTCACTGGGAGTCACTGGGGAATCACTGGGGATCACTGGGAATCAACTGGGAGTCACTAGGAATGGTCCGATTCGTGGCGAGAACTTTGAACAGGGTGAACATTTTGTCGGACAGGGCCAATCGCCCGCGAGTGGTTTGGAGTCACTGGGAGTCTAACAGAAATCACTAGGATATCGCTAGAGTCACTTGGAGTCATCGATTTTTCACCGCGAATGAGCCCAGGAATCCGAATTTTCAGCTACTCCTAGTGATTCTAGCTCGCATTCCTGGACTGTGTGAAGTACCCTTTAATAAATATATTATTCATATAAACCTGTAATACTTCTCACGTGAAAGTATAATATACAGTATACGGGTAGTTAACTTTTCTTGGTCAAACATTATAAATAGGCTTAGTATTAACTTGTGTAAGTACAATTTCCCATAAAACATTGTATTCACCCAGTGATTGTGTGTAGAGAAGGAAATTACGGTAGTTGAAGTAATTAAATAATGTGAACAATGTATGGTCAATGTTACAATACCCTACTTGTAGTCTGCAAGTTCTGCAACTCCCCTTACCTAACATAACGAGAGTGGTGGAGACGTGTTTGTATGTGTTTTGAAATGTCAAGTTCGTTTGGTGGTGGAGAGTGGAGTTTGGATTACTACTTCGAGGGGCGTTGTAGTCGCCAGGGTAAACGTTGAGCCAGCGTAATCATGGCTTGGTTGTTTAGGGGCCGTTGTAGTCGCCAGTTAATACTCTAGAAGTTCTGCAACTCCCCTGAACTAACCTAAGCAAACTAACACAACCTATAAGTGTTACCTATAATAGGTAATCGTATGAAATATTACAGAACTCGGTAACGAATGAAAAGAAGAAGGTGGGAAGGATAAACTATTCACTATTTAGACAATAGTTTAAATATATTTGTTTCTTAAAGTATAGTAAGCATTGATATTATGACCTTACGGTACATAATAATACAGACTTATTGTATTATATTAATGTCTGTAATGATGTATGAATACAGTCATTGATAATGATGATATTAGAGGACTGTAGTTGTTGTTGTTGTTGCTGTTCCCCAGGCTGCCTGGCCGAACAGCCCCAAGGCCCCGAGCAAGACCAAGGCCATAACCGAGCGCCCCCACAGAACCCTACCTGCCTACCACAATAAAACCTGGGTGACCGAAGCCACTCCATGGCGGGGAGCTAAGGAGGGTGCGGAAACGCCCGGGAAACCAAAGCCCCACCCAGGGCCCTGTGCCTCTCGGCAATTATGAAGAGAAAGTTGAGGGGCAAAGGAAAAATGTGACGCTTTGGCTACCAATCTTGGTAGATTGGGAGGTCAATCCATGGAAAAGACGCCATCACTTGAGATTTAGAAAATATATAAGTAAAAGGAACAGTCAGATTAAGCTATGGGTATGGCAGAGATCGCTCAGTTCTCACTCTGATAGACCAGCCCATCACCACATGACTAGAACCCAATCTTCTCAGCATCAGCTAGGAAAGGCCCTAGAAAGCCGCCTTTGGCGGGGGATAGCTCCCCTATTTCAAGCCCTTTCGGGGTTGGGCACCCGCCAGAGGACTGTAGTTATAGCCTAAAAGAGACATACTTGAGGAAAAATTAATTTCAATTATAGGGTCAAACACAAAATGCACACAATCTCATTCCCAGTGATTCCTATATTACTCCTATCGACTCGTATATTACAGTAATCCGAAATTTTCAAATTTTCAATAACTCTCACTTCATTCCTGGTTTTATCCAGGTGATTCCCAGTGATTCCCAGTGACTCCCAGTGATTTGCAGGTACACTCCCACTGGTTCCTACGGTGTTGTGAGTCTACGGGGAATTGCAGACTTTCGCGGTGTATTCCCAGGAATCACCAGGAAGCATTACTCCTAGTGATTCTAGCTCGCATTCCTGACTGTGTGAAGTACCCCTTAGAGGGGATATGATTATATATTATGTATAGAGGTGTTCAAGTGGGTTAGTGGGATTAATAAAGGGAACATGAAAGATGTACTAAAGCTCAGTGATTGCGAAAGAACTCGAACAAATAAGAACATAAGAAAATGGGAGTCTGCAGAAATCCGATTGGCACACACAAGGCAGATCCCTCTTACACTCAACCCCTATTACAAGGCCTAATTATAAGCCCAGCTCACTAATACCATGTGGGCTGACCTCACCAAAACGGTCAGAGGTTAGACAATGGGGGTCTGCAGAGCGCCGATTGGCCCACACCCGGCAGATTCCCCTCACACCCAACCCATCTCGTCCATATGCCTATCTATTTTTTTCTTAAGCTCTCTATCGTTCTCAAGAACATAAGAAAATGTGAGTCTGCAGAAAGTCGATTGCCTCACACAAGGCATATCCCTGTCACACCCAACCCCAACTACAACGCCTAATTATAGGCCAAGCTCAATAATACCATGAGAACCGACCTCACCAAAACGGTCAGAGATCAGACAATGGGGGTTTGCAGAGCGCGGATTGGCCCATAACCGGCAGATCCCCCTCACACCCAACCCATCTCGTCCAGCTATATACTAGCTATATACTAATCTGATCAATGCATAAGGTGTTGATTTTCGGTGTGAGCGTCATGGGTTCGAATCCACGGACTGCCACATGTGTTTGTAATATTTCATTAATCGATTTTAGGAGCAGAGTTGGTTGTTGGATAGAACATAATAATAGCGTATGAGTTGAGAAATCGCTACATTTATGTTATACAACAGAACATAATGTATCTACTATTCACATATTATTCTCTCTCTCTCTCTCTCTCTCTCTCTCTCTCTCTGTCTCTCTCTCTTTCGGGAGTATTTGATAGCCATATGAAACTGATTTCATATCGCTTATAATTTTCAAATGTATATTTTCTAACTTCAAATTATATATAATACGCCAAATATAGACTTTTCGAAAGAACTGTGTGTGTGTGTGTGTGTGTGTGTGTTTGTGGTCTGCCTATTGACCCAAGGTGTGAAGGTGTGAAGAAGTTAATTACCCCTACTAAGAAGGATGGATGGATAGATAGATATATAGACATATATATATAAATATAATATATATATATATATATATATATATATATATATATATATATATATTATAGTATATATATATATATATATATATATATATATATATATAGAGAGAGAGAGAGAGAGAGAGAGAGAGAGAGAGAGAGAGAGAGAGAGAGAGAGAGAGATAGATAGTAAGAAACCTTGGAAAACATAGAAACCCTTCCTTCCTCCTATTTCGGGATTTGGGAAATCTTGTTGGGTATAAGCCGCTTATTGTCAATGTGAGGGCTGGTATTGTAATTCACACGTACACGTCAATCTCTGAAGTATGTCTTGATCCCACTATATCACTTGGTAGCCTATTCCACATATCTACAACTCTGTTACCAAATCAATATTTGCCTATATTTTTTCTGAAACGAAATTTATCTATTTTGGAACAATTTGTCCCCTTTATTAATCCCACTAACCCACTTGAACACCTCTATATGTAATATATAATCATAATTATCCCCTCTAAGTCTGCGTCTCTCTAACGAATGTATGCCTAATGTCTTCAACCTATATTTATATGGAAGATTTGAAAGATATATATTATTATGGATCATTTTTGTCATTCTACGTTGTACTGTCTCGTATAATTTCTTCGTATATCTGATTTTATTTGTGTTATGATAAAATATATCAGATCTTAAATACATGACATAAACCTCGGATAAGCTATTCATCATTTCATCTGAAGATGGGGAACTTAAATGATGTTATTGTTAGGTGTATTTGTATTGTTTTGATCGTGAATTCATCTACCCATTAGCTCTCTCTCTCTCTTATATATATAAGAAGAACATAAGAAAATGGGAGTCTGCAGAAATCCGATTGGCCCAAACAAGGCAGATCCCTCTCACACCTAACCCTAATTATTAGGCCTTATAAGCTGGGCTTATATAGTCCACCTCACTAACACCATTAGGACTGACCTCACCGAAACGGTTAGAGGTCAGAACACGGGGTCTACAGAGCGCCGATTGGCCTTCACCTGACACATCCCCCTCACACCCAACCCACCTCGTCCATATGCCCATCTAATTTTATCTTAAAGCTCCCAATCGTTCTTGATACCACTATAGCACTCAGTAGCCTATTCCACCTATCTACAACTCTGTTACCAAACCAATATTTGCCTATATCCTTTCTGAAACGAAAAGTATCTAATTTGAAACCATTTGTTTGAGTTATTTCGCTATCACTGAGCTTTAGTACATTTTTCATGTCCCGTTTATTAATCCTACTAACCCACTTGAACACCTCTATCATGTCCCCTCTAACTCTGCGTCTATCTAACAAATGTAAGCCTAATTTCTTCAACCTTTCTTAATACGGAAGATTTCTAATAATATGGATAATTTTTGTCATTCTACGTTGTACTCTCTCCAATGAATCTATGTCCATTCTGTAATAAGGACACCAGAAATGAACAGCATAATCGGTATGGGGTCTCACTAATGACAAGTAAAATTTTAAGATAACATCAGCAGTTCTGTTACTCACACTCCTAGAGATGAACCCGAGAATCCTGTTTGCCTAGTTACGAACGCTTATACACTGTTTTCTAGGCTTCATATCATTGCTAAAGCTCGGTTCACACATTCCCGTCCTGACCTCCCGTCCTCCCCCGACCACTGAAAACGTATGCAATCATGCAAGGACTCCGACCTAAACGTGTATGGTCTGTTCATGAACGTACAGTGATGCCACAGCACGGGCCGCGGCGGCGAGGGAGCCGTGCATTTTTAACATACCAAAAATAAATGGATCAGAACGGATCAACCGCCAAACTCGGTTCAAGGGCGGATCACCCACGTGACGGGTCAGCGCATAGGCGCCGTGTAGAAGCGTCTATGCGGCGCCTAGACGCTACTAGACGTAGTCTATGCCCAGACCAAAATATTTGAAAGTTGAGACTGCGACGTGCCAACGTCGCCTCACGTGATCACCCCGCGGCATCCCCACTAGTCCCTGCCCACCAAGCGTCCATAAAAGAGCCAGCCGTGTGTGGTCCTATCTCAGTTCCCAAGCCGCCGTCAAAATAAAAAATCCCTCAAGTGGAAATCTGCCCTTATTAATACTGTATAGTAGCATCGCAGTTGGCTTGCATCTTCGTAGGTTTAATTGTTAATTTGTACATTTGTTGGTAGAACAATTTCAATTTTAACCCGCTGAGTGCCAGGGACGTATATATATGTCCTCGCAGAAAAAAAATCGTAGCAGCGAAACGACTGCACCTATGGCTTTCATATTTTTACCACATGTACCTTATCCTTTTGGCTACCCACCACAAAAATCCCAAATCCCTCCTCCCACCTACTCGCTGACTGTCGGTCCCGTCAGAAGGAAAAAAAAGGAAAATCTGTGGCGGCGAAACGACTGCACCAATCGGTTCCATATTTGTGTGACAAGTCTCTTACCCTTCTGCCTTCCCCCCACCACACCCCCAACCGCCTCCAACCACCCACTTCCAGCGTATTCGTACGAAGATAAGGAAAAAAAGGAAAATCCGTGGTGGCGAAACTACCTCACCAATCGGCTTCATATTTATAACATGAGTCAATTACGCTTCTACCTTCCCCCCACCATCCCCCAAACCACCCTCCCACGACCCTCCTACCCATACATTCCGATACCATAAAAGTCTCTGTAGTCTATAGTGTCTTTTCAGCTACTTTCGGGACCATCGGGGACCTGATTTCTGGCGAAAATGGACAAGGGAAGTGTTTTTTTTACCATTAGCCTTCCTTTCTCTCCCAACTTGATAGATTAAGCCAAAACAAAAATATAAAACAAATCTGGCACTGGCAGAAGCACACCGTCAAAATTGGCTGGCACTCAGTGGGCTGGTTGAGACTGAGGTGTCTCTGTGCCACGCCCCAATATATATGCATGATGGGGGCCATCGCCGACGACACTGCGGCATCATATTTTGGTCGCAGTGCCGTCACAGTGCGTCTCAGACAGGTCATATTCAGACTTATTAGGTCGCCTTCCAAAGGGACTGGTCGTGGCACCATGTCGCCGCCCATGCTCCGTCTACCGGGGCGGTCACGTGTTGAGATCTCCGTCCACTAACCGTGCATGCGCCGTCTTCCGGGGCGGTGACGTGCATCAGAGCCACACGTGGCTACTCGGGCCCACTCGGGACACAAGGTCATCCGTTTGATGCCGTCCAACAGTTTTTGGTGGTCGGGGGAGGAAGGGAGGTCAGGACGGGAATGTGTGACTCGAGCTTAACAAACACACCTTGATCTTTCTCACAATCTGAGTTTTCTAATTCCATATCAGCTAGTTTATATTTAACATGTGTATGTATCCTCCCTATCTTTAAACCTTGCATTTGTCAATGTTAAACTGCATCTGCCAATTTACTGACCATTCGTGTAAGGTATCTACAGTAGATCCCTTTGGAGGCACTCTATATCTCTATCTGAATAAATGTTTCTCCCCATTTTGGTATCGTCTGCAAATTTACTTATCCTACTAGTTACACCTAAATGAAGGTCATTTATGTATATAACAAACAACAGAGGTCCTATTACAGATCCCTGGGGGACACCACTTTTGACTGCTCCCTATTCTGACTTGGTACTGTGACGCCTCCCGGCGTTAGCAGAATGGTTGCGTGGGGCATTGCAGCTCGCTAGCGCTCGCCAGGATGGGGGGATAGGCTACAGTTGTCCTAGAATGATCTGCTTTATTTCATTAGTGTCGTGTTGCCACAGACAGTCTAGAAGTGCTCTTTGTTTTGGTCTGTGGCCGCGCCTTATATTTTATATTCGCTATAATATAAATGTTGCTTGTGTGGGAGGCGAGCGAGAGAGTGTGAAGGAGTACACCCAGCAGCGTGGTGAGCTATGACACGGCTTGCTTGGGCGCTGACGGTGTTGGCGGCCGGGTGGTCAACTAGTCCCTTCCCTTCGCTGCCTCGTGTTTTTTACCAGCTCAGAGCTTGCCTGACATGCGTATCGCCTACATCCTTTGCAATTCTGTCCCCCATACTCGCTACTTTGCATACTATTTCTCTCTCTCGACTTCTCCTTTCTCATTCTCTAATCTTTATTAAACTCAACATCCCTTCTGGTTTCAGCATAGACATTCACCGTCGACCAGTCGTATTGTACGCGAAGCTCTCAGATATTTCTATGTATTAGGTTAAGGAGGTATTATGCTTAATTGAGGTTTAGAGAGACGGACTTTTCCGTATGTGTCCTCTCTCCGGAAGGTTGTAGACCGGTATATGTCTCCCTTGCAAGGTGTTGAGTGATTCTTCTTGGTTATCTAAAGCTAGACTAGGGGTAAGGTTACTGTGTCGTTGTCTCCGATGTGTGCAGTGTTAGCTAAGCTCTGCACGACATCGACAGGTACTGTGGGAGCCTAAGTTGTCTTCGGGTTGGTTTACTTTGCTAGCACAGCGCTGTGGTGTGAGAGGGCCGTAGCCTATCCCTCACAACATAGTGCTGCCTCTTTGTGTTGACTTCTGAGGGATCGCCAGGATAGAGCTAGGTACTAGAGACCTAGATTTATCAAGAGAGCATCCCCGTCATATAACGTAATCTTCATTATACCACCCTTGGACTACGTTAGGCTACGAGCCGCATGCTCGCCCATAGTTGCCCTGCCTTGATACCCCAGCTAGACTTTATTAACTGAGCAGACACTGGTTAGAGATAAGCCCCATTATTATATGTATGCAGCATTATTATTCACTGCACTTTTGAACCGAGGTTGTTGTTGAGTTGCACAACCCGAGTAGGCTGTTGCGTTGTGTCACAAAGCATTTCTTTAGTTGTCGAGCATTACTACCTTTGCGCAGTCTTTATTATTCGCCTGCCTATTATTACTATATGTCCTAGCATTTATTGTGACCCGTATTCTGCATTATAATTGTTCAAGATTCTTTACGAACATCTTCCCAGCATCAGACTTATTTCAGAAGTTTCCAGTTGATGTTGCAGGACTAGCATTGCACTTTCTTTAATACAGGAGTGCCAGTTATTTGAGTATCTACCGTAACGTTAATTAATCACGTTAACTATCTTTTCTTTGTGTAACATAATCGAGTGATCTTTTACTGTTTGAGAATAGGCTTGTTTCATTGAGCGTCAGCCTAGTGTGTGTGCACCAGTTACCGAGTCATAGGATACCTCGTTGTCCAGGCACGACTCAGGGCGGTAATGGTGTTTTGTTTTCCAGTGTTTAAGGCAGGGGTTGGATCTAGTGTTACCGTTGTTGCTTTTTGCCATTATCTAGTCCAATGTTGAAGAGCCCTGTGTCTTTGAGAACCTGGACCGTAACAGTACCATTTATGCTGACTCTCTGCTTCCTACCAAGTAGCCATGACCTAATCCATCCCAACATAACTAGTTAACTAGTTAATTCCCAAATCCGAGTTAACTTAACTTAACTTAACAAGTTAATTTAATGAGTTAATCGACCCAACTCTTTGTATATATATATATACAGAGTTGGGTCGATTAACTCATTAAATTAACTTGTTAAGTTAATTTTAGTTTTTATTAACTAAGTTAAGTTAACTCGAATTTGGGAATTAACTAGTTAAGTTAAGTTAATTTTAAAAGCAAATCGGTTAAGTTAATCAATTAACTCTACCTTTCATTTAACTTTTTCAAGCTTCCCAAACTTGAATTTCTGCCTCTTTTATAATAATAAGTTTTTTAACTTGTGATTGCAAACATCACAGTATTTGCATATGTATTAAGCAAAATGTTCTATAATATGATTAGCATTAGCCTACTACATTTGCTTATACAATTTATTATCAATGTGTCAGTTAATTCCTTAACCCCTTCTTTACCGGGGATGTATTCTTTGCTTCAAGCTGACTACTATTAGACGATTTTATTCAGCTTAATAAGGGCCTCCAGTAAATAACAGGCTAGGAACCATCTCCTTAACCATTTTTACTAACATAGATCCTTCTTAAACTGCACAAAATCGTCTAAAAGTAGCTAGAATAAAATACAAAAGATGTCTCCGGAATAGAAGGGCTTAAGTAGGTTATCATTATCCTCCAAATTGACTTATTTTGATGAATGCAAGAACAATCCTTTATAAGCTCCTTCATGACAAGTATATCTATATCATTGTATTTATTATTTTTTGGACTGTTTCAGGGGAATTAAAACCAGTCATATACTGTATAACTCAGTCATTAGTAGAACTAAGTAGATATTAGAACTCATCTCACTTAGCTAAATTACTCGACTCTTCGATTAGGTCAGGTGAAGGTATCGAGATATAATGGACACCCAGATCGATGTATATGATGCTAGCAAAAATAATAAAATAAAAATAAAATAAAATGCATTTCACAACATTTTGACTATCGGTTTTCAATGTATTACATACCGGTATGTCCACGTTAAACTCTTAGCCTCCTATTTTTGCATTAATATTAACTAGAATAAATTAATTTAAGAGCCTGTCCATAATCAAAGACATTTACTAGATTGCCTTATTTCCTTACAAGTTACAACTGTAATGTACACATTCTTATTCAGTGCATCTAACTCGAACTTCAAACTTATCTGACTATTAAGCGATTTGAAGTTGACTGAAAATAACAACAACATGAGTTGAAAAGTATACATCTACAATACATATACCGATATACAACAATTCATATGAAATAATTATATGACAGGACAATCTATAATTTTTTTTTTTTTTATACTACAGATCAATATAACATGGAAGACAGCAAAGCGTTTCAATAAGTACTTTTTCTTATGTGTGTATGGAGGAGACAAACGGCAGGCTGCCTGTAACGAGTGTCTCCCCCAAAGCCAAAAAAGTGACAGATAGCCAAATTCAATGGTCGTTGGGGTCATAATGCCTGGACACACGGAATATAAAGCAGTTAAAGTCATAGTATAAAGGAAAGATTAATTAAGGGAGAGAGTTTGTTGAGTAGAAGAAAGCCCGAGAAAGTTTGCCAATTCTTGGGTTGGAGAGCTGCACAGAATAGGAGT